>OZ005741.1:323768842-324151516 GCA_963930735.1 Dioctria linearis | reverse complement strand
ATACAAATAAAGCCGGAAATGTGTCAATAATAATTTAATTAGCAAGGGAAAATCGTAACGGAAGCAGGTTACGCCTTAAGTTAACTTATTCCGCCTTTGGAAACAGCAAGCGTCTTTCAAATTATTATTATTGTTATTACGAATATCCCAAACTGACAATATAAAACTTATCAGGATCGTAAAATTTATTTTGCGGCAATTCTCCAACGCCGGTGGCTTATATAGTTCGGCTAATCACTACTTACAAAGAGCATGCGACCTCTTCTGCAGAATTCAATTGATTCCCTAATGTGAAGAAATTTATCTTAATAGCTGTAATAAAGATGAGATTTTATGTCCACTCAAGAAACATTATTTTATTGCTTCGATAACCTTTTGTTTGTTTTTTAATTCGTCTGCGGAACGAAATATGAAAAACAACGTTGATTAGTAGTTAACGCTTTGCCAGCAACAAATTTAGTTGGTTTTTTGTTTTCTGTTTTTTTTTTTTCTAAATTAAATTTCTAATTCGTGATATGATTGTGAAAAATTAAATAAAAACGAGTCTGGTTTTAAAACGACGTATTTTTATATATTATATATAAGTTATTTGAATATTTAATATAGTCATAAAATTCTAATTTTGATGTGTTTTTCTCTCCTGGTGTATTAATAAATTTTGTATGATGTATGTATTTATATGCAACCAGTCCATGATACCTGCACTAGGAGCAAACATTTAAATTTAAACCACACGCGTAATTTTTGTGATCTTTTCTAGCATTTATGCAAAACCGGATCTAGGAACAGAAGAATAATAAATTATTATTATTATAATGTCGTATAACGTAAAATTTTTATGCGATATAGTCATCATAACTTCAAGGGAATGAAACGAATCAAAGTGAAGCATTGAAATTGGAATATTTGCTAAATAAAAAATAAAAAAAATATCATTCGAGCTCAACGATAAGCAAAATCGATGGAATAGAAACCTCATTTGTCTCTCTGATTTTGAAAAAAATTTCAATCGTAATAAGAGATTGGCATTTTTTATTATAGATTTGAAAATTGTATGGATGAAATCTATGTAGATGAGTGCAATTTTATGTCAGCTTCATTCGGAAAATCGATATTTCTTTATTAATGCCTTAGACACACAGCATTCTTAATGAAGAAATAACTAACGACTCATTAGTCTATAATGATTCATTATAAACTGCGGAACACACAGCCAATTCTTTAATTAAGTTTGTGCTGTCAAACTGGTTTAGATGAACTTATCACCTTAAAGAAGCAATATGGATCGAGTTAACAGCGATAAACTTTGTTTTCATTTATTTTATTTTCGAATTTAACAAATAACAAATGAGAAAAACATTATATTTAAAAAAATATTAATAATATAATTTGTGATTTGCATTTCTTTGCATTTCTTCTTCTTATTTTCCAAATCGGCAGATGCACAGCGGAGCTCCAGATTTACATTATATGCCAAATCTAGCACATTTTTACTCATTATAGCTATAATGAAGGAGGAAAACACTTCATTAGTATACTTCATTATCATCTGATTTTCGAGCTATAATGACATATACTATTTGACACACGGCATTTTAATGAATCGTTTTGTACAAATGATTTATTAGTTCGTGCTGTGTGTCTAGGGTATAAGGGAAGTAGGTATATTATCCAAAATATTGAACAATCATATATGACACTCTGTATACGTACCTACAGTGGTGGAAATTTACATAAAAAGTCGTAAATAATTTGAAATTGCATTATTGTTTGCAACACCTTAAGTTTTTTTTCTTATTTAGATCATCCATCAGACTCTTACCAAGAATTCCGTTATGACTTTTTCTCTCTCTCATATCATTGTTCATCTCCACATTTACTAATTGAACGCGCTAATGAATATTTGTATAATTTTGGTGGAAATTTATATAAAAACAGTTGTAGTTTAGTGTTTTCTTGGTTTTTTAGTATCGAAAAAAATTCCTGGAATTACTTTTAAAAGGTAGTAATATTATCTCTGATTATACATAGATTTAAATATATAAACACAAATCTAATTTTATTGAAGATTTAGTTGAAAAAATCAAAAAACATTAGTGTTTTTATGTAAATTTCCACCACTGTATATCATTCAGATGATCATCTAAGCATGCAACTTTAACAATGGCAGCAGTAACGCACCCAGGATTTGGCTTTGGGGGGAGGAACCATAAGTGTCCCAAGTCCTAACGAGTCGGAAAAATAGGGCTCTAAAGTCGCATCCTGCACCCATCTGAGCACTTAAGGACTGCTATTGTTTATTAAAAGATTTTAAAAGGTTTTTATTTTATTTTATCGGACTTTGGAATAATATACAGACCACATTTTATACATAATTTGTAAATTATGTTCAGAAAAACTGACATTCTGGAGGGGGGACCGGTCCCGTTCATCGCCTCTCTCGGTGCGCCCCTGGGCAGTACCAAACTTTTCATTGGAAAGTTTTTTCCACTAGTTTTGAATGTTTAAATTTTTTTGTTTTGTACCACTGAAATTGTGTTTCCGGTTTTAATGCATAGATATAATAATAATGATGATAACAGTAAATTTATTGGTCACACATAATTGCATACCTACCTGCTATCGAAAAGCATTGTGATTTTTGCATGTTCTTCCGTTTGTCTGTCTGTCCAGACGATCACTCGAGAGCACGTTGATAATTTTGATTTTGTATACAACTTTTCTATAAAAATTGTAGACCTAAGTTTCCAAATGGGTGAAGTTGGTTTTAATTCTTCGAAGAGGGTGCCATGCAAAAATTTAAATAAATTGACACTAAAAAGTCATTGATGCAGAAATACCAAATTTTGTACATGGCACTTTTGTAAAAATTGCAGATGTAAGTTCGAAACTTCACCCCAACTGCTTTTTATCATTGCTCTATGAAAATTATGATTTTATATGTTTGCTTGGGTGGTGAGAAACCCACTAATACATTTGGACCTAAGTTTTCTGTATAGATAGATAATGTTTATTCATAAATTCATTACATAACCCCATTTTCTTACATTCTATGCTTTAGAAATGCTATCGCAGTCTATAAGGATAATAAAAATTTAATACATTAAGGGCCATATTCACCAAGCAAAATTAAAAAAATTTCAATTAAAGCTATTCACCAACCACACTTACCGAGTTCGATTTCATGAAAATTTAATTTTAATTTAATTTTAAGTGAGGCCTTACCCTCTCTTGAATAAATTTAATTTCTATATCAGCTGATTGCATTGTCATGCAGTCAAATGTCATATTTTTAATAGCGCAGTTAAAATTTTGAAGAAGCAATTGCTTAATATGGGTTATTTTTAATTAAAACGAATTCTACATGTATTATAAAATATTTTTAATAATACATAAAAACTTCTCTATTTAATAATACATAAAAGCTTCTTTTAATTTTTTAAATAATATTTAAATTACATGAACTCTCACGAGAACTGTCACTTGCGAAATTCGGAAATCTTGCAGCTAATAGTCCGAAATGTCCGAAATTATTTATTTTATTAAGGTGAAGCTACAAAAATTTAATTGCGGTCCCTAAATAAAAATTAAATTAAAATAAAATTTGTATTAAATGGCTTGGTGAATACGGCCCTAAGAGGAGTCAATAAGATAATGAGTTCTGTCAGCTATTGCTATTATTATTTGCTCAAATCATGATATACATCCTTTTTCTTACATTCTAGCCGCGTTCATAGAAGCAATTATAACTAAAATTCTAAAGAAAGCTAAAAAATATTTTTTTAAAAGTATTCGCAAAATTCTATTCACCGTTTAAGTGATGCTATCGCAGTTTAATAAACGAACTAAAACTAGAATTTTAAGGTGACTTACAAGGAGAAATAAACCATGCTAATACTACTACTACTGACGTCTGCCTTGATCTAGTATTGAATGGCATAATTATAAAAGGAGTAGAAAAGCTAACAATGTTTTTTTCTTCTTTTTTTTAGCCTTTTTAAATGTCTTCGTAAAAGCCAAAAAGCCAATTAACTTTTCCAGGGTAGGTGGTTAGTGTTGCTGACCACCTAAAAATCATTCATATTGGTGTACTTAACGCCATCTACAAGCGATTTATTATATTGAGTTGTCTTGAGTTTGAAACACGTTTATACGCGAATGGTGGCAACGCTGCTTTTAGTTCAGTACGCAAAAGAAAGTGATAGAGCAAAGTGGTCGATTTTTAAAAGTTATATCAATTTGTTTTTAACTTTGCTTTTGTAAGTTTTCTTTACAATTTCATTATTTTTCCTTTTAATATGTGCTCAATCAATTATAAAAAACAAACAACTGAAGTGAAAACTGTTGATTTTTTGGGTTAAAAAATCATATATATAAGTGGTTAGTGTAGACCACTGTGACACATACAGGAAAAACTTAACTGTTTTATACATAAAGGGTTTTCCAAGAAGAGGTGTTATTTTGATATTCAAAGAAAAATGCCATTTTTTGAAATAAATGATCGGATCTTTATTCCATTATAAAGAGGAAGGTATTCCGTTAATAATGGAAAATAACATCAGCCAAATGACCACAACGACCACGCCTACAGGACCATATCCTTTTCATGAAATTTTCCATAACCAAATAGCAAAGTGGCTGCCCTATGTCCTCGATAGCCTCACGAATTCCATCTTTGAGGTCTTGAATCGACGCTGGGCTGTTGGCGTAGACCTTCTCTTTCACGTGGCCCCAAAGGAAGAAGTCGCAAGGTGTTAAGTCACAAGATCTCGGTGACTAATTGTGATCACCTCTTCGAGAGATAACAGGGTCCGGAAACTTTTCCCGTAAAAGATCAATGGTTTCGTTGCTTGTATGGCACGTAGCTCCGTCTTGTTGAAAGTAAACGTTGTCCAGATCAATACCATCCAATTCCGGCCATAAAAAATCATTAATCATCTGTCGATAGCGCAATCCATTCACCGTAACTGTTGCTCCAGCCTCATTTTCGAAAAAGTAAGGTCCAATGACCCCGCGGGACCATAAACCGCACCAAACAGTCACGCGTTGAGGATAGAGAGGCTTTTCAACAATAACTGGGTTTTCCGAGCCCCAGATGCGACAATTTTGCTTGTTGACGAAGCCATCGAGATGGAAATGGGCCTCATCACTCAAGATAAGTTTTCAATGGAATTCCGGATCATTTTCATGCATTTCAAGGACCCAATCAGCAAAGACCCGACGTTGTTGATGATCGGCCGGCTTGAGTTCTTGTGTTAACTGAACTTTATATAGTGAATTTTAATAATTTCAATGCGTTCTTGAATCGTGTATCGTTCCATTTTTATTAATGGCGTAGTTTCTACTTGTCAAATGTCAAAAAATGACAGCTCCAAAAGTGATATCTACCGAAATAGTATTTAAAATTGTCATGCAGAATGGCGCGTAGAACACTGAGGGAGGAGAATATTTATAAGTTGTTATACGAAGAGATTCCTGCTGGAGATAGCTTCTGTGGAACAGATTCTGATGAAGATTTAGAGGATATTGCTCACAGCAATGAGGAAGAATATATAGATTTTGGTGAAATTCGGAAAGAAATTGAAGATAAGGATGACATCCCTCTAGCCAGGTTATCAACTTATTCTGCGAATTTTCCGCCACTCAACAACGATTCATTCGATGATTCACAGGTTAATTCTATACCTGATCCTAGCGAAGTGATTCCCAAATGGAAAAATCTTTTCTTATGGCAGAACCAGATGAGTTCGCTGCGTCTCTTGTGCTACCTGAAGATATTTTGAATTTAACAGAGCCTACGCCACTTCAACTTTTTCAGATGTTTTGGACACGTGAATTATAGGAAGAGGTTTTTTTTCAGACTAATATATATGCTACTCAAAAAGGGCTTGTATTTACACCTACAACTAAGGAGGAAATAGACATTTTTATTGCTCTAATCTAAATTTGGTAATGGGAATAAAGAAGAGTCCTAGCTATAAAGATTATTGGTCTTCTGCTCCTGATTTGAAAGACATTTACATTTCATCATTCATGTCACTAAACATATTTGGTTGGTTATTGAATAACCTGCACCTCAATGACAATGTCGTTATGCTTTTAGCATCTAATCCTGATTACGATAAACTGCATAAAATACGACCAATACTAGATCACATGAGAGCGAAATATTGCGAAAATTATACGAATACTGCAAAGGTTGCTATAGATGAAAGCATGATAAACTTTTCAGGAAGATCGTATCTCAAACAATATATGCCAAAAAAACCGATAAAAAGGGGCTATAAAGTGTGGATGAAATGTGCGTCAACAAGGTATTGCTTAGATTTTGAATTATACACGGGAAAAGATGGTGATAAGGTTCAGAAGGATTTAGGCAGAAAAGTAGTCAGGAAGTTTTGCTGTAATCTTGAAGGCAAGAATTTTAAAGTTGTTCACTTTTAGTTCAAATCTATAATGTTGTGCCAGCATAAGTCAGAAAATAGTTTTGAATTTTCCAATAAAACCCCTAAGTTGTTTTTTTCTTTCCTCAAATATCTTCATATTAAATAATTGAAGGGAGGGCCCAGGAAAGGGCGAAATGGGTTCGATCGCCCAGGGGCAAAAAGAGTCTGAATCCGGCCTCTGTTTATTTTACCAAGAATTGGGGCTCTTTATGTAATGGAAAATATATCAGCTCAATTAATTGTGAAAACATCAGTAAAATGACACCTTCATTTTTTTCTATTTAATGTAAAATCCTCCTTGAAAGTAGACCCGGAAAATTTACTAACTGGGCTTTCCCCTGCTATAGCGAAATTTCTTCTACGCCGGCCTCTCCAATTGTTGGCCGGAACATATTAGCGGGATACACAGGTAAATAATACATCAGGATAATCTGCCGATAGAAAATACTTGTAATAAATTTGGCACCCAACATCGTTATATTTCATTCGAACATATTTATTTAGTGGCAGCAGGCCAGTTCACAAAATCTATTTAAACAAACACCTTTTCCTCCTAATGTTAATTCTCAAAATGCCAAACTCTTCAAACAGTCATGTAACGAAACATCCATATAACCAAATGCCATTTATACTACTGAAACACTTCACAAAAATATTCTTTTGAAAATTTCACTTTGGAAATAAATTTTTGTCGAATTATGGACAAAATTCAATTTTGAAAAGCTAGCCTTTTATTTAATTTTAACTTAATGTGTACCGTGCAAGAATTGTGATGAGATATAATTCTATATATCGTGTCAGAATTTTATTTTATTTTTATTTACTAATATTGTATTGAGATCTATATGACATCCAAGAGGTATCAATCTACTAAATCCTTCACAAGTACATTTACTTAATACCTCTATTGTACTATCATCAGGAATAACTGTTACATAGGGTTATCACAGCTTAATAAAAAACAATAATTCACAAACTAGCCAAGGACAATTTCTTACAATTACTTTAGGATTTACTTCACTATTTTACAGGCTCATGAATATTTAGAAGCAGCCTTTACTATTTCTGTGCAGTTTATGGTTTAACTTTTTTGTATCAACAGAATTCCATGGAATGCGTGTAATAATTAGAAATACTTTGCTATTAATTTGTATTATTCGATATATCATTGTAGTATTGATCTGTATAATTATAAAATAAATTTAAGTCGAATCGTACCTCGGTGCAAAGGTTAGTAAAAAAAAAATCCTGTAAAGCTCGCAGTTTAAGTTATTGACGTATTGGTAATAGTTGAAAGATACTCCCAGGGTGGAAACAGCCCCTATATTTCATGTAGATTTAACTGAAACCTAAAAATAATGTGTAATACTTACTATATGAATAATAAAATCCGAATTAACGCTGTAAACCCTATTGGGATCAAGTTTAAGGAAAACTTGCATGCATCCAAGACAAATAAAGAGATTGAAAACAACAAATTGTTCGTTATAAAACTGCTATAGGAAATAATAAATTTCAGTAATTAAGTATATTATGTTGGTTTGTACGTTGCACTGGATCCATTTTGTTTTTATTTTTATATATATTATTAAGCCAAGCTCAGAGGATACCCTATGATGCAAAGCAAAGCATGGCAGGAAGAAGATAGGGAAAGGAATTACAGAATTTGAGGAGAGCAGCGGAGATGCTGATGTATGTCAGTTTTAAGCTTTCGCAGATTGTATGTCGGAGGAAAGACAGAAGATGGTAGACTGTTCCACATTCGCACAGTTCGGGATTAAAAAACGCTTCACGGAATTTTACTGTGCGGCCGAAGGTAATTTTAAGTGTAAAAGGATGTGTGCGTCTTGCAGCGCGACTATTGCATGCAGGAATCATTCTCCATAGGATCAGACTAGATATTTCATTGGAACATTGACGATGCATGTAGCGATAAAGGAGAGAAAGGCATTCAACTTTGCGGCAGTGCTCGAGTGAGTCGGTATGATAAGTTATTGCGAAATCGCCAATGAGCTTGAAGGCTCTATTTTGGACAATTTCCAATGAAGCTAAGGCTGTGCGACCAGCCCCGGCCCAGATATGGGAATTGTATTCCATTCTAGGTCTGATATAAGACTTGTAGAGCAGCGCTAGATTCGATAGGCTGAAATATTTCTTACAGATTTTCAGAAATCCGTGACATTTCGATGTTTCTTTGGCAACTGAGAGATGTGATGTGTCCAGCTTAACTTACTGAAAATATTAATGTCATAAAGACCTTGTACCGTAAATCAGTGCTCCGTCAAAAGAAACGGGAGTAAATAGATTATGATCTCGTTTTAATGAGATAGATTCATTCGCGATTCGCTTTGCCCAAATCGAGGATATTGGCAAGATTGATATTCAATCATCTAATCATGCAATCACATTTAAGACATACCGCATTGCCTCTGGAGTCCACATGAGTGTCAAAGCGGTCAAGAGAGATGGAGAGATAACAGAACCCTGGAGCACATTGGCATTTATAGGGTGAGGCTCAGATGAAAAGCCATCTAGTACAACTCGTGTTATAGGCGATAGGAAAAGAAACTTTCAATCTATAATAGAAGAGGAGGGAAGAGACCAAATGCTTTAAGTTTGACTAAAAGGGCTGGATGCCAAACTCTATCAAATGTCTTTGAAATATCTTGGGCAACGATTTTTGACTCACCCAGACTGTGAAGACTACGGTTCAACGATCCTTGAGAAAAGTCAGCAAGTCCCCAGATGAGCGTCCAGCTCGGAAGCCGTATTGACGATCGTTGATGAGATGATTAGTTTCTAGATACTTCATTAATTAGGTGTTAATTATAATTTCAAGAACCTTTGAAAGAATCGAAGTGATTGCAAGCAGTTGGAAATTTTCCTCTCGAATAAGACAAGTAGAATAGTTTGCGCAGAGGCTTAGCCAAGGATGAAGTGCAGCCCTTAAGGACCTTGAGCACATCTCTCGTACGAATGTGTATTGGCTCTTGTACACATCCACACCGGAGATGTAAAACAAGTGTCTGTGAAGTGGGTGGACGACGAGATTTTGAAGCGCAAATATTAGCTTTATCCAAGGAGTCCACGATCACTTCAACATTATTAAGTAGTGATGGTATAGAAGAACTGCTGAAGTTGTATCTGATAGTTTTGGCCAGATACCAGAAACCTTTGCTGCCTTTGTGGCTTACTAAGATTCATTATCTGATATTCTGGTCACAAAGAATTTTTTCTCTCTGGAAAATGGACTTACAGGTGTTCCGTGTTGCGTTGTAGACTTGATTCAGTTCTGGAGACAGATGCAGTTGATAGGCGTAAAAAGCAGACTATTTTGCTTTTATTGCTTGGTTGCACTTGTCGTTAAACCAAAAGCGATTTTGCTGTTGTTGAGATCTTCTGTAAAAATACGAAATGTATTCACGCTTGCCGATATTTAGAATGTTATTAAGTTTTAATGTGCATTCATTAACATCCCTCGAAGTAAAAGAGACCGACCAATCATTGATTAGCTTATCGTAAATCGTTTTCTTTTATAAGTCCTCCAGAGGTCCTTCTCTCCCTGAGAAGAGCACTATCCTTTTGAATGAAATTGCTGCATTATCGGCAGTCTTTACCAAGACTGTGCCGAATTCCTGGAGTCTACAATGTGCAATTGCTTTACATTCCTATTGGATATCCATTCCGAGACATATACATAATGTAGTCTAGTGCATACATCAGTTGGTGATATGCCCATCTGATGCAGTTGGCTTTTAAACTTACAGTGTCCAGTTAAGACTCCTGTAATAATTCTGAGCTGATTCCTAGATAATCGCAAAAGATTCAGTATCATTCTTTTTCAGGAGCTTTTAATGAGTCTTTCTCTTGGTCTGTATCCTAACATGAAGTCCAGGACCATTTAGTCATGGATAAAGTCTTGTAGGGTCAATCTATTGAGATGCCGCAAAGTAGTTCAGATCAGGCAGCAGTTAAGAAACTTATTATTATTTAATGAACTGAAACCAATAGGAAGGTAGGTTGTCCCAATTGACATATTTTTTAAACAAAATATACATTTACATTTTAGTAATCTTGTAGTTTGGGGTTATTTGTTCGTTCGAAATTATTCAACCTTTTTCGTAGTTACACTAGTGGCATGTCATACGGTATATATATAGATTACAAAATAATGTCTAATATAGACCATGGTGTACAAATATACATATAACGTCATACATCTCGTCACATTTCTCTCAATAAGCCACCATTTGAAGTTAGTCCCACTGACGTTACAACTTATATGTATGTCAGAAACTTATTAGGCATACGTGGATGCATTTACTGACACGATAGTGTCCTGTAACATTATGATAGCGTTGTGTTGTGAACAAATGTGAAAAAAATTACTTTGACAGTTAGTCAATACAATGGTGAATCTTGTGTAACCAAATTGCAGTGAACCTCTTTTGCGTAGCAAATCAAATACTTTTGACGTTTCCAAAAAATAAGTAAATTAAAAGTAAATATGAACGTCAAATTGCAAATAGCGTTTTCGTTGGGAGATTTTTTCGACATTACGAGGAAATAAAGTAATGCATTGAAATTGATTTATAATAAAAGATGTGTTTGACCCATCACACAGGCTATATTCTTTTCTTCAACCAAAATTGATATATTTTCTGCTTCCATTTCCATATCAATGTCACTTTGACAACACAAATTTATTATCGCATAACTTTAGTATCATAAATACGGGTAGTGAAATATTACGCGCTTCCTTTTACTCTTGGCTGTCTCAATGAACCCGTGAGAAAGTAAAAGGAAGTGACTATCTGTCATTTACTGTGTTCAGTGAACGCAGGATAACGTTGTGAAGTGACTCGGCAGTGACATTATATCACTATTTTTCTGTTTATGAACGCTTAGAATATACCGTGTGTCATCGGTATCACCTTGCTTCAAAAAATGTGCGCGAGATGTTTATAATATATTTTGGTAACTCTTTCATGATTTCGGTTTCAGACATTTTACAAAGTTTTTTTTCTGATCTTTCCTCCACAGAAACTGCCATTCTGGCTTTGTATCTTGTAGCACGTTTTCTCCATTTGTGTCAGCTCTGTAACGAATTTTATACTCCACATATTTTCCTTATCTTTTCAATTTTTCTCCTGTCTTAATTTTCTTTACTACCGTCAATGGAATATTTCAAAACAAGGACTGTAACATTCACATTGAGCAGACATTTAAATATTCAGCCGTAACTCACATTACATTTCATGTAACATTTCACAATTTCTATTTTTTTATTTCCCTTATAGTATTTACACTTATTTACGTACTATCTTACTACCAAATTCTAGGATATCAGCAAACTAAAATTTAACAACAACAATAACAACACACCATTTACGACTATTATTGGCAATCGTACAAGAAATGCTAGGTCTCTTAATTAGTATAAATTTCTAATTATAATTTCAATATTAGGTAAACAAAATTTAAGAAACTAGAAAACTAAAAACTAAAAAAAATTAAAAAATGATCAGTAAGCAATTCACAGAAAATATGTAATAAGCTAATTAGAAGAAAAGAAAAAGTCAAATAAAAAATATTGGAGACTTGAATAAGGGTTCGGTGATTTTATTTTGTGAAATTGAATGCTTTATTCTAAACATTTACCTAGTACAGAAAATGTCATTGAAAGTAGTATCTTTCGCTAGCAAATACTTTCTCCCATCTTTTTGGCAGCATATGAATTCCATGTTGATACATTTTTGAGCCTATCCAAGAATCGACTTAATTTTTCGCATCTTTATATGAATGTAACTTCTGCTCAGACAGGCCTTGAGTCATCGATTTTAACAAATGGTAATCAGAAGAAGCAATGCCTGGTGAATAGGGAGGGTGGGGTAGGAATTTCCATTTGAGTGTTCCAAGTAGGTTTTAACCGGTCTTGCAACATGTAGCCGAGCATTGGCATGGAGCAAAATCACTTTATCGTGACTCTCCT
Source organism: Dioctria linearis (assembly GCA_963930735.1). Taxonomy (NCBI): domain Eukaryota; kingdom Metazoa; phylum Arthropoda; class Insecta; order Diptera; family Asilidae; genus Dioctria; species Dioctria linearis. Next base: position 324,139,078 of record OZ005741.1, on the reverse strand, counting down.
CGTATTGCAGTCGTTTTTTCTTAAATTTTTGGCACACACGTATCAATTGTAGTCGGTAGCGCTCTCCCGTGATGATTTCGTTGGGTTTGAGAAGCTAATAATACACTACACCCAGTTGATCCCACATAATACAGAGTATGAGCTTAGAAATGTGGATACTCGGCTTTCCTGCCGATGTTGATACTTGGCCGGGCTTACCCCACATTTTCTACGGTTCGGGTTATCGTACTGTATCCACTTTTCATGATTCTGCAAGTTCAATTTACATGTAACAATGGTATTCATCGAGTAATGCTTCCAAATCTTCGCCCGTAAACTTTTTCGCTGCACCAGACCGTTCCTAACATCTTTAACCTGAAAATCATTATTTTTGAAGCATCTAATCAAAATCTACATGTTGTTTGGATTTAGCAGGAGTCTATTATTCACCGACGATTGATTTAAAGCCTCTAAATCCATATTCAGACAACATATTACATATCCAACCAACCAACCGGCCTGGAAAGGAACAGGTGAGCATCATCTGAGTATGTAAAAGTGTTATTTACAGTGATAGATGCGACCAATAAACATCACAAAAAGAAGTGGTCCTAATATCCTAAAATCCCATGAAATTCATTTGAAGTTTAGTAGTTGGAACTGCAAATCAATTTTAGTTTACCACAATAATTTCAAATAAAATCCTTTTAGATAAGTAACGTTACCTATGAGACAAACTTCCCTTTTTTTCAATATTTTTAAATTCTTTAATACACTACCGTTACAAATAGTTTTGAGCAAGAAATATATGATAATAATTTTTTAAAGTTCTAGTTAGTAAACCGAACTAAATATTCTCCACGAAATCCAATAAAAATATTACCGTTTTTTCTTCAGTGGTAACCGTAAAACCCACTTGTTCTTCAATTATTCGAATAAATTTCAGTAAAAGTGTTACCAGCATAACACAAATAAAGGGGAATGCGGAATGCGGAATATTAGGTCCTACATAAACAGACATGAGAGATGTCTTAAAAAATATTATGATACTCTGAACATATTTTATTAACAATGTTTATTTCAATTAAGCGGTGGAAAACTTGGGAGGGGGTGGTGGTAAAAGTTTGATCTAGTACATTTTGCTATATCTAGTACATAATCGAATTCCTTAAGTTCTGAGAAAAAGTTTAAGTACACACAGTCCTATACTCGGAGGCTTAAATAGCGATTCCCACACTCACTTTTTCAGTACATACCTATTTACCTCTTTTTCATTTGAACTGAGGTAGTACACAATTTTTTGTACGTTCGATCGGCTCTAACTCGTTTGGGTTATGTTCGATCGGAAAATGACTTTCACGACTTTAGAGCCCTATTTTCCGACTCTTTGGGACACCGCTGCCCCCCCCCCTCCCAAAACAAATCCCCGGTATGTTACTGGGGGGCAGAAACCCTCGGCGGTGGGGGGGGGGGGTTTCCAATACGGCTTGTTGTATATCAAATGAAAGCTCGCGCCAAGTATTATCGGACGTTTTTACTCGGAAGCCCATTTTCATGCACTTGGGTCGTATACACCCACTTACAACATTTCGCATATATTTTTGCAGTTCTTTCGTTTGCGACCATTAGTACTCTGTTGTGAACATTTTTCTCTTAGGAAGTCATTTTAAGCGACGTACCAATTCCAGACAATCACAAGCGGTGAAAAAGGGGCCAATTTTTCACCCAAGAAAGTCGCGCAAGGTATTATAATTCATCTCTCGTGTCTGTTCATATCAGGCCTAAAGTTGTATGAAAATTTAGCATTACCCTTTATGTTAAAAAAAAACTTATAGGTAAGTCATTGCAACTTTTAACTGAAATTTTTTAGATAATGTCTCCTTTTTCCCAATTATCATCACTGCTCGAAGAATAATTCACTTCTTGTTGAATTTGGAATTTAAAATGTCACAACTCTATAGAATGTAATCGAAAATCTACTTTAAATATCCATTTTTAAAATCAATTGTCAGTTTGACATTTCACAATATGACAGCTTTCAAAAACTCTGAAGCCTAATGAATATTCTGTGCGTGAAAACTGTACGATAACTGACACTCGTGGACAATAGCTACAATTCCATCAAAAACGGTATGGTAGAGAAAAAAATGTTTCAAGTTTCCTAATGAGTAACGTTCGAATCGCAAGCATAATCAAAACTTTAAAATACCAACTCTACTATCCACGGGTATCTAATTGTATTACAAATTTCTATCTCAAAAATCCCATAAACATTTTCCAAGCTGCAAGGCATTTTATTTCGACATTCCTACACAAATATGTGTGTATGTATGTATGCATATATCCATTAGTAACTAGATCCTTAAAAAATAAAATAAAAAACTACTTATATATATCCATAAAATATAAGAGTACATTGTGCCTACAAGGAAATAATTTAATGCATAATACAAAGGAAATACATAATTTAGTTCCCAAATTACTTTTTCCAATTGGGCCAGGAGCTCTCTTAACGACAGACTTTCTGGAAAAAACTAAGTGAATTAATTGGATACCAACAGCAGCAAATAACAAAGAACCGACTGTAGGGACTGGCAGTTAGCTGAAAAAGAGTATCAAATCATGGTTAAGACAGTTAAAAGGAGATAAACTAGAAGAAGTCCAACAATCAGCAAATATCACACAATTACCAAATGAATTCGAATGGGGTGAGACCTGGCAGTGTACAGTAAAAAAGAACGCAGGGCCCAAATAAATAGCGTAAATTACGTTAAGACCGCCCCTAGATTCTATATTTACTGGCATTCCAGCAACTGAGGCCTTAGAGGCCAATAAGAGTCACTTTATATACAAATAGTTTCCTTTGGTAGCACTTTACATAATCGAATTGGAACCGTAGTTGTAAGCCCACCCCTCGCAGATACTGTTAGAAACTGGTTGAATACTTGCTCGCTCAACTGGGACTGAGACGAGTCCATGCTTAAAACACATACACCGAACCCCGGGTTCCGGCTACCTTACTAGTGAGATACAGCAGATACTTGATAGACTGAAACTCGTTATTCTGTCTTGGACGGTTGTTCGATTCGCATGCGTCTTTCTGTTCGTTCGGGCGAAGAAAAAAACTTGAGACCAGTGAAGAGCTAGTGGTTTTATAGTGAAGTGAGCTGTTCTTGTTTGGTTAAGATTCTATAATTGAGATACATTTTGCTCAGTGAGGAAGTGACAAACGGATTAAAGTGATTTTATAAGATTAATTTTAATAAATTAATAGTGTGCGCGCCTGTGTTATGTGCAATTTAATTAAACTGAGAACAGTGGTGCAGTGCAAAAACTAAAATTTGTGGTAATTGATGACTAAGATGATTCCGCCGGTCCCTACTCCAGCTGTAATGATGCCAACACCAAAGCAAAAAATCGGATTTAGCATTGATTCAATTGTTGGCAACGACGCCGCTCCGTCCACCAACTCACATCAGAATCTAATGAAAACAGATTCTCAAACTCGCCCCGATATACAGGATATCATAAATAGATTGCACAGTTCTTCGAACAATACACATATAACGGCAACAAATTTAAGTGAGCATTTAGGAAAATCGAATTTCATCAGGGGATCGTATAGCCCGCCGCCACAACAGACACGTCTTTCACCAGATGATTCTATGCAAATAAAAAGAGAACGATCACCTGTCCAACTTCCGCCGCCATCTCATCAATTTCAGCAACAACAACAGCAACAACAACAACAACAGCAACAACAACAAAATTTGTGCATAAATAAAGGTCCTATAGTAGTTCCTGGAATGCCGCCGGGTCTTGTTAGACCATTTCCCGTTGCACATCCGAATATTCCTGATATAAAGGCATTACCTCCTTATATTAGTACACCGGATATGGTTCAGGTTCCACCACAACACAATCCTCACCTACTTGCTGCTGCACAATTTCAAATGGCGGCGGCTTTACAAGCTGGACACGTTCTTGGACCTGGTGCTGGTTTACCACCGCATCACCAATTCTTGCCAAATCCTGCTGTGCCTAGAGACAGTTATCCGCTGTATCCTTGGTTGCTTAGTCGACATGGAAGGATATTTCCTCATCGATTTCCTGGAAGTAAGTAATTTTTTCATTGATTTCATAGTGTGCATAAGTTAGGTTTTGCGGAATTTTAGACCGATTAAAGTCAGTTTTATTTTGTAAACGTTGCCTTGGGTGATCGCACAAAAATTGAAAATTTTAAAGACGTCGAAAAATTTTTTAGGGCCAAGTCTAGGCCATCAATGAATTAAGCGAAAATTTATTCATTTTTCTCAGCTTAGAGTGGTTTTGTTTTCTTGCCAAGCAAGGCTTCAATTTATTTTTGTTTAACTGATCGTTACACAAAATTACTCCTCTTGTTTTAAATATGTACCGTTTTCGGATTAATGGCAATATGAAATTTAAAAGCTTTGATTGTATTTATTAGTAAAATTGAAGATCGCATGATTTTTGTTACTCAAATATTTGAAAAGGTTTAATTGGAATATCTCGACAGCTTCAGATGAAAATGTTGCCAGTTCGAAAAGATCAATTCCACAGGAGAGCGTTAAATTTGCATATCTCTTTCGGTATAATAAATATTCAATTGAGTTCAAACAAATAAAAAAATTGAATTTAATATTGTAAGTGCACCAATGCAAATACATTTAAAGTAATGTCACAACAATGAGTAGATCTTATAGTGAAATCTTTTCTGCGCCTCGGTCCTATAACTGCTACCGAAACTATCATTTTCGTACTCTTTTCTTTCCTATATGTGTGGTGGGAAGATAAGAGCAAGAAAATGATAAATTTGGTGGCAAAGTGCTTACGCCGAGTTGTAGAAAAAATTTTACTATTAGTGTTAATTTAGTGTCAAAATATTTCAAACGAAGATCTTCTCGTAATTTTCTTTTAAAGTAAAAAGTATTAAATTTGATTGAGCACCGAGATCACTTTAGCTACATCGATACGTGGTTGAGTGATATTATGATTTTTTTTTTATTATAGTTCGATCATCACATACTAAAGAGATTTACATTGCAAATCAAACCGTGATCTTTTGATATAAGTAGTTTGACGATCACATGATATTTTTCATAATCGTTGCATAGAACACATATTTAGAAAAATCATATATGATTTCACAAGCAAAAGCAAGTTTGATCAATACTTTGTCAGCCATGTATTACAACAATGAGAAAAATATTGGGGTAAGATCAGCCTACCCAATTTAAGTGCTAAGATAACTTTTTTTGAAAAGTTCTAAGTATATTGTTTAACCAAACAAAATGGTCATTTCAACATTTTTTTTAGTGTACTTTGAAATTTACCGAAAATGATGGTAGAATTTAACTTTGTGGAGCAAGTTCGACCAAATTTATTATTTGAATTTTGAATTATTTGGAGGGTTAAGTTACCATAGCAACAAGTTCAATAATAGAATTAGATTAGCTTCGTCTTCATCTAATTCTTATAAAAGCTGAACTTATTGTGTTACATCGCTGGCTGACGAAGTTGAAACCAAGACTTGGATTCAGACAGGCCCTCGGTATATTATAATGCTTAAATTCGTATCATCTGAATTTCGTTGTCCTGAAGGCGCCACATTTTGATAATGTAATCCAGCGGGAGAGATCACTACCCCTGCCCTCCCTTTAAATATGCTTGTGTTCATAAATTATACCGAATTTGTCATTCAGTTTGTAACGCATAAAAATAATAATATAGTTATACCAAAATCAATTGGACAGTAACGCATAAAACTAAAAAGTATTTTGATTTTTGTATGTCCGGCACAATAACTCGCGAACACGTTGAGGATACATAGCTGAAACATTATATATAATATAATAATATTATTTTAAAGATATTTAAAGAAAACTTTATAAACATGTATAAGTTCAAAATCAGATAAATCGCCTAGCTCCGCCGTATGGCTTCCAATAAAACGTTTCTTTTTCACTGTATAATTTGTCGTTTTTGGCTGAGAACGGATTAACTCAAAAGAGTTGAAACTTTGTAATTCTGTAAAAATAACCAAGTGCTTCAGGATTGCCACAAAAACAAATTTCGTTATTTGTTTTATATTTGAGCAGTGATTGAAAACGCGTTGACGTAAACAGCTGGAAATAAAAATTAATAGATATGGAACCCCTGTGAGGAGTTACCATACAAAAATTAAAATTTTTCATATATGGGAAAATAGTCTCTTTTGTACTAAAAAGTCTTCGTAATAAGAAAAGTTATGATACTGGTTATATAAATTTTTACCGTCCGACGAATTCTTCCCGAAATAAAAGCTTTAGTTTATCATAAGAATTGATCATGGACCAATTATAACTTCTTCTGCAGTCTTCTTTTTTTAGTTGACTCTCAAATTTAAGATTATTCGAAATACCGAAATTATCACGATTTATCAAATTTGTGGATTTTATAGACATGGTCCTTGCATGTAGCGTATTTTAATATATTCACGTTTAGTATTAATCATGATATTGCGCTGAAAGTATTACTTTCAAACTTACGAAGGCATTACGGGAGGTTAAACTTTACATAGGTAGAGGTTACAACTTTTAAATTGTGGTTTGTCATAATGTATTCTAAAATTAAGCAACTGACCTCTTCAATTATGTAATATTTACCGTAAGCTTATGTTAAAAATTTAACCTATTTGTAAGTGGAAATGACATAAAATTTACAATTAACATCGGATTGTGCTCTAAGTTATTTTTTTAAGTTAAATAACAACCTACGGTTTTATGGTAGTTTAACCTAACTTAGCTGCAAGTTAAAGCTTTAACTAAAACTTGTGTTAAATTAACCTAAACTTGCCAAGATAGTGCAATATGTTGATTTTGTAGTTCTAGGAATATACTTCGGTCTAATACAAGCTCATATATAAAATATCTAAGTAATATTAAACATTTTACACAAATAGGCATACCTCCACACATTATTGTTTAACTGATTATATTGACTTTGGTCTTTAGATATATCCCGATAGATCTATCTCAGATGGCTTCAAGTCTAATCTAATTAATATGCGTTTTCACCACATCGAAGTCACGTAATTATGATGAATTGATTTCGAAATTTTCACTACCACTGAGCTGATTTCATTTGACAATTAATGCTAAATTTAAATATCAAATTGGCATGTAAAATAAAATTAATTACAGAAACGAGACTTTTGCAATTACAAGGATTTATTGCCACATTAAATGTCAGCAAAATTATTATAATATTTAAATCAAATTTTTAATTTATTCCTTAAAAATTTATTGACAAGTGTAAACAATAAATGTCAAGTGAAACAGTTTGATAAAAGAGGAAACCGAAATTCGTTCGTTCTTAATGTTCGTAATTTCGGACGTAATTTTATTAAAACTACGCAAAAATGAGATGATTTTGATTTTATATTGGAAATTACATGATTTTGAGGATGATTTCGTCGAAAAGTGAAATTATGTAATTTCGGTGCAGTGAAAACGTAATATAAGCAAGAAATTTCTGGTCCAGTTAATTTCTTTCGCCAAAACTAGTGTGTATGGCAAACCGGGGCAAAGTCAGCACCTATAGGGCTTTACCGATCTGAAATACCAAAATAAAAACTTTGAGTCAAATAAGTCATATACATAGGTAGTTAGAAATTTTGTTCCTTCGGCTAAAAATTTTCCACATAGACATTTTGGGTAAAATTTGTGCACCGTTTTACCAGTAGTAGAACAAATGTGACACAACCTCCAAATAGGATGTCTATAAAATTGCCGGATTGACGATGATACCTTTGAAGGATAAAGTCGACAGCAACCTGGGAATCCAATTTTCAAGCTTAAATTAAACAACAAAGTCAGCACTTGTCGATTGTTGTGGTTCCTTAATGATTTATTATTTTTCTACCTTTTTCGATGTTAACGCCCCTTCTTCGCATTTACTACCTAAGTACCTACTACTTTTGCGAATGTTCGGATACTTTTAAATGTTGCGCTTAAATTAACATAAATAAAATTAAAAAAAAAATAAATAAAATAAATTACATTGCGATTGATCTGCATCGGTTTTCAATAATCTCATCTATATCTTCTATTTATTTCCCTTACTCAAAACGCCTCATTAATTCTTTTCTAAAAATAGCTTCTATGTGTAAATTATACAAATTTTACAGGAGAGGCAAAAACCTGTCTGTTAATTTTCATATGCGTATATCAATGGGGTCCATTTTTAATTTTATAACCGTACTAATAGAAGGGAATCTCAATAAAAGACTTATTTAAATAATAAAAGGAATCTATTTCCATTATTTATAACATTTATGTCTAAATGGCTCTTTCCAACGGTACTAAAAACAAAAATTCGAAAATTGTCCACATCTTTGCAGATCTAACGACGCAATGTATCAATATACATCCAGAAGATAATGGCCTTAGAGGTGGACTCTCATAATTTTCATTGAATACCTATATAGAATTGTCTTATTCCGCTCTTTTTGATACCATGGCAAAAACTATTGTTTTCTTCAAATATTTCTGAGTGTAAAACCAGAAATTAAGTTTTGATACGTAAAGGTTAGTATAGCAAGGATTTCTTGACAATTCCAGGGATTATGACATCTCGTTTTAATTGTTTTAATCCAACTCTTTCACTCTGAAATTACGATTTTTTTCCCGAAATCATACAGGGTGAGATTCAACTGCAATCTTACAATAATCAATAGAAATATTTGATTCGCGATTATCAACCACGAACAGAATGCGATTGAATAAATTGCAAAAATTGTAGGAAAAGCTGTGAGTTCAGCTAACCAGTAGGGTATGTAACACCTGATCTATCGTTTAGAAAGTGCTTTTTGAATTTTGTACGTAGACAAATGAAAAAAAATAACAGTTTCCAATAGCTGATAGGTACTACAACAGCCAATATAACAACAATAGCTCACACATGAAATATTTTTCAAATTCGCGCATCTATACACATTAGCTTCATTAAAGCTAGCGATACGCGCTTATCTTGTAGCTCCTGGTTTTATTATTGATAAAATATTTTTCTGTTTTAATAAGTTGATTAACTAATTCTCACGGTGGCTCCGTCAGCTGCAATTTTTCAGCGGCAAAGGCAAAAGCCAAATCACGCACTTCTTTTGCTGATAATCGGAAATAGATATCGTTGCAGCACGCTAAATACTCCATTAAAGCTCCTTTTTCTTTTACTTATCTTAATTTAAAATTAAAATATTGCATGAATATTAATTTCACTCTACAGCTTCCACATACGTTTAAAAATTATCCTATACATACTCACCATGGTGCGCCCATAACCTTTTACAGCAGCTTCATAAAACCAGTTAGCTTCAATCAGCCCTTCAACGTTCCTCTCGTCACTCCAAATGCTTGATCCACTTATTTGTTTGATTTTATCCACTTCAATTCAAAGAAAAGTTTCTTTTTGTTGACAGGGGGCATCTTCGGCTTGTAGGTATGGATTTAGCTGGAAATAAGAAATCAAATCACAAAATTTGGAATTTTTGCCACGGTAATGATTTGATGCTGACTTAATCTCGGGGCGGCTGCTTGGTGTAAATTTTGCCTTGCTTTGAGCGTTCTTTTCTTATTCTCATCACACAGAGAACTTAAAAATTAAACAAAAGTGCAAAAAATATCGTTCGAGTTTAGCACACATTTTTCAGTTCGATTTTATTACCTGAATAGTTCTGGAAACAGAAATTATATGCTCAAGTCAAAAGTTTCTGCGCGAAGAAAAATTACTCTGGACTCTAAAAAGCATGTTTTTCCATCTAAAACTTAACCTATAATTTCAATAAACTGAGTTGGCAACATTAACATAAAAAAATACATTGCAATTCACCGGCTACTTCATACGATATACTATTCATGATTCAAAGCTGTCCTCTGACTTTGCATCAATGCTAACATTACCTGGGTCTCTCCAATCGCAACTACTTTCAAATAAAACTAAATTCACGTTCATAGTGGTAAATGGAAGCGGTGTAGTTAGAACGAATGTGGTGATCTTCTATTTCACTAGCCAAAATATTAACTCAAACGCAATTCTCTATATTCTATTTTCATATTCAAACTATAAAGGTCCTCTCAACTTTCAATAAAATATTTTGCAAAAATTCTACATATTGCGAACCTTGTATATTCTTTTTCTTGCTTATGAGTAAAGTTCGGTTGCCCTATGTCCTTAGATCAGAAAACCTTATGCGGCATTAATATACCTTATACTGTAGCTGTTTAGCAAGTGTTACGAAATTCAAATACTAACTGCCTCTTCCTAACCTTCCTAACCTCTTCAACCAAAACTATCTGCTATCAAAACCATTATGCGTATTTATAGGTCTTTAATTAAGGTCATCCTAAACTTCAGCTAATTAGCATACCGAACTGAATTTTTTTAAACAAAAGTAGTTTTTTACGACTGTATTGCTTGTAGTAATTGTAATGAACAATATAAAATTAAGTTAGGTGTATGTCAATTTTTTTTTCGGGTCACCCTGTATACATATACTATATTGCGAAAATCAATGATTATTTAATTTATTAAGATTTTAAATTTAATTATAAAAGAAATTTGTTGTTACACTTCAGTTAAATATTGAAGTGATTTTCGATTTTGATAAAAAATAAAAAAATATAGGTAATGAGATTTTTGAACATTATTAATTTTGTCAGTCTATTTAGGTCTACTTTATCACTAACTTTTATTGGTAAGCTAGATGAAAACACAAATTAAAAACGTCCGATATTCATTCATTCAGATGAATTTTAAAAACTTATCATCAAATTATATGCAAAATCTGTTTTTTGAGAAATATTTGTTGAAGTTTCAGGTAGTAAGACTACAACTACTTCTGGATTAGTTCTTGTTAATATTGTTACTAATTAAGGGACTTTTTGTATTGAGATAAAAAGAGTGATCTTACCCTATTATTATTATTATTTTTTTATTTTATATAGATACGGGAAAACTGATAGTTGGCTTATAATTTTTTTCGTATTTGCTAATTTTTTGCATTATGCACTTGTGACTTTTCTTAGTCGTATTTGTATAACCTAGGTACTTTATTACATTGCTCTATACTCTTAACTTAAAACATTTTTAGATTTTACTGGATAAAAACTAAATTTATTATAATAAGGCCTTGAAATTGGAGTTGTAGACAAACATTATTCTAAAATTGGAACCAATATTTCGACACATCGTGCATTGACTTTCCATTCTCTTAAAGGTTTTATTCATTCGTAATCTTTATGACTAATAGACAATCAGATGAACTTGGATAAACCTTAAATTCTAAGTTAATCGGTATATACAGTAAAACAATTTCTCCTGAAATGAGTGGCGACAATTTGTGCCACAAAGCTTAGATTTTTTCGATAAGATTAGGGAAAGCTCCATCTTGGAAAACGTAGATTAGGTTTTTTCCCTAAAATATAGGGAAAATTCCCTAAAATAAAGGGGATTTCAAATTTTTTTCCCTAAAACGTAGACAGTATTCCTTAAAATATAGGGAACATTCCCTAAAATGTAGGGGATTTCAAAATTTTGTTATTTTTTGTCATTGCTATATAGCGTTCTCTTTCGGCCTAAGCACCAACTACCAACTCGCACATCACATAGAAAAGTTACCTAACTCAAAATTTGTCGTTTTTGAGTTAATTACACCATGAAATCGGCATATTTCTATCTGATTGTTTTTGCCGCTAGATAGCGATAGTGTCACTTTTCTTTTACTTAAGAACAGAGATATTCTTCATAGAACAGTGTCACTTTTTCAGTTGTGACGATCTTCATTACAAACGTAAATATGTTTTCGACATTTTAATAGTATTATTTTAAATTGTGTCACTTTTCAACAAAACGGCATTTATTTCTTACAAATTTTATTTTGAGTTATGACATTTTTCCACAAAGTTCAAAGTACGGAATTTAATTTTTAAAAATTGTATATCTTGAGTTGTGCCACTTAAAAAAAAAAATTTAAAAATATTTATTTAGCAACAAAGAAAAGCGACACAACTTAAGGGCTTGCAGGATTAACAGCTAACCTCGCCAACTGCGGTAACAAAAACTTAAAAAATCTTATATAAATCTTCACGAATAAATTTACTAATAAATTTAAGAGTTCAGACGCGTTAAGCTAGAATTAATTCTGTGTTCAGTGTTTCGTTTTTTCGCTCTCCTGAAAAGTTGCAATATTTGAGCTGGGTCACTTTTCTATGTGACGTGCGAACTGAGAAAGGACTGTAAACAACAAATAAATAAGTGGCTTCGTCGAAATAAATGTTTTTAAATTAATTATTTGATTTAATTAGTAATAAAAAGTCTTTTATTAAAGGTAATATATTCATAGATACTCAAGGAAACGTTTTATGAAAATCACTTTTCAACTTTCCGCCAATGGTTTTTTCAATGTTGGCACCGATGTCAACACACTATTTTTGACACAAAAAATTATACCCGCGTGATATAGCATATCAAGCAGTCCATATTATATATGCCAGTGTGTAAAACTGAGAAAAGTTTGGTTTAAATGACTCCTGCAGTTTGCACCTTATTCTATTAAAAAAATTAGTTTGTGTAAAAAAAAGTATTCGAAAAAATGGCACATCATCCACACCGCTTAATGCGAATTTCCTCACTGCAGTAGTGTGCGGTGGCTACGCGAAGCGACTTACGGCGTTGGATGTTTTTGTTTTTTTTTTGCTCGATTTAATTAGTAAGATGTCAATCCCCCCCCCCCCCCCCCCCCCCCCTAATTTCAATTCTAGATCCGCGCCTGACGGCAAGCAACACATTTAGGATGTTTCATGTTTAATTTTCGTAGCAGTGACACAGAACTGAATACAGTTAGACTTTTCAAATGGCGCTCTATTGAATTATGTACTGGATAAATTTTCTTGAATTAAAAAGTGTTTTGGCTCAGAATACTTCTTGAGTTATTGACAAGATTAATTTTAGCAGATTTTACATAAAATTATACGATTTATTTCTGGCTTTAATAAAAAGACCATTACACCAGAATCTTGACATATTATTTCCACTAGAGATGCCCCGGGGATGCCAACTTTTTGACATCCGTGGAGGCGGAGGCGAATGTGGATCTTTTTTTATAATATAGTAAGACAAAACATATCAACCCCAGCGTCCAGCGTTGCAAGTATTTTAGTGGAACGGAACTTATTTCGGAGCCCCAAGCTACGAGAAGAGAAAGCTGCTAAGCTTCTTTTTAATAAAATTTGGCATTTCTAAAATTCGTAATTAATTACACATTTTAAATTACTAGCCATTGCTGAAGGCTGATGAATTAAAATGATGCAATTTTATTAGGTTGTTATTACATGTTTGATATGTAGAAATAATTTCTGTCAATAATGTTTATTTGATTTAATTATTGTCAAAGTATATATCTCTCCGTAGGATTGATTCTACCTCTAAAATCTATTTGATTTTAATTATACATTATTATTAAACACATTCTTGTAGAAGTGGGGTTTTTCTTATTATATATTTCCGTTCAGAATTACATCAAGTTTGTAACTACACGCTATTACACGTTTAAAATAAAATGATAATTTACTGGACTTCAAAATTATATACAGGATTAAATCACTCACTAAAGTGAAAGATACAATAAATTTGTAATATATATTATATTAATAATTGAAGCCATTGTCTGTTTTAAGCACAGTGCAGCGTGGTTTTTGAAACAAAAATATCCGCCTAAAAATCAGCACGAATAGAGGCGGATGCGGACACGGATTGGAATTTTTCAAATAAATAATTTTCACATTTTTCACTATTCATTTTCGATGGGATAAAACCATAAATCTTTTTTATTGTTATGGTATGGCAGTGCTCGGTTAGGTTGTAGAGATGGTAAATTGCCACTCGTAATAAAATGTTGGCCGTTCTTCAAATCATAGCAGATATAACGTACGCTTGCTGTACTCATCCGAATTCTGTTGATTATAATTTCTTTTACGTTTTACCAAAATTTAATTATTTTTCTACTCTTCGGATAGGGCTTAGCTGCAATCAAAGTGCGCAGCCTTTTTCCATATACCGAACAAACATTGGACTGATCCTTTTTGGGAACGTAAAATTATAAATTAGATTTGATTGATAAAATAGATAGTTTCATTTTTTTAAGAAACGGAAGAGTCCCGAACTGTAAGGGGTGTGCCGGAGATGCCATCTTGGAAAAACGAGGGTTTTCACATGTATAATAACAATTGCTAATTAAATCATATTGAGAAATTTTCATAAAATAAGAATGACTGAATTTAGATTTGTAGGTAAATATTAATTTTAGTGTCTTTTTTCTTTAATTAAAACTTTTGTTTTCCAATTTTACGTTTGTTGCCTTCATACTTTTGCTTTTTCATCTGTCAGTATATTCTGTAAAATAAACAAAAAAAACATATTCATTGTAGAATTTAGGATTTTTGAGTAGATTAAAATATTTAATATGAAATATACATCTTATCTAAAGAAGATCGGTGTCGGTAGCATCTGTCTCCTGGGCGATATCTTCCAAATCAGTTTTCCCATTTTCGTCGATTACATCAAAACCTTCTGCGTCGTTTACTTCCTCGATAATTTCACCATGTGTGAATTTAGACATTATCTTCCCTGACGATTTTCGCAAATATGCGAGAATCTTAAATTTTTATCGTTAATTTTCTTTCGTCCACACTGTTCTGAATTTTTCTTTTTATTTTCATTGCCAAGCAATGTCTGAATTTGGTAGAATTCTCGTAATGAATGTTGAGCGGCTGCCTCTGAAGTTGGTGTTAATAATTCCAACTTTAATTTTTGTTTTTGCAGCGATTTTCTAATTGTTAAGTCTGTATGCTATATGAATTAAGAGATTTGTGATATGCTTTGCACCGTATACATACAAGTAGGAATATGATTTCATTAGCTTGTTTTACTTGCGAGGAGGCAGTAGCGTCACGGTGGAGGGGGCAATGGGTCGGCATATATTTTGTAGCGGATTTTTTTTGATTCTGTCTAAATAGAATCAATGATTTCAATAATTATTCAATTTAACAAAAATGGGTGCTGACCGCGGCGGTCCAACTCGACGTTGACATTTTTAAGCTTAATCAGTGAAAAAAGAAGACACGGGCAACGTAAATTCGGAATTGGCAAGGATCACATAAAGATCCGCGCCACGTGGTGGTAAAAATTAGAACTGCTAAAGAAAGTACCAATTTGTTAAGCGAGAGTCGGAATGAAAATTTTAAATACTTAACCGTGTATGCGTGTCAGGTAATCAGAGTTGTATGATATTCAAGTAAATTGTTACTCATCCATCTTAAAATAATTTTAATTACTTTTTAATTCTACTTCTGTAACTGAATTGACACATCAACAATATTCACCAGAAATGTGGTTGATTCTTTTATTTAACAGTGTACTTCTCATTCCATTTCTTTTCTAGAACACCTACCTATGGGTGAGTGAGATCGAAGTGAGTGACTTCTCTTACACAGCCATAAGTGAGTGAGAATGCAGAATAAGGAGCAACTACTTATATTGAAAATAAATTTACCAGTAAAAGTGAGTATGTTTTACTGGTACTTAAAATGTTTTGAGTACCAGTACGAAAACTGGTACTGGTGTGTACCAGTACTTCTCAGTACAACACTCCATTTATACAGCATAGTAAAAATTTATTGTGGGAGACAAAGACTTGATGCTTATTATAATCATTTTTCTCAACATAAAGCAAAGTTAGAGTATTTATTATTAGATTATATAGAAGAAAATATAGAAGTATATCATATATATGAAACGGATTTGAAAGACTGGTATGGATCTTATATATATGATGATGTAAAATTGAATTCATTGACTTAATAAAAAAAATTTGTGTACACCATTTATGCGTCTTAATAATTATAGTAAACTAGAAAATACTTAAAGGGTGAAAATTTACTGGTACTTAGTTGTAATTACTGTTTTTGTTTTTAATATAGTACCCATTTATAAAAACCAATAATTAGTAAAGTACCAGTAAAGTACTGGTAATTTTTAAAAACCAATAATTACAAGTAAGTACCAGTGAAGTACCAGTAAAGTACTTGTAAGTACCTACCACTAACGTACTGGTAAGTAGTGAGAAGTACTGGGAAGTAGTGGAACTGGACAATACCAATATTTTTATTGGTACTAGCGAATTTTCCAGTAAAAGTAAAAACATTTTACCTTAGACTAAATTTTTTTTTTTAGTATGAGTACTGGTATTTGACTAGTACTGGTACTTAAAATCATACAACTCTGCAGGTAATATCAATAGGGAGCATTAGCTAGTGTTGTTAGTTTTACCGCAAATCCATTTAATTATTTAGATAATTAAACGCACTTGTTCTTACTCAAATCAATTGATTAATTTCAGTTATTTACCACACAGTTGCTTAAAAAGAAGTCCACAAAAAATGACAATTGTCAAATCATCTTCATTTCTACACTGATTTCACCCATTATTTTGATGGTGCAGACAAATTACACTCAGCAAACGAATGGATTGGTGTAAATCAATCTAGGATACACCTTAAAAACGAATGGTTTGGTGTAGTTGAGTGTCGTCCCGGAGTACATCAAGCTTGCAAACGAATGGATCATCAAATCTAAGGCCGGAGCTAGTAACATAGCCCTAGCTTCATTAGATACAATCCAAAAGAGAGCCTTTAAGCTCATTGGCGATGTGGCAATAACTTATCATATCGACTCACTCGTGCACCTCCACAATGTGTGATGCCTTTCGGTCCTTCATTACTATATGCATGGTCAATGTTCTGATGAACTATCTAGTCCGATCCTTTGTAAATTAATTCATACATGCATTAACTACTTGTGCTACAAGCCATGCTCATCTTCTTACCCTCAAAAATACCTTTGGTCCGTGCAATAAAATTCGATGATGCTTTTTTATTTCGAAATTTCGAACAGTGCGAATGTGGAACAGTTTTCCATCTTCTTGTCTTTGCCCCGGCTTACAATCTGCGAAGTTTTAAGGGTGACATACATCAGCACCTCCTCCACTGTTCATCATGTCCTCTAATCCTTTCCCTATCTCCTTCCTGCCATGCTGCATCATAGGGTACCCGCTGAGCTTGGCTTAATAATATACATATATAAAAACGTCTACATTCCCACATTCGTTGACTTCATATTATATACATATGAAATACATATATGTATGTGCTATTAGTGATCTTATTTTGTTTTCTTATGGACCTATATAACTTTTATGTATACCTAATTTTATACCTTTATCTATTTATTTATGTAAAGAATGGAAAAGCTCTCGAATTTTTTATAAAATAGCTGAATTTGTTGGTATCCGTATAAAGTTACATAAATCACATTTTTCTGTATAAAAAAAACCCTTAAATTCTATTTGCATACCGGAAAAAAATACGCGCAAATCAGTGCTAAATATTTGTTTACGAATTATTGAGTTTATTTTATTTAGTTTATGTTCTCAATCGATAGCAAATTAATTTGGCACAATCCCACAAAGCGCTTTCAATCTCTACGAAAATACCACATTAACATAAATACTTCTATATGGTATATCTTTCTATTGGAACAAGATTTGATGATACGATTTGACGATAACGCGAGACGAGTTTATTCCACAAAAGCATTTAGATCAAAACGATTTATGCAATAAGGCCCAATAATTGTAGGAAAAAGAACTATAAATACTTAGGTGTGCCTTATGTTCTATTATATGAAAATCAATCATAAAAAAATCCATTTCAGGACTAAAAACCACCTAAGATGGGAAATCGTCTCATGATTTCCTCACTATAATTTTTCTTTTTGCTTTTATCTTTTCTAAAACTGCTTAGCATCCTTCGCCTTTGCCATTTTCTGCTATCTGAAACCGATATTTGTTGTTTTACTTTAGATTTTTGAATTTCACTATAAATCAGTTAATGACATAAGGTCGAAATAAAAAAATGTAGCCGTTGTTCATTTAAACATTAAATTCTAATGTTTTTTCTCACCACAAAAGAAAATTTTGTCAATACTGTCGTAAAAATTATGTGTAAAATCAACTTTTTGTGATTTATGTGATTTTCGTTTTCCTTTTTTTGTTGGCATACATCTGGTGCTAAAAATATATTTAATTTGGTGGTAAAAATATATTTATTCATATATATTCATCGAATTCCTGTAAAAACTTGTAAATTAATAAGGAGGTGGAAATTAGTAATTTAATTATTATATTTTCGCAGTCGGAGCACTTTCATAATCTTCATAGTCAAATCATATATACATACATGCTTACTAAACTTTTAATTACGTGTAAATTTATGCATACTATGTGAAAGCTATTAAGGCTAATCGATGCATTTTTAAGTCAAATTAATTATGACTGCTTTTACATAAATATTTATGATAAAATTACTAATTTTTGCATTTATTCCTTTTGAGCCTAATAACGTTAACACATTACCTTTAAGGTGAAGCTACATTATTATGAAATGTGTTTGGTGTTATTCATTATAAAATAATTGAACACACGGTTTCTTGCATTTTTTAGGATAATTTCGACTTATTTATTTGATCAAGTAATTACAGAATTTTAATTTTAATTACATAAGTGGCATTCGCAATGTATGATAAGCAAATGTGCCACGTTTTACTAAACATCCATAATTCATAACCTCAAAATGCATATCCTAAATTAAAATTTCCAAATCAATCCATCTGTACCAAAACTTATAGTAAAACCATCGCAATTTCATTTTTCAGCAACAATTTACGAAAAACATGATGCCAACTCCGTTTTTATTGTAATTTCAAAATTCTTTCTGAAATTGTCAAGTGATTTCAGCTTTTGGTTACGGCTTACACAGCTGCATTGAATATGTTTACCGATTAATTAAAATTCAAAACTAAGAGAAACTGTAAAGAAGATGATAATAAAATAGTATTATATATACTCGTATATAATATATCACTCCCAATGTTGGTTTATAACAATACGGACATGACAAAATTCAGGACACCCTTTTTTAGGAATATGTATAAGGCGTTGCGTATCAGCAGGAACCAATACTCTTCAGTACTGCCAGCTCCTGCCTGGGGTATTGTTTGAAAGGGCTACTTTCAAGGACTCAAAAGCAATTTTAATATATTTGGTAAATTGATTGATTTCAAAGATATAGCCCAAAATAGTCTTGATAATACCGCCCTTTCTGATCGTCTAGGATTCTAAAGATAAAATTTTTATATTGTCAGGCTTAGTTTGAATTATAAGTCTTAGATAACAAAAAACTGCCACTTTTTACGTCAGTCTCATAGGTGCTGGAAATAACATGTTTTTTGTCTTAAATTATTATTATAAGACAACTCTTACTAATAAGACCAACTCATATAAAATTACTATTGCGTCCATCTGTTTGAATATTTTTCAGTTATCATAAGCAAATCTGAATTGTTTGTTGATAAGGGCCTTATACGGAACCCTCATTGAGCAAGTCCGACATGCTCTTGACTGAATTTTTTTTTTTTTTTTTTTTAAATCAAATACACGCGCGGACCCTGATGAAAAATGTATATTAAATTGTTTTTATATTTTACTGAAACAACAATGGGTTTAATATACTTAAGTTATATTTAAAAAACTTATTTTAGCTAGAAACTCACATAATTTTTGTTTGGCCTCTACACGACTTAAACTAATTCTTTTTCAATGCTAGGTATGGAAATGGTGGATATGAAAATAATTTTAGAAAATTCTTATCTGGAGCATCCTATTAAAAAGCAGATGCTGACTAAAAAATGGTACTTAGCCTGATGGAAAAGAAAGGACAGAATAGGTTTTTAGACTGCATGCAGTCGATTATTCTTATGTTTGCCTCTGAAGACAATTTTATCTGATATATATACTATATATATATTTGTTTTTTTTTTTAATCAACCAAGGTAGAAATTAGTTAATTCAACAAGAAAATTAGTTGAAAAAACAAGAGATTCTGAACTACAGAATCCCGAAAGATTATCAAAGCTTACTAAACAAATAGTTAAATTCACAAATTTTATGAGAAAACAAGTTCAATGTTAATAATCTTATAAATTTTCTCAATGAATATGACTCGAATGCTGAAAATTTACTGAGATTTTTTTGAAGATGAAACAAATTCATTGGTGTAAAGCAACTAATCTTTTTTTAGTGCAGGAACTGTTGGAAATCACTCCTTCATATTTCTGGACAAATTATATTTCATCATCAGAAATTGTCGATAGGATTTCAATATAGATAAATTTAGCACAATGCAAATACTTATGTTTGTAATATTACAAGTAACTGATGCTGACTGGTCCGCAATGCTTTTCTGACAGTTTTGTACATTTTCTAACTTTACAAAATTAGCTTCCAGTTCTATCAAGAAAAAATTGAATATTTGCAGTTTGTTTAATTCTCTTGTAAACTAATTTAATTGACCGAGATCACTTTTTATAAAAATACTCGTTTTATTGTTTCGTTTCATTAAGGTGTCCTTGGAGTATGACAAATCGGAAATGAAAATACTTCAGATACCGCTGAATTCCAACAGGAAATATTTTAGTCCGCAAAAGTTTTGCAAAATTACATAGGCTTCGATAATGTATGTACACACATATGTTTGAATAAGCTGTATCTAATAAACATTCCAATCATAGTCGTGCTCTTATTTTGGACATCACAGTTATATGAGGACAATTAAACTTTGTGACGGCTATTAGAGCCTGTATTAATGAAATTATAATACACAACCAGGTTATAGAAGCATGGCCAATCACAATGCTTCTGATGTTCACTCAGAGCGTGGAAAAAACTGTCCAGAAATTGTTGTAAAAATAAATCTATAAACTTACCCACAAAATGCTGAACAAATTGAATTTTCCGAAAAGACAATTTAAAAAATAGCGAACTGAAATTTCCAAAAAATGTTGAATTAACCAAAAATTGAATAATTTGTCTTTGAAATGCAAATTTCAACCTTTAAAAATAAACTCATCTTGTAGCAAGTAATTCGGATTGCATTTCGTCAACAGCTGGTAAAAAATATTAAAGCGAAATTTTACTAAAAAAAATAGTTTGAGAATCCAGCAAATACTTAATAAGCAGATTGAAGTTAGGAATGTATTATAAAGTTAAGAGAGAAATTTTATAATATTTCTGGCTAAAAACATCACGATGGATATTCGCATAACAAAATTCATATATGCATTTTCCGATCCTTCTGGCTTTTAATGGTCAGGTGTGAACTTGTCGCAACTCAAATCCATGAAACGTTGCTTGAAAAATGTCTGATTATGTGTGTTTATTGAAAAGTGTGCTATCAGCTTGTTGTCAGAAAATGTTTACTTTTAACACAAAATATTGCTTAAATATTTTTGCAAGTCGCCTTCAAATTTTTTCCTGGTGAACACTTGTAGAAAGCTTGCATAAAAATGGCCGAATTGCCATGGATTTGTCATTTTTATTTCAGATTTTTGTTTTGTTTTACAAATAATTGGAATGATTTCTTGTGTAACAAAATTCTAATGGTTCCGGTGAAATTATTGTTCCTAAATTTCAAAAAAGTGTGGTATCAAATTGATTTTCATCCCATGTCATTGGTATCAACATAAGTAAAATTTCATTTAAATAAAAAATCTAGCATTTCCTTCAGTTTCAAAATATTTATTTATTTTAGGACTAATACTCACTTAAAGGATAAAACATCTCAACCCTTTCGTGTTTTCCCTAATTTTTGACCCGTTTTAAGTACTATGCACAATTATTCATAGGGTTTTCAGAATTATTTCAATAAGTTGCACTATTAGGAGGATAAAAATGCCGACTGTCCAAAAAACTAAAGTGACCTGCATTTCTTAAGTGGTGAAATAGTGTACTTATTAAAATTTATGATTAAGTTTTGATATATATTTAATATCAAGTTTTCTTTGATTTATTTACAGTAAATATTTTAATATGCACGATTGTACGATTTATGGTATACAAATTTATCTTGCACGATATATTGGAGAAATTTCTTTGAACTCTTAACTTAAACTCTTTGAGATGAGTTGGAAAAAGTCTTTATCAAAGAAAGTAGTTTAGAATTTTTCCAGCTGTATAGGAAGAAGAAATTTTTATAATTGAAAATAATTGTAAAGCTTGTGTGGAGGATAATTAGATAAACGTAATAGCTGCAGGAAGTTTGACTGAAGAAAAAATTTTATTAATTCCATCCGAACTCGAGTTGAGCTTAAAGCTTACAACAGTTCTTGTCTTGAAACTGTGTGATAAGTTAGAATTAGATGGATATACAATTGTTGGAAGATTTAGATCAAAGCCGAATTAATACCGCTGGAACCAATCGAACTAACAGGTTTCATCACCGAATTTTAATAGCAGATAAAAAAAAAACTAATAAATAGTCCTTGGATATACTGATTATTGCGTAAATCACGATGACAGTGTTATTGTTGTGAAATGGACAATAAGCCATCCAACTTCGTGGGAATTGGTGAAGTAGGAATTGCTCGGCGTTTTAATAAACGTAATAATGAAGTTCTACAAGCACATCAGCCTGAAATAGTCAAATGTTACAACATCTCATCGCAAAGGGAGGAGTGGATCTCGTCGACCAACTAATTAGCTACTACCGCATATTGACAGTATAGCGAAAAATGGCGAGCATAGCGATATATCTAATTTTTTTTAACCTTGTTCAGAACAGATTGCATTAAAAATACAAAACAAATATCTAGACAAAGAAACGCGAGAGGCCATCGACCCAAAATTTGAAGAAGAATCATCATATCTACTTCCAACAGAAAATAAGCTTGCCCAAAATGGACGTATACGTACGTGAACTGACTTATGTAAGGCGAACTCGCCCTTTAAATTATACCGAGGTACCCAAAATAACCTTAACCTTAACCTCCAGAAGTATCATTCTCGTATGTTTATTATTTTACCATGCTTCTTCTTTTTTGTTTCACTTATAAACTTCTTATATTTTTTGATATATAGACACAAATCTCCAATCAAATCAAGTTCCATTTATTATTATTTTTTGGTTTTACCACTTTTTAAAATTGTTAACATTAAATGTCATGATAATAACCCTGAGGAAATGTGAAGTTTATTTAGTGCAAAAACCTCAATCATCCGTGAGTTAACCTCAGTCTTGTTGAAATTCATAAAGTTCTTTAAGTCCATTTTGGTTAAGCTCAAGACATCCTGAAGTTGTAAGAGATGAAACTCCCAATATAAACTGAAAATTATATAATGATTTCATTTTTTTTACTTCCTCTATTGCACTTTTATTAAACTTATACTTATCTTACACCTACTCTTTATCTGTTACTTTTTCTGGTCTTATACTTATCTTATACCCATTACTTAATATATCCAAATTTCTGATAATAAAATATAAGAGCAAACATTTTAATTTATCAAATTAGTTGAATTTTTCCAACGACTTCTGTGCAATATATGGTGCAAAATTCAAAATGTCCTTATGTAAAGAATACCTTCATATGATTTTCCGCATTTTTTGAAATTTTGTAACTGTCCGCTTTAACTTAAAATAAAAAAAAAACTGGTTAAATTTCTTTTATGTGGTGAGCAAAAAAATCGACACGAAATGTTTAAGAAATAAAAGATATTTAAAATTTTGTACAAAAATATGTTAAAATGTGTGCCAAATGATTGTCAGAATTATTTCATAAGATTATATTATTGTTTTTTTAGTAACTGTAATCACTATTCAATTTATAATAGTGATATCATTTTTGTCAATGCAATCAAGATCTGCTACTGTTTTTGTTTTTCCAAAATAAGACTTTCATCTGACACAAAAACTGATTTTCCTTATTAAATAAATTTATTGTCAAGATTTCGGTTTCGCAAGAGGTCGCAAAGCTTATAATTCCGAAATTTTGTGAGATTTAAAAATATTATTAAATATTAACATTTTTGTAAATTTAAAGATTTTTTGAAATTTCTTCACACATTTACTAACTGAATTTTGTCAGTTTTTCCAAATATTCCCCTGTAAAAATGATAGGCGAGGAAAAACTCTCAAACTTTACCCAACTCTACTATTTTCTGTTCAATATGCACAAATCTTTAATGATTGCAGCACGAAAATCAATCAAAAAAACATCATATTCATACGCTTGTAATTTAAAGACATAAACGAAACGATATTTGAAACGTATTAGATGAAATTTTGCACTTTTTTTGACACCTCATCAGTTACCTGTAATATTGTTGCATACACTAAATTTCGGTAGCTGGGATCGAGTTAAGAAAAAATTCTTATAGAGTTTTGCCGTACATTGCGATGTTTCTGAGTTATGCTGGCATCACTGTTTTCTGTACTGGAAAGTGTAGACTTTTGAATTTTAATATATATCTCAGAAAGTAAATAGCCTGGAATGCTGAAATAAATTTAGTTTTACTAACAATATCTTATACTTTAAGATAACATATTGCCCATTCATCCAGCATAGACACTTTCGAAATAACAAAATGCCAAAGTGGAATTTGTGTCTTTTGTTTGGGAGCAATTTATTCAAAATTTCTAATAAATTTTGTTTCTTTTTTTGTTTTTTGAATTATTTGGTAGCTTATACGATTCGCTTTCCTCAATGATGATCTATGGGGTTTCATAAAATAATATCCAATAATCTTTCAAGCCGGATTGATTCCACAAAAATGATTCATTTTTGGGTTTATTTGACTGGATTTTATAACGGTCAGTTGGTGACATAAAATAAGTTTTCATATGAGTCATACCCAATAATATATTCAGAGTATACGTATAGTGCACCGGTAACACTAGTGTTTCATAAAACAAAAAGTCTTTTAATAATTTTACACGCAGATAGAAATTTTTATAAGCTAGTTTTTTTCGGGAAATTTTCATTTGCAAAATTATTATTATACACAAACTGTCAGGTGTACTTTTATCTAGTATTTATATAAAATACATGAGAACTGCAGGAGTGATTCCATTGCTTTCATTTCACTTGTTACAGTAAATTTTGGTTGTGTATGATAACCAAAAAATTATTGGAATAAGTATAAAATTGAGAAATTTCGCAGAAATTCTCCGCAGCTTATGTTGAAAATAACCTTTTTCTCGAAATCAAAATATTTAAGATATCCACTTAAAACAAATAGTTAAATTCTTTCAAAACCAAGGAGTTCTATGCACGGAGAACCCCTTTTGGTAGACAAAGATTTGTAATAAGTAAATGAAAGAAGAAAAAAATCATTCACGCCCACTAATTATAAAATTGTTGATAAAAGTATGAAATTTTCTATATATTAAGCCTATTATTTCATCTATCAAAGAGTTTTCAACGCGTCAAACCTTTCAGAGCTGCATAATGCGACACTGTATTTTTTTAAATTTATATTTCGTAGTTGTACTACGCATTTCGATTTTAAGAAAAAAAAATCGTATTTTTAACAAATTTGTGGAAAATTTCTGCTCTTGCATTGTCTTTTATTTTAATTTATGCGAATATTTTTCGATTATATTTGAGAGCCAAAATTTACTGCGGGCTTTAAGACTATTTAGACAATTTGGTAGCAATTCATCTAAAACTTTTTCTATCGATTTCATTATTAAATATTTTCATCGATTTCAGTGGTACCTCCTACTATTATTTTGACTTGACATTAATAGAGCAAAGTACATTTATTTGCTGTCACTAAATGTAAGCTTTTCACGTAAAACTCTTAGAATTGGATATAAAATTTACAAATAAATAATTTAATGCGCTGCATTGAGATTTTGAAGAGCTACCTAAGTTTGCAGTACTTTTAATTTTGTAACCTAAATATCTATATGACAAACCAGAAATTAGACTATGTAGTAGCTATATTATCAAAATACAGATATTATAGTAATTATAAAAACATAACAAAAAAAAATATTATAAAAATTAAATTTCTTAGCTTTTGTCTGTTTATTTCACTTAATTAGTAGCTACTTCAAAATTTAATAATAATAAAATTTATGGAGCCAACCGAAATACTCCAAAACATCACCGAATAAAATTAACAATAAAAGTAATTTTATGAATAATTTTCTAATCTAATAATGAAATTAAGATCTTTAGTTTTGTGATTAATTTTTTTTATGATTTATGAATATTAAAAATATCTTGTAAAAAGAAAAGCAAAAATTATGCAAAAAAGTATACAATTTTTGAATAATCAATAATATGTAGTAATGATTTCCGGACACCAAATTTTTTATACATATTTATAAGCTAAGTCCATAAATCATAAATATAGCTTCATAGTTTTTATAAAACAAGAATTTTAAATTGTTAATTAATTGTTAAATTGTTTATTAAGTTAAAATTATTATTCATAGTTTGTGACTACGAATTTCTATCTATGGAAGTACTTTAAATTTTTTAAAACCTAATTTTTGAAAAATAAAGTTATTTTTATTCTCTTATGACAGAAAGAGGACCATAATAAGGATTGTTTCAAATGAATAACATTGTGTTCTGTGAGTAATTTCCAAAAATTATTGTGCTATTATTTCTATCATAGGCTTTTTGCACAAAAATTTTAACAACGCAAATATTAATTCAACACATTTCTTTAATTCATATTAACTTTATGTTAACTATTATCTATTTGTGAGTCTTTTCGTTCAACATATTTTATGGAGCCGTTCTTGGCTCCAAAACTGTTGAGCTAAAACTCGCGAAACAACTATAGCAGGCGGGCATAACTATGATTTTGTGGATTTCATGCATTTGCTCTGCGGTTATGTGTTTTCGAATGTAATATTCTCCTCGCAGTAAATCTTCAATCCCTTTTTAGTACTTACTAAATAGATAGAAAGGGCCCATCAATTACGGAAATTAATTAATTAATTAACTTCCAAGTCACTGAAAAGGAATGAAAAATTCAAACTAGAAATAAAAACTAGAGAGTCGGAAATAAATGATAAGATAATACAAGATTTTAGGAACGCATTGAACGTTGACCACACAAGGGTGTAGGCAGATTTTATCCAAAACAATACTAAAGATCTTATAATTTTGCAAAACTTTCAAAATTATGATTCACCTGCCAACACCCTCAACTTGTTTAAATTTCCTATTTGATTGAAATCTATTTTTATTTTGAACCTATACGGCCGTCATAAAACTCAAGTTCAAATTTTATTAGGCCAAATTAAGCAAATTAAGGCTTGTCTAAGCATTACGGGTAAAATGCTTACAGCACCGTGTACGGCACTGGCTGAGTCAAACACCTCTGCAGCAGGAGGTAGAGGGTGCATCAGACAGTGCTGCATACATGATGCACTCTAGGTAAAAGCCTTGATAATCTGCGCTCCACCATTGTACAGGTTTTCAAGAAAAGTCCTGAACTGGATATGGCATCAGACCATACACCAAGACTCATTTAAATTACGGAATATAGTGATGAAGAGCGGAGGAGTTGTCTGCTATACGGATGGGTCCAGAACTGATCTGCATGTCGGGGCCAGGGTGTGAAGTGCTGTACTTAGACTGAGAAATGTCGAAGCATAGAGGTCACGCTAGTGTTTCACGCCGAGGTTTATGCTATACAAACCTGAGGTTACGATAATCTAAAGAGAGCCTTTATCAATAAAGGCATCTTCTTTGACAGTCAGGGAGCAGTTAAGGTGAGCACAATAGGCCCTGGCGTTATCAAGCATTGTATTCTCTCTTTTGATTGGTACTATTTTATCCAATATAGTTACTACAAAAGAATACTTTTTGCTTACCTGTATGTTG
Source organism: Dioctria linearis (assembly GCA_963930735.1). Taxonomy (NCBI): domain Eukaryota; kingdom Metazoa; phylum Arthropoda; class Insecta; order Diptera; family Asilidae; genus Dioctria; species Dioctria linearis. The sequence goes on along the minus strand of OZ005741.1, from coordinate 324,111,247 downwards.
TCTAAGATACTTTTCAATTTAAATTTTAAATTTTTCTTTATCTTTTCTTATATTTATATGGACAAACTTGCCACGATCTAAATCTCTAGAGATCACCATATTCCCACAGATCAACGATCATTCAGCAATGGTCATACTTCAGGTCTATAAAATGCGTATCAGATTTGACTTATTTTCATCATGCTTTAGTTCTGATAGGACGATGACAATAATGTAATTTATATCACCAAGTCCTATTCATAGCTGATAGGATAGCTATGGATGGAATTGAAAGTAAGGGAAAATAGATCATTAATGACAATTATGAAGGGAGACGAAGCAATATCAAAGCCCAAGGGCACACCGGCATTTATAGGATGAGGTTCAGATGCAACGCCAACTACTTAATTCAACTTGTATTAGGCGACCAGATATTACAATTTCAATCCATAATAGAGGAGGAGGGGAGAGATCAAATGCTTTAAGTTTGGCTAAAACAGCAGAATACCAGACTTATCTAGTACAACAATTTTGGACTCACCAAAATTTGCGAAGACTATGATTCCAACGTTCCGTAAGAAAAGTGAGCAAGTCTCCACATTGTCAATCGGTGATGAGTTGATTAAATTCTACATACTTCATTAATTTGGAATAATTGATAGATGCCAAAACCTTCGAAAAAAAATAAGTAATTGTACTGCTCTCTCGTTTTTTGGGAATAAGCTGAGCCTGGGCTAGTTTTCAAGCAGTTGGGAATTTTCCTGTCGAACAAAACAAGTAGAAAATTTACAGGTTTAGGTAAGGACCCATTCCGTAAGAATCTAAAAAAACTTCCTCGATTTGCAGTTCATACATTAATCTGGTCTGGTAACTGGAAGCCTTCCATCATCTGACATTAGAATCATTGTAATTGACTCACAAACACTTTCTTAGCGTCATACAGTTCGTATTGTTTTGCTTATTATGGACTTTAAAATATAGAAATGTGTCTCCTTCGTTTTTGCAAAATATTTATTTTCATATTTCCGCTAAAAGAAACCGCAACACACAGACAATCACTGTTCGAGTAATTCCACAGAACGATTTTTGGACTGAGTAATCCTTTTGAAGTAGTAAATAATTGAAGTCACATACATTTGAGCATTTTACCAGATGGCACTCAATTTACCTTTTAGAAGGAAGCTTATTTTTGAAAAGGTGTGATCAATTTAACATTTTAATTGAAAGTGAGGGCCACATAGAATTTTAGTTCAAGAAGGATTTTTTTTTTGATTCTCCGGTATATAGCAAAAGCTAAAAAATGTTTTTAATTTGTTATTTCATCACACAACCCGTTATATTTTTGGTGACAAGTTTCAACTCTTGGTTTTGACTCATGAACAGGTCCCAAATAGCGATATTGAGTGACTTGAAAAACAAATGAAAAATAGAACAAAGAAAAGAAATGAAAAAATGAAAAAAAGAGAATCCAAATAAATTCTTTTTTGAACAAATATAAGTTTACCTCGGGAAAAAAAAACCTAAAGAGTAATCTCTATTTTTATTTATAGAATTTTAGATCCAAAAAATAAAAACCGAAACTAAATTTCGAATAATTAGTTTTGTTTCCAACTTTTAAGCACATATGGCGTTAGCAATTATTTTTAAATGAATATACTCATCCCTTTAGAAAAAAACGAACTTTTTTTTTTGGTAAGTCTCTCACATTTTCCATATTTTTCAAAGCTTTTGATATTTTTCATTCAGCAAATGCAAACCGAATTGCCGAGTAGTTTTATGTATTCTGAGCAATACACATAGTCCCACAGGTAGCGTTGCATGTTAAGTAGTGTTTTACGCAGATAGACTGTTATCTTTTTCAATAGATCTGGTATTACTAATAAGTGAACCAGTGACGCACCCGCGGTGGGTGTGGGTGTGAGAGGCTGCGAAAGTGGTAAAAACGAAAAAAAAAAAAAATTTTTTTAAGTAATAGTACGCCGGCTAATACTTTTTTTTATAGACAGTTGCCATCATAGAGCGTTGAAAAAAAATCGTCACCTGCATCGTGGAGGAGGGATTATGCGTCAGCTACTAGCATGAACTTGTAAAAAAACACGTGAAATAAAGTAATAGTAATAGCATAACAACGCGTCGACGTAGAAAGCTGAAGTTTGGTACATGGTGTTTTCATAGAAATAGTAAAGAAAATTTAAGAGACGGACTAAATCGGACAACCCCTTCTTGGTGCTGCCATATAAAACTTTTGGTTTTTTACGTATACTGTGAAAACATTAGTCCTAGACGTTTTTATTATACTGAAAAGATCTTCAGAATATTAAATACTATGATATTCGTTATAATCATTTTTGCTGTTCGACGAACCGTTCTAGAAATATATATATATATAGGTCACCATGCGAAATTACAGACGGGCATTCATCAGGATATGATAAGAGTTAGCTTAGACCAATTCTAGCTTTTTTAGTTGTTCATATAACATTGCAATATTGACGAATCTTTGGAAATTCCTGGAACCAATGTGCATTGTTATTTTTAAATCGTTCTGAAGAGCACTCTTCTTCTTCTTCTTCTTCTTCTTCTTCTTCTTCTTCGTCTTCTTGTCTTGTTTATGCTCCAGAGCTGTGGGCTCGACAAGCGAGCTGGAGTTCCTTCACAATGGCTTGACCCTATGGGGTATATCGCCAAAAAGATGTGCCGTGATCTGCTAGTAGTTGATTGCCATGTCCATTTTGACTGATATTGCTTTTACTGCTATTTGATGTTCTCAGTGGTTTATGGACGTATTGGTTAATTTTCACGCAGTGATAGACAAAACACAAAAGATATCTACAAAAAAGAACATATAACATTTAGGGTTGAACTGCACAAAACAAGTGGTTGAGGGGGGGGGAAATAGGAAGGTCTATTAGCAGTTTACTACTTGAATGAATTAGTGTATTTTCGAGTAAACTAGCTTGGCTTAGTGTATTAAATGAGTTAAAAATTCATTTACACCTGCAGCAGTCCAGCAACTGCAGCAAAGCGTGTTAATTCCTTGAGCGCGACGAACTCACAGGGCTTTAAAAGGCTTTCAAAAGAACTGGCGCCTAGAATAGTGCGGAGGCCACTTCTGATGGAATTGAACTGAGTGCACACAAGAATGCTGTGCTCTATAAGATTTGGTGTGTTGCATGTGTTGCAATTGACTAAGTCAGTTTTCCCTATGATCTCAAAGAGTTTGGCGTCGTACCTTTGACCAGCATAGATTCTGTTGATGAATCTGGTCTCTTTGGGAGAGAAGTCCCAGTCGAGCCAGGTGGTGAAGAGCACTCATATTGCTGAGCATTATACACAAATATCAGTGTCTGACCAATTCTTATGATACCCTAGATAAGATGCACGTATGTAATTTCGTATAGTGTGACCTATCTGAGGAAGTTTGATTTTTGAAGTGTATGACGTATTATCGATATCCAAATCAGTCGGCATACTATAACTTATTCATTTGTACACTGGGTGACAGCTGGTTAGCCTTACCTGGATAATTTCGTGGAATATCTTTAAGAGATGGTAGAGTGAGAGATGAGTAATTGTTAGAGAGATTATCAAAGTTTATCTCCTAACGGTACATATCAATTTAATCTTTTTGCATTTCGTACACTTCTAAAAGCATGACAACTGGTTATCAACTGCAAAAATAGTAAAGTTAAACACCTACAATTGTTTTATATAAAAACAGACGTACCACACACTCCTATGCTCTAATAATAAATGGGGGGTTAACCAGTTATCATGCTCGCAGAAGGGTTCAAAATGCAAAAACATTAAATTGATAAGTACCGTTAGGAGATAAACTTTAAAGATCCTCCTAACAATTACTCATCTATCACTCTACCATCTCTTAAAAGTAGAGAAAATGTATGTCCTTTCCTAATTTCCACGAAATTATCCAGGTGGGGCTAACCAGTTCTAACTAGAATTGAAGAGCAATAAATACGTTATTCAGTCTGATCAAATACCGGCTAATCCATTTTACCTTCTATAAAATAATAATAATGAAATAAAGTATATTATATTCAAATAGGGATTCCCTCCTGTCGACAGCACAGAGCAATAAATGAAAGGAAAACACAAAAATTTAAAGTCCATATATTCATCTACATACCTCATATCATTTAAAAAATTAAATTAACCGCAAGAGATAGCAACCGTAGTAACAGCAAACAAACGAAGTAGTTGAAATCGCACTAAAATAACTTCCAATGAAAGCGGAAACAATAATAGTAAAAGCGCCGCTGTTAAGCTCTTTTAGCATTTTAAAGTAAAATTGCCAATGCATGTATTAACGTAATTTCCATATTAACGATCTTTCATCAGATTTCCTTAATTATGTCACCATCCGAAATTAATTAATTTCCAACCAATTAGCAGCTATTTATTTACAACGACAATTTAAATATTTATAGGAAATTTCATGGATCCGTCAATATGTTTTAGGAATTTTAATTTGCGTTTAGCAATTTAGCGCCGTAATTACAGCTATTCTCGTTAAGTTTTAGAAAATTATTACCAAGCCGTGGGTATCACTCATACTAAAATATTTTAACTAACTTTTACATACACTACTAAAAACCTAAGCCTAGATACATTTTCAATATTTGTATGAAGGTTGAACAATATGTAAAAATTGTCAGTGAATTTCATTATTTTGAATTTTTAAATATATTCGTAGATTTAGCATTTCTTGCATACATACATATTAGAAAATCACGCACATTCACAAACATTTTTTAATAACATCGTTTCTTGTCACAATTTTTATGGGAAATTATTGCTAATTAAATGAACAATAAAATGAACAATAAATATTGAAAAACACACAATGGGCGTTTCGAACTCTATTCTTTTCGCCAGTTTAATTTGTTATTCAAAATTTTTATAGTATTAATTTGCATCGAAAGCATGCTAATGACTTTGTTAATAAAGCAAAACGAGACTAATTTGTGACAAACGTACGGTTATGGTACGCTTTCAGCATTATGCTAATATAATTTTGAATTTTATTTGCTTTGTAGCTTTGTATCATGATAATTATGGTACTGATTGACTCGAAAGAAACAAAGATCTGTTTACAGTGTGGACGGACCGACTACTATTACTTATATGGAGGAAAAATAATCACGATTGATTTACTATCAGGAACCGTAGCCTGTAACAGTGTAAGATACCGGTATAAAAAGTTTCTATTTTCTATTTCAATTTAAAAATTAAAAATTTTATGTAGGCGTTGTCTAAAGGTTGACCTTACCTTTCAACTCTTTTTTAAATTTTTTGATTAATGGCGGTTGCATTATTAATTAATTTTTAACCTTTAAAAATTTCAATGCTCTCACTATAATGAAACAATTTTATTGTTTTATTAAATATATTTCCTTAAAAAATAAATTGCTTCGTTTCCGCAAACTTCAATTTCACTCTTTCATCCTCAAGCTCCTCTGTAACCCACAAAATTCCCTAATAATTACGATTTCGGGCTCCGGCATATCAGAATCAATCAGCAAGCTGTAATAATTTTTGGGGTATTTCTCATTATTTGGCCATCATACGGCTACGGTTGGTACTAGTTGAGTCCCAAACGTTGGCAGAAAGAAGATTCGTTCTTTGAGACAAATCTTACAGCTGATAGTAGCGGCTGTAGTTGAGGATAGATGGCTAATGGGGAATTCTTCTCCAAGGCGGACTTATCCGACATTGATGAAGTGGTCGGTCCGCAAGTGTGGCTCGTCAAACTTGTGAACGTATCAGGGAGCTATCGAGAACGTCTGGTGAGACAAGTAATTATCTGACAGCTACGACTTCGCTTTTTAGGGCGTCCTTCAGAGACAGCGTAGATGCTTCCGTACGATAGTTACTTCTTCTACGGAAATAGCTGGGTAGCTTCCAACTCACACGCATGCGTTAACCATACGTAAAATAAGTGAAATAGAAACACATGTTAAAGATAGATCATACACGATTATTAGTTATTTCTTTAATTTAATGGTGCAGTTAATTCGGAAACATGACAATATCCAGAGGTGACAAAATCAAAAAATCCGAAAATGAGATAATCCAGAAGTGACAAAATCAAAAAATCCGGAAATGAGAAAATCCAGAAGTGACAAAATTCAGAAACGAAAAATTACATAAATGTCAAAATCCCGAAATTGTTAAAAAATTTTATAACTAAAATTTTTTTTAAAAATTTTTTTTTAAAAAATTTAAAACTTGCATGAAATCTCATATTTACACTCGTCGTTGTTATTATGTATATTGGGAGTCTTGTGATGATATATTCATCTGATGACAAGCATCTTTGTGAACGAAACAGGCTAACCCAACAATGCCTGCACATGGGTCACGATTTGTGAACGGCGGTCAAGAAACATTATATTAAATTTTGAACTGTTGATCGTGATTTTGAGATGGGTCACGATGAAATATCCATGATAATTCGAATTAAACTAAAAAAGTATAAATTTTGGAAATCACTATACACAGAAAAATTTTTGTGTTGAGGTGTTATGCTGTTCTGAAATGTATGAATTACTGCTTATATGGTACATATCTAGGTCTGTGCCTGGTCTCATCTATTAATGAGTGTGTAAATAAATGAATGTGTGTGTTGAAGTGTTAGTGTGGGGTGAATAAATGTAAAAAAAATATATAATTTGTTTGTTTTCAACATAATCGAAAAACTTCCGAGTTCATGAAGAATTCAAAGTAAGAGAAAATCCAGAAAAGATATTCGTGCGCGCGAATATTTTTTCTGTATTTTTTTCTGGATTTATTCTGAATTTTGTCTAATCTGGATTTTGTCACTTCTGGATTTCGTCTCTTCTGGATTTTGTCATTCAAGATTTCGTCACTCTGAATTTTGTCTCTTCCGGATTTTGTCTTTCTGGATTTCGTACCCAACCCAATTAATTCACGCAACATTTACATTTACGAGTCAATATATTGTTAGCTTACAAAAGATTATTTAGATCTCTAGATGCCTTTTCACATAGAATAATACTTCACTCAACATATCTTTGGACATACTGTAAGTACTTTCGATATTTCATTTCCGAAACCTACTAGATGAAAAACAGATACCACAGATACCACAGATTGATGACTTTCATCTTCCTACTTATATTTTAGTTCAGATTTATATGAAATTATCCAATATTGGAGCGGCGTGGTCCAAAACTATTGTCGTTATATATTTGAAAACGCGGCTGCGGTTAAAGTTGTATTGTTTCGATATATTCTATTCCTTTTATCATTAACCCATTATGAATGTCTACAATTAATTTAAATAAAAAAAATATATTTTCATTCATTTTTCTAGAGTTCTGATCTAAAATGTACTAAGGCTCTCAACTTATCATTGAAAATTAATTTGTTCCGCGTAAGCTCATTTCGGAACAAGAAAATACCGCTAGCAGCAATATGTCCTAGAACTGTTAGTCTAAAAATTATTATTTAATAAACAATCTTGTAAATTAGTAGCTGCATAGAGAGTTCCATAACGAAGTAGACGAAATAATAATTTATTAGCACCATGAATTACTAAGAGAAGGAGAGGGTAAAATACGAGGTGTCGCAGAATTACGTTTTTGGATACTTCCTTTCACTTAACATGCTACAAAATTTTTTAGGTAACCCTATGAGCTGAGATTGGTGATCGCGGCTGCTGAGGCGAGGAACATTAATCTCCTACTTGGGTGTGATGCTAATGCACTGACAGCACTGATATGAACCCGAGAGGTGAATCTCTTTTCTTAGAAATATTTTAGTTTGTAACAGAGGCAGTACTTTCAAAACGGTAAACAGGAGTCACGTGCTCTTATTAATTATTACTATGCGTACTGGTAATGGACGAAATGGACATATGCATCTGACAACTGGAAAATTTCTTTCTACTATTAGTAAAAGGCAAAGACAAAGCTAGTACTTTTTACAAGAAAAGGCAAGAGCAAAGGTTCAGACTTTCAATGTTGGGTGGAGGAGATCTTACCTCTCTCAGCGAAGCAAAGTATCTGGGAGTTATACTCGATTCCAAGCTGAGCTGGAAGGCTAATTTAGAAGAACATATTAAGAAGGGCAGTGTGGCCTACTACACGTGCTAGAGAATTTTTGGTGGAAAGTGGTGATTAAAACCCAGAGTGGTACGTTAGATGCGTACAAATCCATTATTCGACCGATCCTCTGCTACGGCTCCATTGGACGGTAATGACGAGCAAATTTAACCTGAGATGTGCTGTCAAAACCCAGAAGGATGCTTACCTTTGGGAATAACTGGGTGTCTGTGTTCCACGCCCACGACGGAGGTCGTGAAACCTCACAAACCTTCAGCAAAAACGACGACCTCCCAACACTGACTTACGTCACCACTTACGTCACAATTGGTAAATATTTTACAAATCTCTTATATCGTTATGAGAGAGAAGAACAGAAATGATTAAATACTTGTTGATAGGTTGTCTATCATAGGGACGCTGATGCCTCGAACTTCAAACGGAAGAGATTCGAATCTTTGCAGCTACAATGTGACCGGTGTTCAACATTTGTAACGCTATTTTTACCCACTTCCCGTTGAGCTATTGAGCCAAAATATGGCACACTTTATGTCTCGCGTGACAATATATTTTTGCACTTTTGTATAATATAAAGTCAAGATGGTAGCCACATGATGGCGCACACGATTTCTCACTTAATGGTCCGAGTCGATTCAAAATTAATATCTTGGGGTTATTGGGGTGGCGGCCTACAAATTTAGCGCTTTTTTGAGATTTTTATTATTAATTTCACTTCTTAGTTATGGTCAAACCTTGTAATCTGATCGAATTGAACTTTAACAAATTGTTATTAGAGTGGCCTTTATTCGTTATTCAAATTTCAATATTTCAAGTACTATTCACTAGTTCTTCCTGTATTTAACTGTACTTTTACTTTTATAACATTCAAAAACAATTATCAAATCAACTCTACTTTAGTTATGGCTAGTACTGTACGCGCACTTATGGCAATCCAAATAGTTTATTAGAACCTTCTCGACTATTCCTTTCTCGATACATCTATACTCCGAACCTAAAGATGTCACTTGTCCTTTCTGTAATACGATTCTCTGAAAGTTGTTTATGTCCTTACTTAATTACTTATTTCACGCGAAGTACAAAAATAACAAATATGGCCGATTCGAGAGGAACTTTTTGCGTTACTATGTCATTTGGACACAAATGTCATTTACAGCGAAATTTTTTGAGCTTTTCGCATTTTACTGACTGAATAAGTTTTGAATATATGAAAATATTTAACATAAAATTAGTTTCTCCGTTTAAATCACTTCGGGAAAAGTAATTATGTGTTAGTGGAAAAACAAAGAAATTTCCAAATAGAAATTTTTTTTCACTTTGATAAGGACGATGGATGAATTGATACGAACAGATTTGTGACATTTGCTCCCCAAGAGGCAAGCAACCAATTGACAGATAATTCGGCCATATCTTGTTAATCTTTGTATGGGTATGATATGTAGCGTATAACATACATTTACTTCTGATAACAAGACAATATTTTAAGATAAGACATTTCCAAAAATCTAGAATTGACAAATTGATAAATAAAATCAATTTCAAAAACAGAATTTTAATAAAATTTACCGTAAATAGGCTTGAAGTAGCTGGTTCAAAGGTTTAAATTATTCGAGGCTTGGAGTCGAACCATTCGAATCATGGATAATGTATGAATGCTTCACAGTTTTTGAAGCATCGAAGTATGAATGCTTTAATATGGTTGATTTATTTGTCCGTTCCACCACCAAATACGATAAGACTCGTTTGCCATTTTGAATTTTTGTTAAATAAAATTTTTAAAAGTTTATTTTCATCCAAGTAGTGAGCAAAATTTTTGATCAATAGCTAAACGAGAAGAGAGTGAAATTAGCGTTAAATATTTTGATTCACATTGGGTTTCCTGTATAATGTGATTTACGTATCGTATCATAACCAAGAGTTATAGTACGTGTATTTCCCGAAAAAAAATCCTGAAAACTGACACTATTTAAACTACATCAAACAAATTTCAAGTCACTTGCTTTATTATCATTTAATCTTAACAACACTGCAGAAGCAGGGAAAAACTCATGCTTCGAAGATTCGGCAAAACATGAACGTTTTGGATTTGACTTGGAAGTGAACTAACAGCTCCCCCCCCCCCCTCCTCTTCTCACGACACTCACACCGAAATTTCATAAAAACTATAAATTGTGAACTTATCTGGAGATATTTCCAAAAGATTTGTATGTACAGGGTGGTCCAAAAGTCACCATGGGGCCAAAAGTCACCATGGGGTTTAAAAATTTAATAACTTTTTCGTTTATATATTTTATTAATTTTTTTTTTTTTAGATTATATAAATAACATCTGGAGAATAAATAATGGAGAGATTCACAACTGAACAATGAACCAGAATAATAGAATTTATTACTTAAATCAGCGATCAATTATTTTAACGCAAAGAGCATTTTTAAACCCCATGGTGACTTTTGGCCCACCCTGTATTATTCTGGTTCTTTGTTCAGTTGTGAATCTCTCCATTATTTATTCTCCAGATGTTATTTATATAATGTAAAAAAAATAAATAAAAAAAATATATAAACGAAAAAGTTATTAAATTTTTAAACCCCATGGTGACTTTTGGCCCCATGGTGACTTTTGACCCACCCTGTATGTTCTGGATACCCTGTATAATGACCATTTATTTATTAGTATAGATTGACTAATAACAGGTAGTAAACCTAGGAATTCGCTTTTGGTGAATATAATATGAGTTTTGGGACAAAATAATTATGAAGCAAGACTTGTTGGCCAATTATTTCCTACATGTAGTTTAAAAGGCTCAAAATATCATGAAATCGCTGACACTTATAATGTGAACATAAAGTTTTGTGAATAATTCTATAAGTAAATAGTTTGCTACAATAGTTCATACAATGTTCGTATACTTATTTAAATACCTAAAAATAGTCTTTCTCTGGATTGACCCTTAAGTCTTTTCGCGCCGTCTTCTAGTTATGCTCAAAGGAATAAAACTTTGTTGCTTTTATGGTAATTAGCTGTTGTGATTTGTTATATAGAGATTGTGTTCCGCAGATTCTGTATAACTAATCCCTGTATATGATTGTTTGTTTTTATGTACATATATATAATTATTGTATTTAGGTCAATGGAGACAGTTAAATTTCAGAAATTTTAAAATGTTTATGAAATGTTGAGTGTAGTAAAATAACAAAATTTCATTTTGCAACTATCATCAAGGTCAAAAATATTGCAATAAAAAAGGCTCTTTAACTTCTATAAAAAAATGTCAAAAGTCCTGCAAGGTTAATATATGTTAAATCTGTTAAGCCTGCAACTTATATCGGCCACCGCAACATAATTATTTATTGTAAAATAACGTTGCGATTTGTTTATAATTAAAAAAAATTAAATAAAAAGGTACTGCAACACTTTTGCAACCTATCTGTACCAATTTACAACAATTTATGTTGTCCACCATGTATTTCTATAGAAACAATTATTTATTTGGCCGTCATTTTGCAAAACATACAAACAAACAAAAAATGCAAAAGTTCTTAAATTTAGTTGCAAACGATCAGAGCGTTGCTAGATCGTTGCCAGTCACAATGTGGTAAGTTTGCAGCCTTAGACAATGTGCGTAAATTTAAAAAATGGTCAAAATTTAACAACAACAAAAATTATATAATGGATTTTCTATAGTGGTGAAAATATTGCAAAAGTTATGTAAATTTTTCTTAGTCTCCTTCGAATGTCCCACCCTATAAGAATATAAATTTGCAACCTAATTTAGTTATATAAAATTAATGCAAAGGTATTGCTACTTGCCTACAAATTTTGTGAGTTCTTATGAATTTCTCGTCAGTATTTTATGCACTACCAACAAACATTATGCATTGCTTTAAGTTTTCATGACTTTTGTAATTTTTTTTATAAAAGTATTGAAACATTTTGTTTTCTATTTTTCGGATCTTGGTAAAATATTGAAATGAATGAATGTAATGAAATTTATATGAATTGATTGTCTTTATTGATTGGCAATAAACATCAATTATTACCGCAATTGGCTGGCGCGGCGTTGTGTTCAGTGCTCACTGTCCCTCTGTCCATCTTCGGACGGTATCAGAACTTTCTTATTATTAATTTCTAATTATATTAAAGTAAAAAATAAAAAACAACAATCAAAAATGCCAGGAAACGACAAAATCAGATCAATGGCCGCGGCAGTAATCCATCGTACCTGGACAGGAGTGACATCAACATCACCAATAAATAGAAAAATACGCGGTATGTAATAGTGGCTGAGTTGGTTAAAAAATCACTCACACTTTATTTTATCTATTGAACCGAAACCAGATACAACTGAAACTGTCCTGTTCCTTTTGACTCAGCAATGATTATTGAAATAAATAGAATGGAGATAATTCAGGAAAAATTTTCGGGTGCTTGCTACAAAAGTCAATGTGTGCTTTGTAATGTGAGACAGGTTTTAATCCGTAATGAATTCATGAATATTCCATCACCATTTCCAAAAATGTGTGCAAGAAATATTGTTTTTCTTGTTTAGATCTGCAATTATTTGGTAAACTTTAAGGACTCTAGATATACAAGCCTGCAAACTGAAAATAATCACAGATGGAAAGAACTAAGCACTAACACTAACACTACTTCCTTGGGAAATATGCGGAGAGCTTGCAAGCTCCATATAGCTGTATAGATAAGGCGTACGTTGAAAGCATTGAACACCTACTGTGTGAATATTGCCTTAGTAAACGTAGAACCTAACCTAGAACATAGCATAACCTAGGCAAACTTTAAATCGATAGTTCTGTTCAACGAACCTAAAACAAATGGAAATAATTCTACACACAAAAATCTCACAAACATCTGGAGTCTATATAGATGCAGAAATATATTGTGAAATTTTATAAAAATTAAACAAAACTAGCTTGTATGTTAGTATGTAAGTCACAAGAAATATATGCAAACAATAACAAAGCACAAAAACCTAACTACATTTATGTTAAACAACATAAAACATATACATATATAATAAATATACCGATACAAGGACACACAGAAAATTCCTTTTTCAAGAATTTCATGGAAACCTGAGGTGACAAAAATAAACTCACCTTGACAGGTATCCATGGCACTCAAAAAAGTGGGATTTTTTCACGCAAATCACAAATAAAATTATTAAAAACCATTGAATAAATAACAAATAAGGAAGCGGCATATCGAGTGAAAGCTTAAGCCACTCGTTGACAGAATTTTGAAATGTATAGTGCGAAATAATTTTACAAAACACTTAAATTGAATGAAAATATACACTTGAAGCATTAAAAACAACGCTATTTCAAATTTCTAATGTTTGTTAATAATAATAATCATGAAAAATTCCCACAAGCTTGAACTGTTTACTTTCAGAAACGTCAAAATCTAAGTTATTAAGTGAGATTCAAACGTCAGTGAGTGGCTTATTCACGTACACGTATTCGCTCGATATCCCGCTTCCTTTTGAGTTATTTATTCAATTTTAAAAACATACATATACATATACTAACCTGTATACTACTTTTACAGTTGAGGTTGACTGTATAAATATTCACCAATGAGTATGAAAGAGGCCCAAAAAGACAATTAGTAGAATGAATTATAAGAGGACTTCATTAAATTGGAATAAGAAATGATGAATCGATAAGCTATGGTACAATTTACAAAACTTATCATAATTATTCCAATTCAAAACAGATTTCTATGGGAAATAATGCCAAAAAATGCATTTTATAATTTGTCATCAAATGACAATATATAAGTTTCATGTTGTTTAGTCAAATTCAGCAAGATATTTGAGAATTTCACATTATGGATAGTGAAATTGAAACAACTTTTTCTATAAAAAGAGAAGTCATTCGTTTAATCGTTCTTCTTCGCAACACTAACAACTAACTAAAGAAAGAATTACATGTAGTACGGTTGATTTAACGCATCAGGCGTAAAGGAAAAAAATGACTACGAAACGCAAAGGTTCAAAGAATACCAAGGACAATTGTCAACAAGAGGACAAGAGAAGACATGAAACTGAACTGAGGGCTAAAGATGAGCCCCAAGGATCAAAAGAAGAAAATAAAGAAAACATCGAGGGAAAAGACGACAACTAAAAGAGAAAAATGGCGCAAAATACACTTGCCTTAATCGTTCTTTTTTTCAATCGAGATATCAAAGTACGATCACATGCTACGGGCATTTTATCAGCATCATGAAAATTTTCATCAGCAACAAGAAATAAAAGGATTCATCATCAAGCAAATTTCTTTTCTCATCAGCTATAAGTACCAATCACAAAGAGAATGAAGATTAAATTTCTTTAATTGCCAATTTGAGTTAGTTCATTTTGTAAATGCATGCCGAGTTTTGGTCATGAATCTAACAGGAACGATTGGTTAATTGTTAGCAATATATTCAATTTCAGCAATTTGTCTATTTACTGCATTTTATTTTTCACTCAGTCAAATCAGTGCGGAAATATGCCTAAAGACCTTTACACAACTTAATAATAATTTGAGCCGAAATATTGTATACTGAGCACTAATTTCTTTGTGTTTTTATGCAAAGTGAATTAGGTTTTTTTTTTGTATTAGGTAGTTTATCCCATAGTACATAGCTTACGCCAATTACTTACTACCGACTTAAACTGAAAAAACAATGGATCCACATCTAATTAGTAGAAAAAGCGACTAAACTTAAATTTCAATTTCAATATCAATTTACAGTCAGTTCTCGAGTTACGACCACTTCGACTAAAAAAGTTACAAAAATGTGTCAATTTTCTATAGTTTTCGCCAAATATATATCATATACATATATATCTTGCTCGTTTCTGGTGATTTATGTAGTAAACAATTAAAAATCACTAAAACAAACTATTAATATTTATGTAATATGTATATTATAATTATATGGTTTATTTTTGTATGAAATTCGACTTACGTCCGAAGTTGCGGAACCGAACTCCGTCGTCAGTCGAGAATTGACTGTATTCGATTAAGGCATTGTACAATGAAGATGTGGGATCTAATAATTAGCACAAGTTCAAAAGAATATACAAAATAAAAAGAAAAACAAAACTTAAAATATCAAAACTCCAAAATATTGAATATAATGAATACATGTACAGAACAAAAAATAAATAAAAAATTATTGATTTGGAAAGTTACTATATCATAAGTGTGTATGTATGAACCAATAATAAATAATTTACCTAATAGTTACAAGGAGTATGTAAACCTATAACAAAATTTAAAACTGAAATAATAATTGCAATTATAAAGAAGTAACCAATTGAGCTAGATGTAAGTACACAATATACAAAGTTAGAAATTCAATAATGTAGAGTTAGATTTCATATATCCAAACAGTACGTTTTTGAAGCAGTTGAATGCGAGGATCCCCAAAGAATTTCTCAAAGAAATTGGTAAAATATTCCAAATTCTAACAGAGGTGGACAAAGAACTGGCGCTTAAATGTAACACAATTGGACCGAAAAATAATCAATGTTACAGTCCCGGTTGATCTAGCAAATTGTAAGCAGTCGTATAAATAATTAGGAGATTGAAACTTAATGGCCTTAGCCCAGAATAAGGTACACCGAAACATAAGGTAAAGTGCATAACTCCATCCGAAAAAGGCGAAACATAAACATATCGCACTATTGAATTAAAACCGATATATAAGTTTATAAAGGACTCCGAGTCAAGTTTACAGAAGACCTCGCACCCATAGGTCATTATAGGAGCAAATAAAGAGTGAGCTAGTAATAAGTGCGTCGAGAGTGGAGTATATGAAGCAGATGATCACAGTGTCCAGAGGCCACCATATACTTTTTGAATTGCAATATTTATATAGTTATTCCACGTAAGGATTCTATTAAATATTACTCCCAAGTTTCGAGCGGATTGGGCAAAAGCGATAGTGAAACCGTTGAGTTTCACTACGGAAAAGCTGTTTAGATCAAGCAATGTCAATAAATAAGTATTTAAATTTCTCCGGATTTAATTTATTTAATTTATATTTATTTAATTGAAACAAGTAAAATTGTTGCCTTTGATAATGTCTAAGTAAGACGAAACGCGTCGGTCTGTTAAACATTTTTTTTAAATTTTGTTATACTTAATTAAACGTTCAGTGGAGTAGTTAATCACGTGTTTTCTTTAACAAAAATACCAAGACGTCAAGTAAAAAACCTAGAATTGGTCTAAAACCGATTCTTATGATACCCTCTAGATGACTATCCGTATGTCATTTCGTATGATCACCAATTTGTGCAAGTTTTATTTTTGAAAGAGTTTTTCGCATATATCTACATATTTCTAAAACGGTTCGTCGGACAGTAAAAATGAATAAAACCAATTTCATAGGGTTTCATATTCTGAAGAGCTTTCCAGCACAATAAAAACGTCTAAAACTAATCGGTTTTACAGAATACGTAAAAAACTAAAAAAATTATATGGCAACATCAAAATCAAAATAACTATTAATATTATGTGTGGGTGTCCAACCCATTTTTCTCTACTAGCATTACAAAAGCGTTACAAAAGGATTGTCAAACTTAGTATAAGCTATCACCTCATCCACTGTATAACAAAGAATAAAACATAAATACAAAACGACAACTAAAGCAAATGCAATATAACTAATAAAAATGAAATAAAAGATTAGAGAAAATTAGGAAAAATAAAAGAAGTAAAAACAAATAATACAAATAGAAAATTTGACAACAAGAGATATTTAAGGCAATAATTACATGAAAAACAATTATTATAATTTGTTTTTGGGATTGTAAAGTAAATTTTGAATTTGAACTAGGTTAAATTAAGCATTTTTTGTCCGTTTTTATTATAATTAAATTCTTATAATAAATGATAGTTTTTTTTAATAAATTGAGTGATAACAATATAAAATAAATACATAAAAAGTTTCTATATTGAACTACACTGTAGACAATCCGCTAGCACGCCCGATGTGCAGATGGCGAGAACGTTGTATTACCCGTTTTCCTTCTGAGATGCTAATTTATACCTTCTAGTCCTTACCTTCCTTACCTTCTTCATTTTTATTGTGGAAAATTAGAGAGTTACGACTACTTTCAATTACATTCAATTTACATATGGGCTATCGAAATCCCCTCTGACCGTACTGACGGGCTGCCGATGCAGATCTTCAGTTTACCTACTACTTTATCAGCTCAGGATTTTGGCCGATATGAATACTAACTCACGCTTAAAAAAATGATAATTTCTTTTAACCTCTACACTCATATCATTTTCAGTGTACATCAGATTGTAATTTATTACAGCGGTAATAAGTAGGCCGAATCTTGAGCCACTGTATAAATACAGTTCATCACGAAGCACCACGAAATTGTCAAATTGTTGGGTTGACATAAGCTATCACCAGACAATTTCCAATTTCCATAATAATTAAATTTTGGCTGCTATTTTATATGGCATCAATTACATAAAAATTCACCTTGCTTTTAACTGGCTGCGGCTCCTACATACATACATACTAGTCGTTCCTTGATAAATTACGATTTCCTAAAGATACCTCTATATCGCTATAATTAAATTTGTAATGTGTTCGTTACATCATCAATATCACGATCCTTTAATAATTATTATGATTGAATTGACTTCGATTACACAAGAAATTGTTTGAAAATTAATTTTGTTATTAATTTTATGTACTGTTACGACTTTTAATTATCCTCAATGAGTTTGGTATTTTAATCTTTAACTAATCAGCATTTTGTTGATGAACCTGGTAAATAAAAAAACATAAGCTGTCAATTAGATTATGTATTTGTATCTTGCTCCAAATGGGACTCAAAGTCACAATTTTTAGAATCGGTCGTAGATGGAATAGAAAAATTGTTGAAAACTTTTATTTTTAACAATTCTAAATTAAGTTATAAATATAAGAGAAATAAAAGGGAAGCGGAAGGTCCCGGCTACAAAAACCGAATGAGGTGGTCGTTTTGTTTCTTGTATTTATAATTTAATTGGCTTTCGTAAAGAAGACTTTTTATTAACTTGTGACTGGTCTGTGATGCTCAATGAAAGTGCTATTCCTATTCACAAATTTTACAAAATAATTTTTTATGGCATTATTTTATCAACGCCATATTTTTGCAATAAAAATGGACCTAGGTCCGCTTGGTATGATGATGAAATTAGGAGGACGCGTAACCTACGGAAAAAAGCAGGTTGAGATATATTTTATCTAAAAATATGATTGACTACAATGTATTTGCTAGACTGGCGAAGATTCTCCGAACTAACTAAAGTTGCATTTTTCAATTATTTACATAAAATTCAAGTAGAAAAAGTTTTGATCTTTGATCACCATGCGGCGCAACTCTAATGGATATCCATCTCAATTGAAATATGAATATCACACTAGTTCCGATCCCAACATTATCTGCAACCTCTTTGCTGAATTCTTTAGCTTTACCCATCATAGTGAGGTAATTGATGAATCGTATTTTAGTTCTATTCTTTCGTCCTCAGGAGTAATGCTTGGTCTTAGTTATCTTATGATATCTGAAAATGTTTTGCTCGAGTATATTGCCAAACTAGATTCTAAGCTCAATGCCGGTCCTGATCGAATCTCTTCCGTCTTATTAAAATATTGCGAGCATAATCTTGTAAATCCTTTATCGCATCTATTTAACTAGTCTCTGGGGATAGCGATATTCCCACTACCATGGAAGTTATCCTATATTATTCCTATAAATAAAAAAGGCAGAAAAGATGAAATAGATAATTATAGGAATATTGCCCAGCTTTCTGTCATTCCCAAGCTATTTGAAATGAATTTATATGATCCTGTTTACTTTCCACTAACCTGGTTGAATTTACCTCGGCTTGTCTCAACTCAATGGAAAATGGAAGTCAAGTTGACTGCATCTTCACCAACTTCAGTAAGGCCTTCGATTAAATATTCCATAAGCTTTTGCTCTTTAAGCTTGGTGTCCTCAGATTGCCTATTTTTTTAATGGCTAGCGTCAAATAGGATCCAACAAGTTCTGTCTAGGTTAGCTGTCTCTTGTGAAATACCTGTACCTTCCAGTGTTCCTCAAGGCAGTCATCTTGGTCCGCTTCTTTTCATCTTATATATTAACGATTTGCAAACGTTATTAATCTATCTGATATTCTGATATATGCTGACGATGTCAACATTTTTAAGACGGTCGGTAGCTCTATTGGTTGTGGTGCTTTGCAATCAGATATTAACAGTTTATTCATTTGATGTAATAAGAATTTTATGCACCTAAATATTGAAAAGTGTAAAGCCACTTCTGACTACATACCATATCACAATGGTATCGCGCTCGACAAAACCAATGAAGTCAAAGACCTTGGTGTACTTTTAGACACCAAACTTAGCTTTTTACCACATATTGACAAGACAATCAACAAGGCTTATGCCGCATTTAGGAGGATTTACATTATGACGACATGCACAGAAATTGTGAAGGAGATAGTACATCGTATACGGAAATTTATTTACGAGTGACGAGAGAAGCAAACACGTCCTGAATTTTTTCCGGACGTCGATTTGTCACTGTGTGCGTGTCCGGAACCATAAAAAGACCTCAAGCATAGGGAGTTTTTATAGTTACTGAAACTAAAACATTGTTATTGGCAACACTAATTTGTCAATTTCGACTACTCGTGCTGCCATTTTGCTGTTGTTACTATAATTTTATGGCATATTCATATCTGTCAAGTCAAATTAATTGTCGAAATAAACAAAAGTAAATTTCGAGTTTGTAATTAAATATTGCGAAATTGAAAGTTATTAAATATTTCTTTATAGAAAATATTGAAAGTTTTCTGTCCACAAGCAGGGAGCAGTGCGTCCACAGATTCATTGCAGTGGTCCTTTTCCTTTATAATTTGCAAGAATTATTCCGCCTTTGAGATAATCCGTCATGTGAACACAAACCGGACTGGTTCGGTAGTGGAGTGGAATTACATTCATGTGTGCACTTGAGTGGATGAAGTGGATTGACGTTTACATATTAGCAGATTATTTACTGAATTTTTTGTTTCTTACGAAATAAATAATAAATAAAAATTTCGTTATCGTACAAAATCAAAATTATAGAACTGCATTGCAGTACCTACCACCTGATATTTTATGAGAAATTTTTTCGATACAATATCATCCTTTGCTTCGAACTCCATCGTGGTTTCATGCAATATTTTAGAAATTGTAAAATTATACTTCTTTCCATGACCGTCTTTGAATATCTACGAAAAAACGATTAAAAACTTGACAATTTCCAATTAGACAGTTTGACAATTTGCGATTTTTACCATAAAAATTAGAGGGGAGCGTACGTGTGAGGTATTGCAATGATTGATTCTGCAGCATTTAAATTTAAATTAACTATCTCCCTTACAATTTCTGTAAAAAATGCATATCATCATAATTTAAATTCTGCTTTAGGCTTTGTAAGAAGATGGACGCCTGATTTTAATGATCCTTTTACTTTACGGACCTCGTATCAAGTTTTCGTGCCACCTCTTATTGATTATGCTATCCCTGTTTGGTGTTCTTTTTATGATATTCATCTAAGGCGCTTGGAATCTATACAGAGGAGATTTATTCGATTCGCACTTAGACATCTGCCATGGGATAATCCTCTCACGCTTCCTCCTTATGAGCAGAGATTAAATCTTAAGCTACCTACGCTCATCATAAGAAGTGAGATAACTTCTTGCTTCAAATAATTACTGGTGCAGTAGGTGCTCCTGAGCTCTTATCTAAAATTAACTTTTTATTCGCCCATGAACTTGAAAAAATGACTTGTTGCCTTGTTACATGTACGTACCTCATCATCGCACCAACTAAGGTCATAATGAGCCTATATGCTCTATGTTGAGAGGCTTCGGAGACCAATCAGTGACCACTCAGACCGCATTGATTTTGATTTAACTTCGACAAAGTTGAAAGGGGTCTGCTTTACGAATAAAATAATTTTTTCGCTTTTACTTCTAAACATGTTGCTGTGCTAGTTTTATGACTTATTATTCTAGTTTTAATTTTATCTTGTTTTTTTTTTAATTGTTCATCGCTTTTATTTTTTACTTACATTTGATGATTTTTGTCCTGTTGGCTCTGCTAAATAAATAAATACATAAATTTAGAATCACTAAAAATAAAAGTTTTCAAAGATTCTTCTATTCCATTTATTTAGAAAATAGGAAAAATTCTCTAGTATATATTATTCTAATCCGTCTGACTGCAAGTCACTTGGGAAGTATTAGTAATCACGATCACACAATTGATGACTCAACTTAAAGCAAAGTGTATACGTATGAGTCACTTTAGACTGTAGATATTATTTAAAGAATAAAAATTATTTTAAAACTCTTCTTTTGGATCAATCAAATATACAAAAATACAAATTATAAACGTTGACATACTTTTTAACTTATTTTTTTCTTCTTCTTTATTTACAGACTTCCTTCTACAACCGTTTCGTAAACCAAAACGTATACGGACTGCATTCTCACCATCACAACTACTAAAATTAGAGCACGCATTCGAAAATAATCAGTATGTCGTTGGAGCTGAACGCAAAGCGCTGGCGCAATCCTTAAATCTTTCTGAAACTCAAGTGAAAGTCTGGTTCCAAAATCGTCGAACAAAACACAAAAGAATGCAGCAAGAGGACGAAAAAGGTCCCGGAAATAATCCACAACAATCAGGCTCAGATAAGAATGCAACAAATAGCGCTAGTTGCGATGAAGAAGACGACGAACTAATTGATATGGAAATGGATGAGTGTCCAAGTGATGATGAACTAGACTCCAGTCATTAGTCCTTAAATTTCCTACTAGCAAAATATTGTTGTGCTGTAAATAGACTTGTACACTTGTGATAATGATGTGTGAGCGTATATTGTATGACTGATTGCGATTCGCTCGCTACCACCCTGTGGTATAAGTAATCTGTCTTGATGTTTGCAATTAGGAATGTACACATCCGCGGGTTATTAAGCACTGGTCGCATTGTGAAAAATTTCAATTAATTTGTTTCGCATGTATTTTGGTCCATAGGATCCTGATTTTCTATTTACGAACTCTCCATTACAGCAACACATTTAAGACCCGCAAATCGTGATAATCTCAGCATTGATATTAAGAAATTCCTAGTGCCAAACTTTTGTTCGGTCCACGTGTCAAGTAGCGAATGTTTTTTAACTGATTCCTGTCTGAATCTGTTTGTCCTATTACCAACAAAAACTCCTTCTTAGCCGGCGACTTAATACTCAAATTGTAAATTGTACAAATTTTAGTTTTAGTGAATTTTAAGTGAATTTCATGTTGTATATAATTTATTTAGCGCAAGTTTTTGTGCAGTATGTTGTGTATTTTTGAGCTAATTTTATTTAAGAAGAAGATGAAGTTAAGGAAAATATGTAATGAAGAAAATAAAGAATTTAAGTAGACTTTTAAATTGTTTTTGTTTTAGTGAACATAATATTTCCTCATTGTGTATTTTGAAAAGAAGAGATAACTGGTGGAAAGATAATAAGCCGCAAATAGGGTCGCGATTTGGTAGACAACAGGTAATTTATTTGCAAAAATATACCCAAGGATTACAGTTCATCCTAGCAATGTACTAAATCTCTGATAATATAAACTATATTTAATTATTTCCATTATCATAAACATACATTTTCTTTCACATATGAATGAGTTTTATGTGAGATTATGTGTGTTCAAGGTCTTCAATGTGGTCATATCCGGATCAGATTGTGATTCTTGGGTGTAATTGTGAAGTACCGCAGCTGTAGAATTATATGGACTGAACTATCGTTGAATCACTGTCCACTGTCCACGCAGAGATTCATGCCAAAGAACTCAGCGCTCGTAAAATGTTTAACAAAATTCCTATAGACCTGAAACATACATAATATTAACTGCTTCACCTTTGAGTTTAAACTGGGCTGAGTCTATTTTATTATCTTGAAGCAATTAGGTAAAACCAAAACGTCTACGTTGATTTTGATGCTAAGTATTGGATCACTTTGCAATGGAAAGAGCCAAATCTGAGTTTATTGGCTTTGAGCTATTCTGTGGTAATCCAAAAAGTCACCTTTCGCAGATAGTCAGGTCTTGGAAAGAAGTAAGTAAAGTAAAGTAAGCAAGTGTTACTTTTGGGAAACATATCAGGGGTGAAAAAAGAAAGCAACAAAATCTACAGTGTACCTACTTCTTAGGAGGATAAAACTACTTTTCATGCTTAAAAGGCCAAAATTAAGCCATATAACGATACTATTTCCCGGCTTAGATACCATAGACGAGAAAACTCGACATGAAATCGGCACGAAAAGTGATGGTATATCCTCCTGGCCGTATAGGTATAGTTAAAAAATTTAGGAATAGCGTGGCCATCGTCAAATTTTGCCTCAAAATTACTTCAGGTTTTATCAAAAAACCCTTAGCTTCGAGCCTATGATCACTTTTGCATTAATGTCAATAGGTACATAAGATATGTTTAAGAAAAACTGCAATAAACGGAGAAAGGGTTACATTTTGGGTACATAATTTTATTTTTGGGCTTCTTAAATCTATTATGAAAAATTGGTATTGATAAAAATAGTAGTTAAACATAAAAACACCGATTTAAAATTCCCTAAATTTTAACTTTGTTCAGACCTAACTTCAAAACGGATATGAGTAGGGAAAAGCGTTTAGATCATTGGAAAGGTCGAACGATTATCCGTCGCCTTCAGGTACAAGATCACATACGGGACACCCTGTATTTCCCATAGGTTTTAATGATCTGAAACTTTCAGAAATATTTTTGAAACTAGCCAATCAAATGTAACCTAAAAAGGTTTATTCAATTTTAAAAAAGGAGAACCCTAGTAGAGGAGCGATTTTTTGAAATTTGTTAATGTTCGAAATAATCAAACTTTCCAAGGTGGCAAGTCAGGTCAGGTCTACGATACTGACTTTGAGTATCAGGTTTGCATGAAATATAAAAAAAAAACATATATATGTTCATTGGCAACTGTATTTAGGGGTTACACAAATTGATTTAATTCTTTTGATTTGAATTCATCTTTCAAATGTAGGTGAAATTGGCTCGCTAAAATATCTCAAAACACTTAAAAGTAACCTGGGTAAATATGGCATACTTATTCTTAAAGAGCGATTTTATTTGAGAAAATTTGAAACAGAATTTTAGATTAAGTGGTAGACTACAATCGAGTATATGTAGCGGAAACATATAAATCGATAAAAATCAACTAATTAGATACCCCACAGTCTACGTAGCCAACATCTATATCATCCCATGTCAAAGTTCTTTTAAACATAGGTCCTAAGTTGTGTGAAAACTAAACAAATGCAATATTGGTATGATTTCTCTTAATGGGAGGAAAGTCAGAAGTTTCAAACAGTGCTATGAATGTTACCAGATATACGTAGATTTTTCAAGACTTCAAGCAATATTCTTTTCCAGCAAGCCAACCAATGATTTATATTCTCCAAATCCTTATTAAGGCAGAATAAAACATCTGTAACTAAACTTTTTGGCGTGACCTCGGCAACCCGGCTAGTAAGGGCACTGGCTACCATCCCAGGGGTCGAATCCCACATTTGTCCTGTGCTATTTCCTCTTACCTTCTTTCCTGTCAACTTTTATAGCTTTAAAGCTCCTAATACTTAGCAGGTTAGCAGATCTCCCAATATTGATCTTCGCGAAACTCCAGATTATTCTGATTGTTTTCAATAAAGATTGGTTGCACCATACCACTTAAACAAATCTGATTCAGATGCACTGCATGGAAGCTAAATTTTATATCGTAAGCAATTTGTAACGAAAAAATTTGCGGTCGACGGTATTTAATGTCCTTGAGAAGTCAACAAACGGGACAATATTGTAAACAAGTCATGTTTAGCTCTAAAATCTGACTGATTATAATGCAAAACACTATTAGACACAAGATAACTATTTATTTTCAGATTATGAGTGACTTTAAAATACTTAAAACAACTTGCGAAATATAAGCATATTGTAATTAATGATATTAAGTCATCAGCAATCGAACGAATCTAGTTAAGTCGTATCTTAGTCGTAATGAAAACATCTTGAATGTTTTTCTCAGTAACATGAACACAGGAATTCATAAATGTCTGCGCAATTCGATTGGATTTACTACTGAATGCGGGAAGCCGGAAAGTTCCTATGAGGGACGTTAATCTGTGCAATGATGAATACATACCATAAACGGGACTCAAAATTTGAGAGAGAAAAAGAAAGTTACAAGGCCATAAATATTCAACCCCACTACGTTGAAGGGGGTCACATTATACGCATATATCCAGCCAAACAATGTAATTTCAAGGAGAATTCACATGCTCGGAGTATTGAATTGTATTGCGAAATCGATTGTATCATCTCATTCCAATTAACTTTTGCTACGTACAACTTAGAATCGAGATTTTTAAATTGAGTGATTACCAGAATTGTATAAATCAACTTTTAATAGTTTCATACTGCCTATGGCGTCTTTTATTAATGATCACTTGTTTTTAGCTTTTCACCATTCTACTGAGCTTTGCTACTTTTTCGAAAAATTTTATTCTGAAACTACAATGCTTTTGTTTCCTTTTTATTTCGTTGAGAAATGCTTCAATAAATCTGCTTACGTTTACGATTGCATATTACGAGTATGTATGTATCCATGAAAAACAAATTTAAAAATTATATTGTCATTTAATTAGTCTAGAAAAAGTAGTTCATAGGACATCATTTGCAAGCAGACAAAAATTTTCTCTTCTAAAAACTGGAAAGCTGATTAAGTTGTAAAGAGAGCATAAAAAATATTTTTAGATATTTAAATAAAGTTTACATAAAAAAAAACATAAAGTTAAAATCATCTTTTCTTAAAATGGAATCTAAATTAATCTCCGAAATGTTTGTATGCTTAGATTCAAGGATTACGGTAAAATATGAAAATTTAGTATAAGTGCAGTCAAGGATTCATTCATAAAACAATATCAAAAAGTCAGACAAACCTGATTATAAAACAATAACGCCAAGAAGTCCAACAATTAAACTAAACAAATTTAAAAAATTATAAATTTAAAAGGGACAATATATGTTGATCAAATTGAAAACAGACTGGAAAAATAACAATAACAGAAATAATATGCCCCATTATAAATGAAGACAACAAATACACTATAAAAAAATGTGCACAATTGTTGCCACAAAGCTTAGGTATTTTTCCCTAAATGTAGGAAATATTCATTAGAATGTAGGAAATATTCCCAAAAATGTAGGGAATATTCGTTACTAAAATAATTAAAGCAAGTGAACCGACGGGGATCCTAACTTGAAATTTTATTGCACCAAAGGTATATTTTCTTTCTACAAAACCTGAAATTTATCCTCGCTAAAACGCAGCAGATCGTTAAAATCGGCTTAGTATAACCGAAGATATGAATTTTGAAAGTTAGATTGAAAAGTCAAAATTCGCCTTTTTGCGATTTTTAAAGAGCTGTAACTTCCGTAATAAGCCGATCTTGGGCCAAATATTTAAATCGTATTAATTATTTATATAAGCCAACAGGCTGACAAAATTTTAGCCAAATCGGTGAAGTCGCTTCAAAAAGTGTGTCGAACCATCATGGAATGGCTCAGAGTCGGATCTATGGAAGGCACGCGGGGGCGCTTGCCCCAGGCGCTAGTTTTAAGGGGGCGGCAATACGACGGACTTCTGAATCCATAACTGAACGAGCAAAAATCTAACTACAAGAATTAGAAATTTGCTCAGACCGCACATAATACTTCAGTCTTCTTTCCGGAATCTAAAATCTCCTTTGCTGATATCTTACTTTCAATTGTGCTTATACTTATACAGTCAATCAGTTTACTGTCTATTAAATTCAAGTCTGTAAGCCTCTGTATGCTAATTAAAGTAAAAATTTCGCTAAATTCTCACATCATATGAAATGAATTAAAAAATTGTACAAATGTGGCTGGCAACCCTATGTTCCCCATCATCCATCAACCCTGCCTCGAATGTAGACAGAATATAAGACAGTAGCCACAAGCAGAGTTACCAGAAAATTATTTTTATGCCAGCTAAATTTAGCCATTTTAGCCGGAGTTAAAGCCTTTGAGTCCGAGTAAAAAATCGGATAAATCCTTTTAACCTGAACGACAGTTTCCCAGAATTCCTACCCAGAGTTTTGTTTGAATCCGACTCAAATTTTAGTAGTTTTAGCTGAAAAGATTCATATTGAAAAGCGGGCAAAAATAACAAACTAATCTGTAAGATAATTAAACTTGTTATCCTTGTTTTAATAATGCCAGAGACAGACTTGCAATTTAAATATTGCATTTTGCGCTCAACCGCAAGTCTGTCTCTATCAACTGAGAAACAGCTCGGTATACGCTCGGTGTACACACAGTATGTAGTACATTGGAATTCCATATTGGAATTGCGAAAAACGTACGCAGTATACGAGTTTATTGCAATATGACCCTAGCTATAAACCATAATCAATTAATACTGCAATATTGGATACAACATTTTCTAATATTTAATATTTGACACTTGTCATATTGAAGTGTCCATTTTGTTTTTATTTTTCATATAGACAAGTAATTTCATAATATTTGCTCGCGTTTTGTACGTGCGCGGAACTTTCTTAAGTCAAATGAGAAATCAAATGTAAGTTCCCTAATTAAATTGCTTGTATCGTAAACCGCAAGTGTGTCTCTGAAGTTTTATATTGCAATTGACATAATTGCATTATCAATATTGAAATTGCAAGTCTGTCTCTGGAATAAAATAAACTGTATTTGTAATGATACGATTTTTTACTTTCATTTTATTTTAAAACAGTTTAAGATTCAAATGACATTTTTTAAGATCTATCGTGGATCTTAATTTTTGTTTGAATTTGAAATTCTTTTTATTTAACAATCATTTGTTTAAAATTCAAATTATTTTTAACAATTCTGGTTCTAGTTTCAAGGGTATACAGTATAAATAGGTCATCTATCATATACATTTAATGCCCTCGTATACTCTGGAACTGTAACAAAATTTGCCCCAAATAAATAATGTTGTTAGAGGGGGCGGCAAGTAGCTAACGTCTCTGCCCCCCTACAATACTTTCCTAGATCCGGCACTGGGATGGCCCAATACCGAATGGATGTAATTCTTTAAACATTTGAAGATTTATATGCTAATCACAATACCGAAGCGACTTCCTAAAACTACAGTATTTTAATTGGGGTTGGATGTACTAACAAGTACCACTAGAAACAAAAGAAGAAGTTGGAAGAACAGTAAGGTAGAGTGGGGAGGATTCGACACATTTTTTTCCCATTTACTATAATTAGCAAATATTAATGATTGATAGATTTTTTTTTCAACTTATTGTCCTAATGTTTGGTTATTACGAAACTTATTAATTACTTTGGAATAGTTAATTTTATTTATACCATTTAGATTGAAATGAAAACTGTTCGGAATGTCGAATATCCCTCCCCCCCTCCCATGCTACGGTAACTTCGACATGGATATGAAGAGCAGAGCATTTGACACGAATTAAAGAAAGTAATTACTGTTTTAAATACAATTAAAATTACAAAAAATATTCAGGCCATGAGTTAGTTATACTAAAATTAGTAACATTCATATAAAACATAGAACATAAACTTAACAAGTCATATAAACTTCGAATTCGAAAATTATGTAAGCACGTAAATCAGTCTCAAAGATTTTTTTTCTGACATCTACAGCATGCAGGAACTAGCCTTACTGGAGAGTATTGGTTCCTGCTGATACAAAACGCCTTATTCATTGCTATCTGCACCAGCTGCAGGCTTTGCAGCGTTTTAGTATTTATTATTTTTATAAAAGTCTTTATGACATTTCTTTTATTCAGCCTCAAAGGATGCTCCAGGTGGATAAATAGGAGGTGATAATTTAAATTCAATATATCGTGTCTTAAAATCTTAGCGGGACCTTGAGTTAGAGTCAGCTATATAGCTTGCAGGACTACTGTTATACCATAAATAATTTCTCCAATATAGTATTAATATTATTACGAGCTTTACAGTTAAAATTTTATCAGAAAAACTCGCCACAAATCATAATCCTCGTGTTGTTCTTCTTCAATGGCTACAGTCGACTTATCTGTTTCCGCAATGCAGAAGGATCCTGATGAATCCAATAACTGCAATTTAATGGCTCTTTCCTGCAAATTTCTCTTAACCTGTTTTTTTTTAATCGATCGTTGTGTTTCAAGTTCAGCTATATGGCCTGTCTCTTCTGGATTAGCTATCAGTATACGCTCGTAATTTTACCATCTTCTTTAATTTTGTTGCTGAAACATTAGGAAGAGGTTGGTCGTTGCCCATTTAGGCTTGCTTATGAAGGTTGTTGGTTTGTAATGAAAACTCATCTTTACGGAAATATTTGTGTATTTATTGGATAAATACCAGTGGCTCTGATAGCTTTTTTTTTATTATTTCTCAAGTAATCAACAAAAGAAACATTGCAGTAATTCTTAAATGGTCCAAAAATAGCAACGTCCAACGGCTGCAGTTTGTGAGAGGTGTGAGGTTGGAATGACAATCAGTGTACACCATTCCCTCTGAAAAACATAATCGCATCCAAACAGCAATCACTGTTATGGTTATTCAATATCAATAATACAGTGCCTTCATGGGAACATTTACTGTGATACACGATGTGTTTTAATAATTCACTCACCATCCATCTACTTTCAGAGGTCATAGCAATTCACCCATTTACGCCACCCATTAAATACTCCTGAACATTCCATTTTCTTAGATGGATAGGTATACAAATATATATATATATAGGTGGACGTGGAATTTAGTACCCATCGTATAAATTATTCCTATGACAGTAACGAGAGATCCTCCGCTCCGCTGATACAATTTGAGAAACAGATCGCTTGCCATTTTCTGTAATTACTTTTAGTGATTGCAAGACAGTTGTAAATCCCGTTCCATTCAGATTTTGTTTATTTATTTATTTTATTAAATCCACAATCCCGAGCCATGCTAATATTTTCATGTTTGTGAAGGCTTAACTTATTTTTTCGCTTCATGAAGCCATACACCCAGTCCGCGCACTTGCAGAATTACTTGAATACCATTGGACGAGACATTTAATTTCATTTATTTACGCTTACTGAAACGCAAATTTTCTAGCAGGTAGATAAGATAATCCATCTTTAAGCTGTGAACACTTCCTGAAATATTCACCAAGATCAGTTTCTTGATGGGTATTAAAAATTTGATTTGAAGCATATTTTGATTTAAATATATTTATATGACTCGTCGTTGCTTTGAACAGAATCGCTACCACCTGCTTTTTGGCTTTGTTTAAGTTTAATGCGTTTGATAATTTCCATCCTGTTTAAATTATACTTCAACGTAACTGAAGTTGGCGTTTCAAGCTTTTGACGGACATCTTCAATAGCAGATTTCATGGGTTTCTTCGAAATTTTATTACGATTTGTCTTTGGAATATATTATCAACGCATTTTTCCGTAATAATAGTAAGAAAGGACGTATAAATGTATTTGCAATCACAAGGAAAGAAAGAATCAATCATAGCAAATTTTTAACTGAAATATAGAAAGAAAATTTCAAAAAATTTAAACAAAATTTCGAATAATGGGATGGATTCGACAATGTGTCAAAACCCACCCAATATGAAGAGTCTAATGCACCCCATATGCACTTTACCCGTTGAAATTATGTTCACTTTATTATCATTATAAATAGTATAAATTTACTGTACTTACCAAAACAGTTCAAATGAATGAAGAGAAAAATATATACATATTTGGCTCTTGTTAATGGAAAGAATCACTAAAAAGTTGAAATTTTACTAAATCTTCGTCCATGTACACTCCACAAATTTCACCGGTACACTGAAATCTTTTGTGAAACACTTGCCTAGACTGGCATCTTCTGTCATGAATTTTTATTAAATTTTAGAAACGCCTGACAAATGCACCATGCGTATCCTCCTCAGTCTACCCTAGTAAAGTCTACGACAATTTTCTGCTGATTAATTAGGATTAAGGACATTTAAGACCAAGCAAGGTATTTTATTGGTTAACAAATTATGTTTGTGCACTATATTGTACCTAATTAATATTTAGTACCTACTGATATAAATTTTTGCGTTTTTAAATAAGTGGCTGACTGGCATTATGAAGTGATAATTTATATTTTTTTGTATCACTTAGCAAATATATATTTTTTTTAAATTCTAATAAATATAGGCCAATACTTTTAATTTTCTAAGATGATATCTATTAATGCGATTTGCAGGTGCTTCTAAGCTTCAGCTTGCATATAATTTAGAGAATATAGCATTAATACTCGTACAGTTTATGAGGATCGACTTCACAGTTAATATTATATCTGACTTCACCACAATTGATTTTAGATTGGTCCAGGGTTTTAGTATGTAGATCAGTAGATAGTAACGATTAAATTTACATTTTATTAGCTAAGATGATGATATCCGATTTCGAAGAATAACAATTATAGCCATCAAAATAAATTGGTAAAGCGATAGAATTTCCAACATCAGAAGTTCTTTGTATGTTAAAGAATAAAAACGAGACTTACGTTTTTTCCAATAAAAACCACCTTCATTGCTCTATTACACAGGTTTTAAAAATATTACTGAAAAGAAATTATGCTAAATGCATTTCAGACCTAGTCGTCCATCTTCAGTTGCTTCCTATCAGACTTTAAGTGTAGTATGTGATTCTTTAAGTACAAGTTCATTAGTATTGGCAAATGCAATTATTGTCATCAAAGTTATTAACTAAATAAAGCTATATATACATGTACAGAAGATTTTAAATGAAGCTAAGTTCCAATCTGTGAATGCAATTATAATTACTTATATTTTTAGACTTGAACGAAACTCGAAAATACAGTAAAAAATACAGTCAAAATTTACTACAAACATACAACCGTAAAAAATGTTTGTTTAATTTATTCCTACTGGCTTTACAAAGTTAAAAAGGGATGAAGCAATTGGTGGCTGATTAATGTTCATTAATCTGTCATTGAATTTGATCGTGTACAGTGCTCTCCCATGCATCCAATTTGTACTGATTTTGTACTGACTTTTTCAGGTTTAGGTTGTCAATATGCAAGGCTACAGCTGATATTGGTTGAACGAATTTTAGCTGCGAAATATGTTCTTTGAATGTTGATAATATTTTACATTTCGTGTGACCTATATATACTTTGTCGCAATCCCCACAAGTAATCGAGTAAATGCCGGTTTTCTCTGTATTGTCTATCTAATCTTTGGTGTTCCCCAGTAGAGCTTTTAGTTTGTTATTATTATTGTATACGAAACGGATATGGTATTTATCGAAAATATTTGTTAATTGGTTAGTAATAGCTGGATTATATCCAAATGTTGATCTTTTCCTAATTGGTTCCTGTTGTTGATAGAAGGTCGTTCTTTCATTATTTGTAATACGTTTTGAGTGTTTTTGAAGCATTTTTTTTTTTGCAATTACGCTCTCCCTGTATCCATTTATACTAGCAATATCTTTTATTGTTGTTGAAGTTGTCATGAAGTTTTGTGTATGTAATAGTATTTTACACATTTGATACACCATACTATTTAATGCTGCCAATTTTGTGGACATGCGACAGTGTGAGTCATTGGTAATATATCTTGCAGTGTATGTAGATTTCCGATAGATTCCTATTTGTATTTTATTTTGGTTATTTGCCAGGATTGTGTCTAGAAAAGGTAGCTTTCCATCTCACTCCGTCTCAACTGTAAACTTGATGGATTTATGTTGGTTGATGAGAATTGCCAGCATGTTCGATATTTCTGATTTCTTCACTATAGAGAAGATGTCGTCCACATACCTTATCCAAACTCTTGGCAGTTTATCCTCATTATGTAGTTTAGTTTCAAGGTCTCCTAGAAAAGTGTTAGCTATAAAACAAGAAAGTGGATTTCCCATGTTCGCTCCAATCGTCTGTCTTGTCTATAGTATTCATTTTGATAACTAAATTGGTTTTGCTTCATACAAAGGGTTGCTGCTCTATGGAAAATGTTAGCGTTTTCATCAGATATGTCACTGTTGTCTAGCCAATTACTAAGAACTTCTAGTGCTGCAGGTATTAGAACGTTCGGATTGATGGATTCAACTTCAAAAGAGACCATAGACTCATCTTCCATCAATGTGAGGTATTTTATCATTTCTACAAATTCAAAGGTGCTTTTTACATACTTGCCGGGTGGTTTTGGTGGAGATGTGAACTCTTTGGCAAGTAATTTGGCGATCTTGTAAGATGGTGAATTTACACTAGCAATAATTGAACACATTTTATTACCAAGCTTATGTATTTTGGACAGCCCGTATAGCTTCATTTAAAATCTTCTTTACATTTATATATAGCTTTATTTATTTAACAACTTTGATGAGAGTAATTGCATTTGCCAATATTAGTAAACTTGTACTTAAAACATCACATACCACAGTGTCAGTTTCTCTTAAAGTCTAATAGGAAGCTACTGAAGATGGCCGATTAGAACTGAAATGCATTTATCATAATTTCTTTTCAGTAATATTTTTAAAAACTGTGTAATAGAGCAATGAAGGTGTTTTTTATTGGAAAAAACGTAATTTTCGTTTTTATTCTTTAATGTAAAAATCGCTCTACGGTGTTCCATATTGTGAAATATTAAAATATTCTTTGATTGTATTAAGTTAATTACAAATCTCATTTGTAAAGGACATTGATTCGAAACAATAGTTTTTGTCATACCATCAACCAGTGCATACCACTGCACATTCTGTTATGGGACCTGCAAAATATGAATACTATATGTACATTTTACAAAAATAGCTTTGTTAAAGGTATCAATAGAAATGATTTGAATTAAAATGAAATTACAATTTTTTAAAAGTAAAATTTATAATTTTTGCCCACAGAACTGTGTGAATATGGCGAAACTTTCTCTAATTTTTATTTTAAGTATAAGAAACTAAAATATTTTAAACATAAGTAGATGCACATTTTTAAATAATTAATTATCTTGTTTAATGGTTTCAAAACGCAACGCAATGATTATTTTTCGCATAAATGCTAGAAGTGCTGGAGGCTAAAGCACATGCTATATGATTATTTTTCGCATAAATGCTAGAAGTGCTGGAGGCTAAAGCACATGCTATACCTCACACCATAACATCATGTGTATTTCAGTGAAGTATAGCATGTGCTTCAGCCTCCAGCACTTCTAGCATTTATGCGAAAAATAATCAGTTATCAGTCAAACGTACTTCAACTCCCACTCAACCCATTTCCGTCGATGGAGAAGATATCTCGAACTCACCATCCCTTAACATGTTAAGCATTGAAATATCCAATAATCTTAGTTGCTCTGATCTCATTTTTGGTATTGCCGAAAATGCGATGAAATGCCTGGGTTTCTTGCAAAGATACCAGAAATATTTTACTCCATCAGACTATGCGCAAATCTATCAAGCCATCTTATATCAGGCCTAGATCAGAATATAATTCCAATATTTTGGCAGGGGCTGCACGCACTGCATTGTCCGCGTTAGACAAAGTCCAAAAGAAAGCCTTCCGGCTTATTAGCGATGACATAATATCAATATCAACTATTGATTTCCTAGAGCACCGATGTAATGTCGGATGTCTGTCTCTCTTTTATCGCTATTACTATGGTCATTGTTCTGACGAAATGTCTAGCCAGATTACTTGTAGAATTCCTCCTATGCACACCATACGAGATGTAACTTGAGCTCATCCTCACACCTTTGAAGTCAAATTCGGCCGTATCGTGATATTCCGTGAATCCTTAATAAGCAGAACAGTACGAATGTGGAACAGTTTGCCATCCACTGTTCTTCCCCCCAGCTATGAGCTACAAACATTCAAGCGTAATGCGCACCTTCACCTAATTGTCTCAATCCAACAATCTTCAATTCCCTAGCTCTTCTTCTTTTTCTGCTAAGGCTGTGCTACGGCATCATAGGGCATCGCCTGACCTTTGGCAATATCATAAACCAAAACAAAAAAATAACGGCACTATACTTCTAACCAGCCTTACTCCAATAATACTGTACCTAACACCCTACAGTGAAAAGAATGAACGTATATACATACAATTTCTTGGAATAAGCTTGTTATCAATCCTTTGTGCATTAGATAAATATGCCACCTTTATCCAGAAACCGTTAACTAGTTGTTAATTGTAATGTTAAAATCTTTTAAAAAAACATGCAAGTGAAAAAAGGGTATCACTTTCAAACAAATGCAACAACCATCCCAACATCTAGGAAAAATATGACAACAGAGAGAATTTTCTCCTAGTAATGAAATAAAAGGATTAAAGGCGTAATCCCCTAACAAACGGTCAAATCAGGCAAAATTCACAAACTCAGTAGTCGTAGGATTAAAACCAGAAGATTATTTCTATTATTTCCTATTCTATTCTGTGATGCTGTAAATCATATTTACGTTTCCCAATAATCCTCGCATTGTACCTATATAAATTTTTGGCTATCAATTGATTTTTAATAAGGCATTTCTGGTTAGAAAATCCTAAGAAAATCATTGGCAAAGATCCCTTGTTATTTATTGTTTCTAGTACTGATGTTTTGTTAGCCTTATTGAATTTACCCAATATTCGAGGTTAGTTAAGGCAGACTGCAGACAGGTAGGATGTATGTATGTAGTTATAAACTTTAATAAAATAAATCCCTATGATAATCTCCATATCAATTGAGTTTTATTCAAAATAAATAAATAAACAATAACAGTTACTAATTTTCATATTATTATCAAAACCCTTTTTCATTGGAACTAGATTTGTATTCAGAATGAATTTAGACAAGTTTTCAATTAATTTGGGCAAAATTTTCATGTTTGGTTGTTATACTATGATTAAGGACAGTTTTTCATAAGAACTTTCTTTTAATATTTTCCAAGCCTTGAAATAAGTGTTTCAATAATACGTGATAGCTTCAAAGTAGTGATTAGTTGTATTCTGTGGTTGCATGTACTCAAATATATAGACAAGGTGGAAATTGAAATTTTTTAATAGTTTTATTAATTAAAGCATATAAAGGTGACCACTTATGCAAACGTAAATAGTAAAAATAAAAGCTACTGCAGTTATTTTAAATATTCTAATTAAATTAATATGTATACAAAAGAAAGCAACCGCCTCGTTGGGTTTTTGATGTCAGGACTGCTCTTACCAATCAACTAACGAAACAGAAGCCATTCTCTAGTGTATTTCGCAGTTTTCTAGCCATTTAACCCTTAAATGCTTCTAACTGGCATTAACCAGTAACGATGATGACACACAAATATTTAATTTGTAATTTATATCTTTTTCAAACAAGAATTGATTACTTTTATCAGTTATTCCGATAGCACTTGGTGGAATATATTTTTAGGCATAGGTCATTTGTCACCATTTTTTAACAATTCATGAACTTGATTCAAACTTTGTTTTTTGTTTCTACTCTTAGTTTATTTGAAGTTACAATAATTTTTTTTTTTACCTTTTTTGATTTTCTCCGGATTTAGACTTTTGTTTAGATATAAGTTATATGTCAAGCTATTTTTATACTTTCAACATGTATCTTATCGTTTTTTTCTCAAGTTTTAAAATATGCATACTTAAAGTTATTTTATGGTTGCGTGGTGATCAGTCTAATATCTTTCATGGCCTTCCGTTTACACCTAGCCCTCGATTTGTACGGTACTCGATTTGCACGGTTTCGGTTTAACACTACTGAAAAAATTAGGAAAAATTTCATTTTTATTATACTAATTTTCACTTTAACACGGTCACAAAAATTTTTGAAAAAAAAAATTTAAAACAATCGCGCAAATTTAGAATTTAAAATGTAAAAAAGTTATCTCGCCTACTTAATTCGAATAGGATGCATTACAATGAAATACTATGGGGTTGCTTGTGCGTTTATGCTTTCATTTGAATGAGCTTGAAAATATTTATGCTTCAGCTCTGAGCTTTCAAAAGAGGAGAAAGAGGCTCACAATGCAACAGAACAGAATGTAGCAAGAAATAGGATAGAAATTAAGGGCTAAACACAGTTGCGATGCCAGACGGCAGACTTTTGCAGCAATAGGAACAATGTTTTCCAGGAACGATTTATGTAGCGTATATTAGTGTATTAAATAGGATCCCTGGAAAGTAGGCTACAACATGGCCCATTGTTCAGCTTCCACACATATGAGCAATTGCTCGGACGCTCTAATAAAATTCAAAAATTGGTCCCAACCGTTCCTTCCGACTTCATGCAGTTCTTTCAGGAGGTGTGAGCCAAGAAATCTGTAACGTTTTCCTGAGGAGACCGATTAGTGACAAAGAATATGTCACCGTTTCAGTTTCCTTTCCGCATCCTGTCCATACCAGATCTTCAACAAGGCCCATCCTATGCTGGTGACCCCTGAGAAGAGATTGTCCAGTGAGAATTGGATTGGGTAAGCTCTGCAGCTTTTTGTGGTTCTACCTAAGCAAAGGCGACTGTTTTGGCAGTCGGCCCAAGGCGAAATAGTAGAGGCAAGGGTGTTTTGGTGCGATCCCAATTGTGGAGGAGATTTTCTCCGAAGTTTCACCAAGACGAGCAAGTTCGTCCGCCTTTTATTCCCGCTAATGCCGCTGTGACCAAGCACCCGAAGCACCAGTACCCCGTCGTTCCGAGAAAGCGAATTCAGGGTAGTTTTACATTCATATACAAGTTTGGCGGTTGTAAAAGGTTTTGTCAAGGTCTTGACAGCTGCCTGGCTGTCCGAGCAGATTGCAATCTCCTTGTTCTTAGTACCTGAGTTTAGAAGCCTCGAAGAGATTTATTCGCTCTGTCCTCAATGTGTGGTTTCCGGTTTAATTTTCTATCTAATATGATACCTAGATATTTTACTCTGTCTTTCAGTGGAGTGTTCTATTTCTTAGGAAAGAGGCATAAATATCTTTTCAATGGATTAATGCAAAGTCCGAAATCCGTACCCCAGTCCATTCGGATTGCATTCTGCACCAGTTCGCAGGGTTCAGATTCGTACCTACCGGTGACCAAGATCACCCGGTCGTCGGCGTAACATACTTCTTTGTGCCCATCCGGGTAAGTTTTAGAGTATTAGAGATGATCCATAATGAGCACCTACAACAAAGGTGATAAAATATCGCCTTGAGGGTGCCTCTCTTGACTATTTTTTCTCTGCTTACCCCACCCAGTTCGGAAAAAAAAGTTCTTTTGTTCGACATGTGCGCAATGCAGTGTTTTAGGGACCGGTTCACTCCATGTTTTGTTAGCGTTTCAGTGAACTTATATGAAGGATATTGTTACATCGATAAAAACAGCCAGCGTAGATTGTTAAAGAGGAAATCTTTTCCAATGGAGTGAATAACCTCTAACTTTATTGAGTTATATATAACATGAATTTAATTGCACAATTTCAATTTACATGATTTCATTTTACACGGTTTCGGTTTACACGGTACTTTTGGAGAACGAAGCCATCGTGTAAATCGAGGGTCAGGTGTATTGTATGTTATACACCATCTGTTAGGTGACATATATCTATAATGAGTCGTGGCTTATTGGCTTCGAGCAATATGAGATCTATGCTGAACGTGTTTTGTAATCGATCTAAAGGTTTGAATATTTGCCAGTTTAATGCTCGTAGTATACGTGGTAAAATTAATGAGCTCAGAGATGTATCTCGTTATCCTAAGTTGCATGCTATTCTGGTTAGTGAGTCCTGGCTGCTTGATGATATCCTGTCATCGCTTATTTCTATGGATGGATTCCATAATGCCATAATGATCGTAGTGGGAGATCTGGTGGAGGAGTTGCAATATATGTTAGACAGGATTTCAAACGCAAGGTTATTTTTTGTAGTTCCGCTGGAGATGAAGTCGAGTTTTTGTGCTTAGAAATCGACACAGATGCCGAAAAATGTATTTTGTGGGCTGTTTATTGTACTCCTAGTTCATTTAGCATCGATGCCTCACATATGTTATTTAATACAGTCGCGCATCTCAGTCAACGTTATTCATACCAGTATATACTTGCTCCTTTACTTAAAAAGGTTATTAAACCGAACTTCTGTCCATGGTTTACTCAAGAAATTCAGTCAATGATTGCCGAGAGGGAATATTTTTTTTTTTCGTTATCGTAGACTTAAGACTAGTGATAGTCGCATAGCATACGTTACGAAATAAAGTCGGTAATTTTAATGATAAGCGAGCATGCTACAAAAATAAATTTGATTTAAATGTATCCACTAAAACTCTATGGTACAATCTTCGTAGCGCCAACGTTACTGCAAAGAAAAATCTAAAAGTTACTTCAATCCGAATGAACTTAACTCATATTTTGTTGAAAACCCTCTACCGCGTGGTGACATACCAGCACCTGAATCCTCGTATCTAGCTCCAGAGTTTTCCTCTGGATTCTGTTTTCGTGGAGTTGATTGCACCGACGTATATAATACTGTTTATTACATTAAATCGGAAGCTGTTGACTTAGATGGTATGTCACCAAAATTTATCAAATTAATTGCTCCGTGCTTTATCAGCCCACTACTACATCTTTTTAATACTTGTATTACTAAGTCCGTATTTCCCAGTATATGGAAAATTGCTAACGTGGACCCTATACCTAAAAAGCATACCGCTGTGTCCCCGTCCGAATTCAGACCTATTAGCTTGCTGTGTTTTCTTTCGAAGGTATTTGAAGAACTTTTATGTTATCGAATCCAGCAGCACTTACGAGAAAAAGAATTTTTGAGCAACTTCCAATAAGGCTTTCGACCTGGATATAGCTGTGAAATGGCTCTCCTGAAAGTGTCTTCCGATATTCGCTATTCACTCGACAAGGGAGAGGTAGATATATTGTTGCTTCATGACATTTCTAAAGCATTCGATGGTGTCTGTCACAGCAAGCTTCTAAATAAACTATCCAGCCGTTATAATTTCTCGAATAGCACTGTTAAGCCAATGTAAAATTGTCTTATCCAGAGAGCTCAAAAAGTTACTCTTGAGAATGGTATTCGTGCTGATCTCCTTTATCTCACCTGTGGAGCTCCACAGGGATCTATCCTAGGTCCGATGTGTTTCAGTCTGTACATTAACGACTTACCTTCGGTGACCGTGATGCTAAAGTACATATGTATGCCGATAATGTTCAAATTTACCTATCTCGTCCTATCGGAATCATCGATGACTGTGATGACTTGAGTGAAATATGTAAATGGGCTTTAAACAACAATCTCAATCTAAATCCTGTCAAGTTTCAGTGCATTGCCTTCTCTCACTTCGTCATCCACTTGATACCGTGTCGTTACTATCTATCAAAATAAATGGCCTAACTATCCCATATGATTCAAGAATCCGTAATTTGGGCGTTATTTTAAACTCCAACATGAAATGCTGCGACCATGTCGATTTAACTCTATCTAAAATCTATTCTACCTTGCGTCGTCTTTGGCTATCAGTTAGAATTCTTTCTCCCAAGTTGCCATCTAGTCGTCAAATCACTGCTCTTACCATATTTTAGTCAATGCTGTCTCGTATTCTCTAAGTTTGATTTTCGATGCTTTAGAAAATTAAATGTAGAGTTTAATGACTGCATTAAGCTTATCCTTGGTCTAGGAAGGTATGATCATGTCTCTCGTCTTAGTTTTTCATTGCAAGGATGCTCGCTGAAGACTTATTTTGAACGAAGAATTTTAATGTTCCTCTACAAGCGGGCTTTTTCTACTAAACTTTCTTATTTGCGCAATATTATTCAGCCTTTGAATACCAATAGGGGATATAAATTTCGACTGCCCAAGTTTTACACCACTGTGTTTAAAGGATCTTACATTGTTCAGGCCATTAGACTTTGGAGCGCTTTGCTCAATAGTCTCCAGAGGACGGGCTCATTCAGCACATTCAGGAAACTGCTTATTTCATACCAGGCTCACTTCACCTATTCAATGTTGTAGATTTGATTTTAGATTTTATGTATGCATATTTAACTATTTACTTATTTACTTACTTTTCTTGTCAGCATTTTCTCTTTATTTTCAAATAATGGATCAAATATCATTGTTAATATCTAGTAGTCATTAGTATACTTGGTATAACGTATTCTGTTTTTTTATTTTTAGTTTTATTTCTTAGATTAACTTGGTTTTTTTTATGTGTCCAAATTTTTTTCCCTTTTGACATGAATACTTACTATAAGATTGTAAATCTTGAAGTATTTTTTACATCTTAATAAATAATAATATCAAATAATAAAATAACAATAATAAAAAATATTTGGTTACATTAAACCAGTATTTCTCAAACTGGGAACCACGGCACCATTTGGGGCCGTGAAGTTCTTACAAGGGGGCGCGAAATATTTAAGTATTTCTATTTCTATATTTATTTACCATTTAAAAATTTTAATTCTTTTAAGAAATAAAAAAAAAATGTCTATGAAAAACTATGTATTTCTAAATTTATTTACTTTTCAAAACCGTTATTTTTTTTTTAATTTGATTTCGCAGAATGCTCAGTTACTTAGCAAGACAGAAGTTCATTTTTAAATTTTAAGAGATTTTTAGGAAATATTCATTTGTTTCAACCAACGAGTTAATAACTAAAGGAGATGAATATGAACAAATATTATGTAGCCATTTCTAACACATTGAGACTACTGTTAGTTAATAATTATGAGAAAAATGTCAGTGCCCAAAAAGTTTGTTGGTAAGATCTGTTTTGCGCCCCTTCGGTTATTTCACAGTTTTATCAGCGTCAATGCGACAAGCCCAAAGCAAACCAAAATTTTCAACGAAGTAAACATGAATTTTGCAGCGAAGACCAAGAATGGTGGAATGAAACAAACACAAATACAGGGAACTTGTAGAACTTGAAGATGAGCTTGGACTCTTTCTTTAAGACAGAAAATCAGATGTTGCTTCGCACTTTAGTGATGAAAAGTGGATGTGTCTTATATCATATTTAGTAGATTTTTTTTGATAAAGTACATAAATGAATTAAATCTTTCTTTGCAGGATAAAGATACCAACATTTTAGTTTTGAATACAAAACTTAATGCTTTCCAACAAATGCTTTGCTCATGGTCAAACTCTATTAACGAAAGAAATATGGAAATGTTCTCTTGTCTAAATGAGTTTCTTAGCACCAATATAATATTAATCTCAAATACATTTAAAAAAGAGTACTAAATCATATTGACGAATTTAAACGATTTCTTGCTAAATATTTCCCAAAAATAAACGAGGATAGAAAGTACGACTGGGTAAGAATGCCATTTGCTAAAACATTGAAATATGATCATATTATTTGGTTGGTTCAAGAAGTATTGATTGATATTAACTCCGATAATTCTATGCAATTACAAATTAATGAAAAAGTCTAACAGAAACATAAGGCAACAGCAAGAATATTCATTTATCGTAAAAGAAGCATTGCTAAATTAATCCCTTTTGCAACAGCTTATCGCAAAACCTTCGAATCAGTGTTCCTGAAATTTCACCGTATATTGATTATATATGTAAAAATATGCAATCACATCCCTTTCTTTAAATTCTAATTTTGGTAACAAACTCGAGATTATTTTGTTAAAATTTAGTTTTATATTATATTATGTTTGAAATAGTTTTGAAGTTTATTTTGTTTGGAAAACTTGATTTAAAAGCATTATTTGAAATAAAAATATTGCTTAAAACAATTAATGATTATTTTATTAGTATCATTTTTTGAAGAAGATTGAATTTTTACTTCAGATTTAGGGAGCCGCCATATAAAAAAGTTTGGCAAGCACTGCATTAAACAACACACTTGCTTCGGGTACACAATTTTTTTTTTTTATTAAACCGACTTATAGCTTATGCATTTAATCTGCTCAAGATAGCTAAAATTTCACTAAACTGAGATAATTATTTATTTATTTCTTTATTTGTTATATTCCATGAAGCAAATACAAATAGTATACAGCATACATATTCCACCACCTACTATTTCAAAAACACTATGGTAATACAAACTAAAAGAGAAAAGAAAGCATTTCAAGAAAAAAAGTCAGAGAAAAAGAAGTTAGTTATAATAAAAACAAAAGAATAGAAAAAATTTTAAAAACTTTCTAGTATTTTGAAGCAACAAAAAGGAAGTAATTCAAAGTAAAAAACTAAATAAAATTAAAAATAAAAATAAAAATAAAAATGATAGAAACACGAAAATAAAATAATAAAAAATATATATGGAGAAAAGGATCAGTAGTGCAAATAATCATAAAAAGTAAGGTAAGGCTGACATTGTAAAGATTTTATATTCAAAAATGTCTGATTTCACTCAATGCCATATTTTTGAACCCTCGATTTACTTTTTCTAGTGAATGTTATAATATTGCATTGACTAATATTAATTTCTGAAAAATATTCAGTACACCATTCTTCGAGACAAAGGATATCTATTTCTGAAGTAAGATGCAAGCGCGAAATATATTTATAACC
Source organism: Dioctria linearis (assembly GCA_963930735.1). Taxonomy (NCBI): domain Eukaryota; kingdom Metazoa; phylum Arthropoda; class Insecta; order Diptera; family Asilidae; genus Dioctria; species Dioctria linearis. The sequence continues at coordinate 324,067,526 of OZ005741.1, read as the reverse complement.
CTAAACCCCTTAGCTGCCTACAATAAATACTCAGACTGCAAGAAGTGATTACTATAAATAAGAAAAATTATAGCACTCGAAATTGTAACTTGATGTACACCAGAAGTTTGGCTATATTGCAAAGAGCTATGCCCATTCAAAAGTACAATACTTTCTCCATCTTTCAAGTAAGACGAAAAGCATCATATAATGTTGGTGTGAAAACCAATTAGAGCCAATTTTACAAGGCCCATAGAACATCTATTTCTATTTAATTTCAATTATGTAAAGAACCAGAGCCGATTCATTCCGCATACTGCTCTCCTCAAAACTCTATTCCGAAAACGTTATAATACTGTAAAATAACTAAAAGCTGTCTTATTCAACGCTCTTTGTCCTTAAAACTAGGTACAGGAGGTTAAAAATTTTAGAAGGATATAATTGTTGGTGTTGCTTACGAATAAATTTACTTCAACTCTTGAAACTTGATTGATTGATTGAACCAGGCGTTTGGGACCCCGAGGGATCCCCGAACGTAGGCCAATTCAAGGCCCACCCTCCAGACCCATGACCGATCGCTCATAGGTCCCAACCGGACGCTCCTAAACTCTTGAAACTTGATATAATGGTTATTTGTATAGTATTAGGATTAGCACTGGATCCTAAGCGGTTCGGAATATTGATTAATTCTAAACGTTAAGGTGACGTTAAGTCCCGTTATGTCTTAACCACGCCGAAATTAATGACCTTCTGACAACTTCTAATCTCTTTGGTAACTTCTTCACGACTACGTTTTTGGATGTTTATGTACTGTGATATTAATATTAAGGATTTTACCCACTTGAGGATGTTTCCGCCGAATTCCCTTGAATTCAAAATCCTTGTGTTTAATGAAGCTAACGTCTTAAAGCATATATCGAATTTTGATGATAGTTTCTTGAGTGATCCTGATGGCATTCCTGCGTAGTTTCTAAAAATTGTTACTTGCCTATTGTTTCTGTTCTTTGTCATCTATTTAATAAATGTATTTGTCTTGGTATTTTTCTGAAACTCTTGAAACTGTCTCTGATTATTCCCCATTTTATGAGAAAGGCAATAAACTAACTCAAGTATTCTTTGTTATGCTGACGACGCCAAAAGAATTTTAAGCTCGATCTACCATAAACTTCCTTCTTTTGATAATTAGTAAGTGTACTACTATGTCGTTCTCCCGCTGAAGAAATCCTCTGCAATTCAATTTTACTATTAACGGTAGCTCATTAATTCAGCTTGACAAAAACAAAGACTTGGGGGCTATGCTCAATTCTAACTTTTCATTCGATGATCATATTAATGCAGTTACAAATAAATCTAACTCGTCTTTGAGTTTTATTAAGAGATGATATCCATCGACTATAAAGAAGCTTTTATGTTGTACATTTGTTGTTTTGTCTCCTTTCTTTGCGAGTCATATGAACGTAGATGATTTGTACGATTTGCCCTGGTCTACCCTGGACTGATCCTTTCCGACTGGCTCCGTATCTTGATCGACTTAAGCTTATTTATATTCTTGAAATCAGATGCAACAGCTCGAAAATTGTTTTTGCTTTTGACTGTTTCCAAGGCATGTGTAATTCCCCTGAATTGTTAAAGGTTCTTTATAATCGGTCCCGGGTCACCCCTTGAGGAGCTTTTTCTACATCTCTTATCACCGTACAAAATATGGTGTGCACGAGCATATTACATCAATGTTTCGTCTTTTTAACGATTACACTGATTGTATAAACAGACTTCAAATCTACATCTCACTTAAAGGTTCAAGTCATATCATAATAATAATAGCAATATTTAAAATTTATTATTATTATTTAATATTCGGGTAGAACTAGAGATCACACAAAATAATAACAAGATCCGTGGTTATTAAAGATATATTTTAAGTTCGCAGCCAACAAAATTTCTGATCTCACTAATATACCATTGCACTGGCCATAATTATTTCTTAACAACTTAATTTGGAAAAAATCAGCAATAGCACAAGATTACGTTAATTAGCTACATTACGTTCAGGCTCTCAGCTAAGTGGTTAATTGACAATTTAGTGAGACAATAATCACCTTTGTATAATGTCTTTTTGTACTAAGAGGTCTACACTGTTCATAAATGACAGAAGCTTCATTTTACTCATGTCTACCTTATATATACTTACTATACCTGTATAATTGACACTTGTTGGTCCATAAAAAATGTGTTTTTGTGGCTCTTATCTTACTCCCGAGAGAAACCCAAATAACGAAATTTTTTGATTTGTACAAAGTCATTCTGGGAACACGGGTCCCATTTACGTCTCCTGACTCCTCTTTGGGTGAGCATTCGTTTTTGCTATTCTTACAGTGGTCCACCACAAAACCGTTTTAGAGTACTGATGGGATCTGGTCTGTGTACCTTTTGTTGTTGGTCATCCTCTCGATTTTCCATGGAACACAATAATGATTAATTGCCATGGGAATTGGTGTCAGATCTTAGTATTTCTTTGACAGCCTTTACACGATTAAGACAACTTAGAGAGGTGTGTGGCATTGTTCGCTTGTATATTTTGTCATTTAGATTCGTTACTCTTTGTCTAGAGGCGGTTTTAAATGTCGCTTGTTTGCCTAATGTTGATTAATGATATTTACGAACACATTTTATTCTTCTCATTATTTCCATTATTGTTAAACGGAATGTTCAAAATTTAAATAAAAAATTGGCTGATTGTATATTTGCACAACACTTGCACACTAAACTCATACACAACTTTACCCCTTACTTTTACAATAAAAATGTCAAAAAAATGAACTTAAATTTGTTCGATTAATCTATTTCTTATCTGATTTCTTGTCAGGTTATTAACTTGACGTTACGGTTGACCAGGTAGAACCTTTCCCGCATTGTAATGCCCGATAATAATTTGACGCTTCCTAATAAGCGAAGGGAGCAGTCTATCGACACATCGAAAACAATTTAAATGATTCCCTACTGCACCTCCGGCATATCATCGGGTATTCATTCACGTTCACCATAAATTCTCCCCCTTTACGCTTATTCCAGGTATTCTTGCAGTCGTTTTAAAATTCAACAGGTGTTTAATCTCTAGTTGAGATATCAAATTTAACGCTCAAAATATTTTGTTCAAATTGTCCGTTTCCATGGCTGTTTCCTCATTATGACCTGACCTGACCATATAATAATATCGAGAAGTAGGCGTGGATAGGTGCAAATAGGCACAAAATCGAGTTCTTTTAGATTTTATCATCGAATCGAGTTGTTCCCTGATGGGTTGCTTTTTAAATAAAAATAGGCGCACAGTCCCAGTCCAGTTCACTAAAAATTTGTCGAAAATTAACTTATTCTTTCTTCTCCTGTTCGAACTAAGTGTGGAATTCTTGAATAATTAATGATGCACAATTAAAAAATATCAACCATTTGCCAACAGGCATGAGATGCAGTCTGTTCTGTTGAAAAAATTCGGCCCGTGCTGCCTTCGAGGTGGCGATAAATTACTTTGTCAGAGGCTTCAAGTTTAGCATTTTGTCCCGGGAATGCTAATGTACCAGGCTTATGGAATATTAATTTTGTATAATAACAACATTATTCAGAAACATGATATTTACACTAAAGAATCGTTTATGGAATCGTTAGGATGGAATTTTTTCAAGATTACTCCATGTTCATATTTTAATTCGTGACAAATTGTACTGCAGCAATACATACTTTTCTATTTCGGTGTTAATTTCAGTTGCCTTTCTGGTTCCTGATCTGATCATAGGTATGAGAGCTAATTGCTTCCAATTACATTTGTGCATAAATTCTTTTCAAATTAAAATTTATTATAGTAATAATGCTTGAAGATTTATGAAATCTTAAACTGGTTCTTAGTTGATTGATTTCTACCATGAAGTCTTCATGGACAATAATATTATAATTACAGTGGAGGTGTGAATTGAAATATTGATCGTAGTCGCTCGACTTGAATGTATTACCATGTCACAACTATTGAGTGTTCATATCACTAATTATACATTGGTAAAATTAAATGTCTTCTTCTTGAAAACCTAAGTACCAACAGAGATATTCTCTTTCGGTACCACAAATGTGTGTTGAAAATGTCTACTTTCACTTTTGATATATAACTATTTCTCAGGGACCGACAATAATCAATATTTTAAAATTTCTATTTGAAAAATTCACGTAGAAATAATAATCAGATCATTTAATAAATGAGACCAATCTTCAAAGTTGCATCGGATATCCCCAGTCGTATCTTCATTAATTTACATATCCTCATCCCCACTTCAAATTTCTAAAACTCCACATCCTTATCAACATCCATATTTCTATGAAGAGTTATAAGAGATATTGGGCCCTATTCTGTTTGTAAAATTTTATCATTTTATGTTATTTTATGCCTTAAAATAAGATAATTAATTAAGAAATTTTATTTTATTTTATTTTATGCATAGTAACATAAAATATTTCCTGTTATGGAGCCACTGACATATATAAAATGGACAGCTGACCCTAATGAAATTGCTTACATTATTTGATATTATTATGGGATCATAGTTGCCTCTTTTCGGTTTAACTGCTTTATTCCGCTGAACTACAAATAATAAGTTCTATACAAAATGCACCATAGTCAAGTTTCAGTTCAGTGGTGCTCCAAATGAATATATAGAATAGAAATAGATGGCAGTACAGTATTTGTAATCCTTTCCTACCTACTTTTAGGTACAGGCAGACAAAAATTACTTAAATTTATTTCTTTAAAAATCAAGATTAAAAAATATTTGATGTTGTAGAAGATAAGCTTCCAAGAATAGAACTAATTTCAAATGCATCTGTAATTCGTTGAACTTTTAATATGGATAATAAAGTGAAATTATTCAAGTTTTAAGATAATTGTCACACCCCTGCCAACAAAAGATGACCCATATGAAATAGAAAATCAGTCAGTCCATGTTATATATGTCAGTGTATGGAGCATAACATAAAAGAACCTAAGCAGTACATTTTAAAAGTATTTTGACATATTTTATGAAAATGACATTCGTCAATTGACGTTTGTGGTGTGTGTTTATTTGATAATTTGTGTTTAATTTTTAATTACACATATGCTTTTATTTCATTTACTTTACAAACTTACACCCTAGACACACAGCACGAACTAATGAATCATTTGTACTAACTATTCATTAAAATGCCGTGTGTCAAATAGTATATGTCATTATAGCTCGAAAATCAGATGATAATGAAGTAAACTAATGAAGTGTTTTCCTCCTTCATTATAGCTATAATGAGGAAAAATGTGCTAGATTTGGCATATAATGTAAATCTCGAGCTCCGCTGTGTCTCTGCCGATTTGAAAAATAAGAAGAAGAAATGCAAAGAAATGCAAATCAGAATTTATATTATTAATATTTTTTTAAATATAATGTGTTTGTCGTTTGGAAATTGTTAAATTGAAAATAAAATAAATGAAAACAAAGTTTATCGCGTTAACTCGATCCATATTGCTTCTTTAATGTGATAAGTTTATCAAAACCAGTTTGACAGGAACAACTTAATTAAAGATATTGTTGTGTGTCTTCAGTTTATTATGAATCATTATCAAGATCAACAGGTGTTACGTCGTTTGAAGCGCCTTTCCATTTTGTACGAATCTGAAGCTGAGTAAGATATTCTTTGGACCACCGTTTCCAGAAGTTTTGTTGGATCTATTGTAATTTTTGCCAATGCTAAAGTTTATTTTGAGTTTGCTCAGAAATATTAGGTTCCACTATAGCCGTAATGCCTTAGACACACAGCACTCTTAATGAAGAAATAACTAACGACTCATTAGTCTATAATGATTCATTATAAACTGCGGACACACAGCCATTTCTTTAATTAAGTTGAGCTGTCAAACTGGCTTTGATGAACTTATCACATTAAAGAAGCAATATGAATCGAATTAACGCGATAAACTTTGTTTTCATTTGTTTATTTTTCGAATTTAACAATTAACAAATGAGAAAAACATTATATTTAAAAAAATATTAATAATATAATTTGTGATTTGCATTTCTTTGCATTTCTTCTTCTTATTTTTCAAATCGGCAGATGCACAGCGGAGCTCCAGATTTACATTATATGTCAAATCTAGCACATTTTTCCTCATTATAGCTATAATGAAGGAGGAAAACACTTCATTAATGCACTTCATTATCATCTGATTTTCGAGCTATAATGACATATACAATTTGACACACGGCATTTTAATGAATAGTTAGTACAAATGATTCATTAGTTCGTGCTGTGTGTCTAGGGTATAAGAGGTTACTCAATTAAAAAATGATAGAGAGCAAAAATGGTTGGTGTTCTATGACTTCGGGCTCTTGGGACTGTTCCGTATGTGAAGTAGCTGTAGTAATGTCCCACGATGGCACAAGTATTTGTTGATTTGTTAAGGCTAAGGCTTAAAAGTGTGAAAGTAGTTTTAATTAAAAACTAAAATGTCCACCGCCATACATTAGAATAACATTTATGTCAGAAATTGTCAAAATTCGCACTCGGTATATGGTAAAATATAAATAGTTAATGAAATTTGTCTAAAGTTTTAATTTTATGCAGAAGTGATCATTAAAGAAATCCGTAATATCTTTGCGAATCCAACGATCCATGCGAGTTGTCTCAAAATTTGTTTCAACTGAATAAGGTTGGAGTTAAGATACTTATCGAGAAATTAGGGCCTCACGCCAGAAAGACATCCATTCCGTTCACTTTGAAATTGCTAAGTGATTTGGATTTGTACGGACATGGTTCGTATCAAACTCCAATCGGGATATGGTATAGCTTCAATCGATCAGCTGTTCAGAAAGTAATAGAAACTATTGCCGAATGTACTAAATATTTTATACTACGCGTTCGTAAAAGAATCCATAAAATAATTTTGTGGAACCACGACAGAATACGACTTTTTAAAAAATTTTATTTTCATTTTATGAAGAAGACATTTTATCACCACAAAATAACATAAAATATTATTTAATCAAAAATTACAGAATGGCGGCCATTTTCTGAGTAACTACTCTTTTAGCATACAAAACGTCATATATAGACTAAGAAAATGCCACGAACTCTGCCAGCAAAAATTCAGAAAACAGTCGCAAAAAAATGTTTTACGAAATCTTCAAGCAAAAATTCACAAAAAACTCCTGTACTTACGCACCTGATGCATTTGCACACCCTTATAAACGGCAATACTGAAACATAAAATAATATGAAAAAAATTGCTAATACCTTGTAACTTCCATGGTATGAACACTGCCATATCTAACCAATTTTGCTGAATAAAATTTTACGAAAATTTATTAAACAAAAAAATTTTTTAATTTAGAAATGGAAGGTGAAAATCCGAAAATTTCAAATTTAAAGCACATAGTTACACAGTTGGAAGATATACGTTGGTACAGTTGTAAGTTTTGCGAAATGGACAAAAGGTTTCACAGTGTGGCATGAATGGAACAAGGTGTTTAATATAAAATCGTCAATACTTCTCCGTTACACTGTATCTTCGAAACTACTTTAGTTCGCCCACTTAGAAATTTTTGTTTGTGTGGATTAGTATTTTCGTTTGGCTTGGTATTACTGTTATTATTTGATACACCCTGTATAATTCAAATTTAAAATACTTATCTAAATCTTATGTTATTTGATTCTGCTTATTATTGCAAACTTTCGGTTCTGTATTTTATGGGCAGTGAGGAAATTATTTGAATACTTAAACCAAAATTCATACTCACACATCATTATTTTTAGTACAAATAAAAACTAGAGCATTACTTTTTCCTCCATGGGGGACAATAGTTCTGTGAAGAGCAAAATAAGTTTCCTTATAAGTATTTGTTTCGAAAAGATACTTAGCTCTTGAAGTGAAATATTTCATACCAGTATGAAATTTGTTTTTTTTATTTTTTTTTTTTTACTAAGACATTAAGTTTAATTTTGTTTTTTTTTTTTTTATGATGGAACTTAAATATCAAAACTGAAACCAATACAAAAATTTCGACACCAGCTTTTAACGGTTGATACAATATTTAACACGATTTTTGCTACATCCACCATAATCGATCATAAACGTGAAACTACACAGCGACTTTGGGCACTAGAGACCACTTTTTCGGTCTCTGGAGAGGCAGAGACCAATTGATCTATACATTTTAGAAATGCAAAAACTCTCCAAAGAGACCAAACCTCTAAAGCCTTTTTCGGTCTCCAGTTTGCAATCCTGTATTTCAAAACAAACGAATCTCCACGGGCGGTCTTCGATCTCCGCAGTTTGCTAATTTGTTGTCTCGAGTACCGAGATTCACCTAATTTGTGAGTGCTTCACTACATTCACTTCTATCATCACTACTGAAAATAAAATGATTTTTTTTAAATGTGAAGTGAGTAGTTTCGAAAATTAACTTCGAACTTTAATTTAAGAGGTTTTTGGAATTTTATGTGTGAAAATGAACGCAGCTGTGAATTATTATCCTCTAAACATTTTATGTGGATAATAAAGAAGAATATAATATATTATACGGCAAGAGGTTAATTTTTCCACTATTTCTTTACATATTGTGGAATCACTTTATTATTAGAATCAGAGTTCGAAAAAAGTGACTCACTTCATTCACATTTTCTCAAATTCGACTTAGCTGAATCTCGGTACAGGTCTCCGGAGCCTATTTGTGTGTTCTGTCTACAAATTAACTGTACTCGAAAAAAAAGAATAGAATGGAGTGAGTTGGACAAATTATTAAAATAAAGTTGTTTGTTAATTTTTATTAAATTTATTATAGGGTCATTCAGCAGAAAATCGATCAAATTCACACTATGTCAACAGGACCATCACCAATTTCATTCTTCTTTTGCTGAAAGTTAAATAATTATAAGATAAGAATAAAACAATTTTTTTTAGCCTGCAATTCATATTATGCGAATTAAAGGACTTTGAAAACCTTAAAATCTGCAGATTTTTGGTATTGTTTGGACAGCAGACACATAACATACATACGTACATACAACAACGTATTTAACTTCCATTCAATAATCTCTATAAAATTTTTACTCACTTATTTAGTCCTGGTGTAATTTGTTGAATTTCTTGCATTTTTGAATTACTTCAATTTAAATTTTCACACAATAATTTTGTATGATCATAAAAAATTCCATAAATTGTAAATAAGTGCAATTCACTCGTTTTGGGAATATCAGCATTTTTTGCACAAATAAATTTTCAGCAGTATTAAATTACGTCTGGTAATCTTTTCCAGTGCGGTACAATCAATTGGGTTATTTGCAACAATCAAATGAAAAATAAATTTATCATTTAGTTTTTTTTTTATATGGAAAATTATGGTTTTACTATACGTCGTCTCTATTTAATGAACTGCGCTAATTATAAGCAGTGTAATCGGGCAACCCATCAGTGTAACAGTCCAAGAACTCTTGCACAATTCATCAAGGTACTGACTGGCCCCTATTCTGCATTCTCACTTATGGCTATGTGAGAGAAGTCACTCACTTCGATTTCACTCACCCACTCTTTAGGTATTCTAGAAAACAAATGGAATGAGATGTACACTGTTAAATAAAAGAGCCCACCACATTTGTGGTGAATATTTTTGATGTGCCAATTCAGTTGTGTCTTGTTTTCAGAAGTAGAATTAAAAAGTAATTAAAATTATTTTAAGATGGCTTGAGTGTCTGTACCTCAATATTATTAAAATGAAGAAATACGTAGTGGGCATAGCAATAACCCGATTAATTGTCGTACGTGAGTCGTAAATTACTTATGAGTTTTTCGTCTAGGCATGCGCACATGAGTGTACGTTTCCTTACTCTGGCAATGTATTTGAAATTTGGCTTAAATGTAAATAACAAAATACTAAAAACGTCCCTCTTCATATTATAGTTGGCTTAAATGGCATTTATTGTGACCCAATTGTATTTACAATTTAACAAAAGTACGGAGTCAGTTTTTTTCCAAAACTATTTATCTTTATCTTATTTTGTGTAAAGTTGTACAGTGCCACTAGTGCCTGTTAAAACCTTCATAACAATAAAAAACAAAAGAAATGTAGTTTTTAGGCAATCCTTGCAAGTATAAATCGGATTATAAACTAGGGAAATCGTGTTTCAGGCAAGTTCATTATGTAAGTTAACTGTTTTGTTAATAGAAGCAAACATTTATATAAATTAAATATATGATTTGAAAATAAAGTAGAAAAAGTCTCATCATCAATTGCATTTAAAGTGCTTGCAGCATCTTCCCACATCAATGGCAAATCCTTGGCTATAATGACAGGATCTAACTTACTAGTTAGGAAAATTTGGATTTTCCCTAAAAAGGTTCACAAAATTTCAAAACAAAAGTAAACACAAATGGCCGTCTCAACTAGCGTATACCCAGTAGTAATATCTCACTCACTTTTCCACAGAAATCTTACTCACTTAAGGGACAATCTGAGTGTAACCGGCCAAAAATTTGTCAATTTTCGCGGGTTTTTTCGGAGGGTTAGCAGGGGTATCGGGATGATTTTTTTACGAATAAGACCACTCTATAATTTTTTTTCATTAGTTTTATTTATTTGTATTTGTTGTTGATAATTATTTTATTAATTTGACCACTCTATTTCGGTTATAGAAGAGCAGGTAAGAACTCTAGGTAGGGATGTGCCGTGAGGGACGGAACAAAAGAAATGACGCGCCTCGCCTTACGCTCCAATCTCTTTTTCTAAGAAAGGTGCGACCGTAATAATGCGAATTTTAATTTGAAAATTTGACAGAACACGCAGAATTATAGTAGGTTTCACACCGGGAGCGGCGCGACGCGGCATTTTTCAGTTGCCGCTGCACGATTGTTCTTACAAAATTAAATGTATAAGTCACACCGGGAGCGCCGCGGCGCGGCACGGCAAAATAGTTGCCACGCGGCGATTTTGGAGATTACTCAAAAACACAATTTTGCCGCTGCCGCTGGCGGCAAATTCCTTTTCATTCGAAATAAGTCCGCACAATCCGTTAAATGAGGCTTTTTCCATTCTTAAGTATATTTGTAATCGAACCTCATCACTTTTCTCTGTTTTTCTTCAAGCAGAGCTACTATAATAATAGAATTTCTTCCTCGGAATTGGAGTACATTTGGATAAAATCTGCCGCTCTCGGTGTGAACACTCTATTTTGCCGCGTGCCACCGGGCAGTGCCGCGCCGCGCCGCTCCCGGTGTGACCAGGGCTTATAAGTACTTCAAGCAGAGCTACTATAATAATAGAATTTCTTCCTCGGAATTGGAGTACATTTGGATAAAATCTGCCGCTCTCGGTGTGAACACTCTATTTTGCCGCGTGCCACCGGGCAGTGCCGCGCCGCGCCGCTCCCGGTGTGACCAGGGCTTATAAGTACTTCAAGATGACACAGAAAAAATCGAATTTTCAAAAAATTTACACTAAGATGGTCCCTTAAGTTCCGGAATAAAGAAACAAGTGTGATCGCGTAACTGAGTGAGTGTATTGGGTGAGTGAAACCGAAGAATAGGGTCCCTGATCATTGCTTTATTTATATTCCAGGCCATGACACAAAGCGATTTTGCTTTTTTTTTTGCTTGCAAAAGTACGAAATCGTTCAAATTCAAAGAGCGATTTTGCTTTGGAAAAGTATACGAATTCGTACTACTCTAATACTTTCAAAAAATTCGAAGTCACGGCCTGGAACATAAAGACAGCAATGCCCTATAGGGTGATTCTGATCTTTTGTCGTACTTGAATGTCAAAATAATCGACTAAATGAAATGAACTTTTCTACTGACTTTTTGGTGTTTTTGTTCACTTCAGCAAGCCTTGCATGACGTAGAATGAACTGAAAATGACACTCCACATTACAAATTCAAAATAATGTTTCGAATTTAAGCACTTGTAATGCTCTAATTAGGTGTAGAATTTCCATTCACCAGTGTAAAATTTTTGTCACAACCTCTTGGACCAGTTGACTAATTTGTCGAATATTTAGGCGTGTTTTTTACGTTTGTTCATAGAAAATTCATTATAGTTCATTTTGTGGTAAATAATAGTGAACACACAAAATGAACTGTGCTAAAAGAAAAAGCTCGACAAAATATGTCAAAATTCACGACTAAATAGAACGACAAAGAGATCAAAATCACCCTCCTGATCCATGAACCAGTACCATATATATACTACGACAATAGTTTAAGTACAAGAACTTGCACTCTAGCGGAGAACAAAAGGATCATTCCCTATAGGTGTAGTGAGTTAAATTAAAAAAAAAAAAATCATAACTTTAGACACGTTATTTTAAAGAGAAAAGTTCCATGGTGTAGGGAAAATTATTAAAAAAAATCCGTTTTATAAGAAAACTGAATATCTCAAAATGTATTCTTCTGATATTTTTTTTTTATTAATGCTCATAATGTTGGTAGTAAATTGTGAAATTCTCAACTTTAAATCGCAATAGATTTAGAGATGAGAATTTTTTCATCGAAAGATTTCTGATTATTTTTTTATTCTTTATCTCCTAAAATGTTTACAACAATAATATAGTGTTTTTCAGACTTTTTACTTTTCACATACCTAACATATATATATTAATAACTTTTGAACGGAAGCTTATATTGAGATAGTTATTTCTATCAATTTCTTTCTTAACAATTAGCAGATCTCTGGAGATCTAATACAGACACCAAACATAAATTTCGTGTGTACTCTTCGCGGACGTGTCTCTAGAGACTTTTTACTTATGGTCTCGAGAGACCTAATTTTTTGATCTCCGGATATAAAAACATTTTGCAAATTTTAATCTCTGTAAACCGGAACCTACAGACCAAAGTTCTCTCATGTGTATCTTTGCCTTAAAGCATGAAACTGCAATAAAATATCAGTTAAAATAAACTTTTCGGCTACTGTGCTAAATATTAATTAGTTCTTAATCCACAACAGGGAATTGATGTGCTTATGTTGATTAAAGAAATGAGATAGAAAAATGTTGGCGTTTTGTAAAAGCTAGGACAGTATCGATGGAGATGGAACAAAAAAATGTAAATGAATTGAATGCTACATTTCCGCTCCTTATTTGACAAGTTATTTAGGGAGTCTAATGTATAAATAAATTAAAAATATACATTAACCGCGTTAACCGTTTTCAATCAATTTTTTCCAGGTCTAGTATCCTAGGGTTTGGCTACGTCTTCAGACAATCTCAAACATTCTTTATTTTCCTACAACTACCTGAATGACAGTTATTTTTACTAACAAATGACAATGACCTGACATACGACATAGGTAAGTTCCATTAAAATATCACATTACTCAGGCTGAATTTATTACTTAATTCAACCGTGATGGGAACATAAAAACTCCATAGATGACCCTAAATCAATTTCTCGTTCAACACGAAATGCCTGTGTCCGAGATTAATTTAATTAACTGGCTGAATAGAGGCACAAAACGTAAGTTCCTCACCACATGGTGCTCATCAATAAGCGCAGGGATTCCAGTCTGATTAAAGGTGTGTCTCCAGAGCGTGTGTGTGTGTACACATGTTGACATATCGATATCGATAGCCTCGCTCGGTTGGCCAAATAAAACAAAAAAAAAACTTCATCCTAACACCAAATTAAGTGTGTTTTTCGATTAGTTTGCTTTGTAACTCTGTAATCCTTTCGTCCCTTGAGTACTTTTGTCCGGTACGTTGACAGTTTAGACTTCAGAATCATAGCCGAACGTGTCCACAAGGAGAGATACGTGCCCGGCGAACACTTTTGTAAACTGATCTAAATATTTTATTGTCCCCTCTGTTCGATTCGAACAGATGAGGAGGCCGGTGGGAACAACAAAACACGTACAAAAGGAGAGAAAAAAAACCGAAAAACTAACATTTCATCGGACAAGGTGTAATACGATACTTAATAGGTGAAGTGATCGTAAATTTTGTGGTAACATGGATTTCTTAACGGACGACTTACGGACTCAGACAGCTCTGCACTTGCCTTCATTCTTATTCAAGTCAAAATACAAAACGGCTGTCTTCGAATGAGTTGTCCATATTACGGTGGATGATGGAGACATGCAAAAGAGAAAAAGCAGAGCCAGAAGGTATTGGGATTACCACGTCTGTGGATCTGGTTTATCTGGTACATCTGCCACTAAATTTAATCGATTGCTTTGAGCACTGACAGAAATGTTTGGTAATTTAAACCTATAATTATAGCCTGAATCAAGCAGATAAGAAGTATGCACACATGTATAATATTTTTCAGTGATCCAAACACAGCAAGAAAAATATCTATTTTTTCGCTGAAATTCTAGCTAAAGTCTAGCTTCAAATTTTTAACTTAAACAAATCTCAGTTTAACTCCTTTACGCTGTTTTGAAGTCAGTTGAATCACATACTTTTGAGAAACACCGTTTTGAAAGTTTGAACCAAACTTTTCCCAACAATTAAAATTTGAAAATTTTTACATAAGAAATAAAAAGTGAATAACCTCATTATTAGTACAGCTAAAGTTGCCCGTTCTCAGAACGGGATTCTCTCTTAAGTTTGTAAATTTTTGTATTTTGTTTTTAATTTTTTTATTATTTTAACTTATTTTTTTAAGTTTTATTTTTTTAATATTTTTTTATGTTTTAATATTTTTTATATATTTTTCATTAAAAAAAGCATGCTGGAATTCATCCCCCTTACAGACAGAGTCTGTGCTTTTCTATTTATTTATTATTTTTGGCTTTTGGGAATCCCATTAAAATTTCAAATTTGTTCGTGTTGTGGCACGAATTTGTCAAAGTCGCGGTCCGCCATCTTGGATTAAAGGTACAATAAATTATTATTTTCTTTTTTCAGAATAATTCCTCAAGGGATGATCCTACGACAAATATGCCTGATACAAATTTTAAGAAGACTAAATACGCTATATTTTTTGTATAAACACTTTTTTGTAAGCCTGATGTGTAACGAGTTACAGCAGCGGAAACGGGAACATTCTAAAAAAACTTATAAGTATAGTACAGGGCGTCTTGTCCATGGTGGTCCATAGGACAGGATTAGATAGTAAAAAAAGAAAAAAACTAGGTGTACGGTCACCAGAGTTAATTGCATGCCGAACTTCATGGCCTTTCTAACCACTGTTCGATCAGCCCATACTTCACTCCCCTCAGGAGTTATGAAGGTTTAGTTTATGAAAAACTGGCATATTTTCTTAATCACCCTGTAAGTTCACAGAGCTATTTCACTAAGGTAAGATAAGGTGCGGTAACGTATCTTCTTTTCAATGCAGATTGAAATATTTTTTTTCGTTGTACTGGCAAATCTACGTCATGACTACAACAACAGACATTTTATTTATATCCCTGCAGTTGTATACTTAATGGCTTATTGTGGAAGTCTATGTTCATATGATTGAAACAGGTGATACCATATTAATCAACAATATCCAGTTGCCCCCAAAAATAAGACGTCAAAAATCGGAATAATTCAGTGATAGGAACTGCTGAAACCGGTATTTGATAGGAGCGACATGCGGCACAAAGTGGCAGAGGAGGAAGATGCGTAACACATTCCAGATATTAAAAATCGTTTGGGAATAATTAAGAATTTTTTAAAAAATCAGATGTTGTAAAAGTATGATCACTATATTCCACCTTTCCTTATAATGTACATATATTAGTTCTTTTATGCGCTTGGCTATGGAATTATTTACATCTACATAGCTCCTGAATCGTATAATGACCTGGATCTGAAAACTTTTGTGTGATGCTCTTTATTTCTGGATATTTTTCTAATAGTTTGCTTTGGACAGAGACATATTTTTATTTTGCAGGTATACATGATAATCCACAGCTACCTGTTTAAGAAAAGCTATCTAGGCACTAAAAATATCAATGCCACTTTTCCACTTCGAGGCTCATAAAGAAAATTAGATGCGTTTGCTCGAGGAAGTGTAAAAACAGTATGCAAACAGGGTTTCTGAGGAAGAGGTGAGAAGAAACAAAGAGATATCTCTGCAAAGTGTAGAGATATATCTTTGGTTCTTCTCACCCCTTCCCCATAAAACTTGTTTACATGTTACATCAGGAATAGTCGTGTGGGAAAGCCCAATGACAGCCGTTTTTAAATGAGTTGCATTTCTGTCAACATTGTCACATATTTTGCTGCTGAATTCATATTAAAATAAAGCTCATCTTCTTTCTTTCCTTTTCCAGTACGTTTAGGATTATTTGCGAATTTTTACACAATGATCGAACTGATCCTTTTTAGGAGTATAAAACGACAAATTATAATGATCACTAAAGTTTAACAAATGTGCTGCGTGAACTATTTGGTCTATTTTCTATACATTTTACTTAAGGGGTAACGCCACTGTAAGTTTTTTGAAAAATCGATTTTGTTTTTATTGGCTTAAATAGTTTAAACCCTCTAGAATTAAAAAAAAAGTCCCGTGCCACAAAACTTTTTTTTCCTTTGAAAATGGAGGTCGCTACCAAGCGCGTCAAACTTGCTCCGAAACGACTACCTGAAGCCTGAAAAACAATTGGAGCTTTTCAGCCAGCTTTCTTCTAAAGCTGACTGAAAAAGCCGAATTGAACACAACTGACCTTTTTGACATTTGCAACTTTGACTTGTTTATCGGAAAACTTTTATTTTTTACCTTCATTTTTTTTATTTTTTCCAATAAAAACCTATTCTCAAAACTTTAAACGCGCTTTTCTCGAAACACGGGTTTTCAAAATGGCACGCAGCATAACTCGAACAATTTTCATATTTTCGACTTGAAATTTTGACCAGATGTGAACATTAACATTATCTAGAGAATGCCGTACGGGATTTTCAATAACTTTATTTGTTGATTTTTTATTAACAAAAAACCTTCCGTTTTTTTCGTCAAAAATCAAACTTTTTTTTCAAACGCGCGCCAAATCTACAAAAATTAATATTTTTAAAAATCCTTACGGCATTCTCTAGCTATAAGGCACTAGATTAATGGTTTTTTTTTTGTTTTGGTCTAGATTCAAATGTACACCAGTAGAGCTGCGTGCCGCAAAGCCCTGCAAGCCAAACATGTCCCGGGAAGATGGCTTTGAAGCCACCATTTTGTTTTTTTTCGCTGTCAACAAATTTATCAATAAAGTTCAATGTATCCCCGATAACACCCTTAAAAGGTTTTTTTCAAACACCTTCAATTTCGCGAGAAAAAAATCATGAAAAAAACCTTTTTTTTAGCCGTTACAGTGGCGTTATCCCTCAAGAATAAAACACTTTCAAGATATTACCGACACTACGGCACTGATCGGCATTAATATGCATCAACGAAAGCACAATTTTCTATTTGCTGTTTTATTTTTTCAAGGTCATCCAGCAAAATTTCCTTTATTGTTTCTACTGTATCCAATTCAATATTTTGACAGTGGTTGAAGTAGTAACAAATCCTTCGTTGGTATATAGAATAAGTATGCTACTTTAATTTAATATGAGTTAAGATAGCATACAAAGTTTAAGTGACAATGTTTTGCTCAATTTGTTATAAATTTAATGCGATCAAACATTGAAAATAGCATGAAGAATTTTCGAAAAGTCAGGTTTATCGTACAAATCTGCTTTGCTTGCATCTTCGAAATCATAGGAGAATCAAGTCTTACCTCAAAACCTTCAAAAACGACTTATTTAGCAGACGAGAGGTGTCATAGCATTTATACCCTTTTGGCTTAGAAATTGAAATTTATTTTAATATAATATAATCAAAAGAAATTCTTATTAAATTACCTTTACTAGGTATTTATTATACTATTTGATTTTACTTTATTTATCAGAAAAACAAACTGCCGCAATAAAAATAAAACGTTTTCAATAAATTAATTCACAATAGTGAGAAAGTTGTCAGGGCTCCAAAATAAACAATAGGTAATATGAAAACTACATTAAACAACTTTTTCACCAACCAAATTCACAAAATAAATTTACTTTCAAATAAAAAACTAAAATCAATACGAGAAAATGTCAACACTCCTCCTTCAGCTTGGGTGTATTATTTGTAAGAAGTGGTAGACATGTACTTTTGAGAGTTCAAAGCGATTTCTAATATTTACAACTACAATCACAAAACCATTCGCAAACACTTTGACCAGACAAACGATACGCCAAGTATTTTGAAAGCACATAGATTAGTAAAATAGAACAGTGTGTAAAAATCGTGGGAAACAATTTTTTTAATTTTAGCTTAAAGCTTTTTATGTTTTAGTTTATGATTGTAGAAATTAATATAAAAACAAAAATAGCGCAGAAAGGTCTCTAACAGTACTCGTCAACTTTAGTAGAAATAGTCAGTAATAGTAGAAATCAATTCAAACAACAAAAAGAAAAATATAATTCAAAGTTCAATAATGCGTATATAAAAATAAAATAACATTTAATTCGATTCAATAATTTACAGGTGCTAATAAGCAAACCTTCACTAGTCATAAAGAACACTTTTAAAGCGGAGCTGACTGTGCTGTTAGGCAAAGGTAAGCATCGAATTTCTCAGACCTGCTTAGCTTAAAACTACAACCCTCAATTTGACATCTTTTTTGTTCCGCGTCAAAAATCAACTATTTGGTATTGTTGTCATGAGAAGTTTCCAAAATCCGCCTTATTTCGGGTTTAGGGTTCAAACTTTGGGAGTTTTAATTTACAGCTAGTTTCTACTAAGTTTGTGGCGACACATTTGTTCCGGACTGTACATTCTCTAGATTGGGAAAAAACCGCTGTAATCGCTGTAATTAAAATTCTGTTAAAGTACTTTGAGATATTTTGCTGTGTTTTGAATTTTGTAGACACGAAAAAAATAAATTGTAATGAGATTTTATGTGAACCTGAAACTAAAGAGTCGATTTGGAAACAAATAATTTTTCTTTACAAAAAAGTGTTGATGTATTTGATAACGAGACAATTAATACGAAATCAAGCCAACATTAAACAAATGCTGGAGATTGATTCGCCAAGGAACATTCCCCGATGCCCTTTTTTATGTGTAGGCACTAAATAAATTTTCATTTGTAAAATCCTCTTTAGCTAGCGAACGTGCCCTTACGGGCTGACTGCAAGTGTATCCAGACGACAGCTCGACGATGCTAACGCGACCTTAGAACATAGAGACAACAGGAAGTGTTGATACGTGTAAAATTCGTGTGCATGAGCGTGGATTTTTTCAAGGTATGGTGAAGTAGGTCAGAAATATATTGAAGAAAGAGACAAATCTATGTTTAGCTGTCGAACGAAGTTTGTCTAATTTGTAAGAATTTTAATGTAATTTAAAACTTGTGAAAAGTGGAAGATATTATACTTAAAAATAGTGCTAAACAAAGCAAATAATGTAAGTGATTATCTGTTGAAATTATAGTGATAAATATCTAAGTGA
Organism: Dioctria linearis; assembly: GCA_963930735.1. NCBI lineage: Eukaryota > Metazoa > Arthropoda > Insecta > Diptera > Asilidae > Dioctria > Dioctria linearis. The sequence continues at coordinate 324,048,097 of OZ005741.1, read as the reverse complement.
TGTTTATGTAATTTCAGATTGAAGTGTTCGGTAAAAAATTGCCACAACAACACCAAGGAACGACGTGGGAAATCATTTTTTAGGCAAGTATACATAGTTATAAAATATTATTTTGTGTACTTTACACACCTTTGTATATTAAATTAAATTAAAAATTCATAGCAAAAGCGATGAAATATCGAAAAAAATCCTTCCTCCACCGAGATTTGTTTACGTTTGTGACAGCTGCGAAATTCCCTGAGTATGTTGGCGTAGTGACAGTGAATAAGAACATTTTTCCATGGGAGCAAACGTAATATTTTCAACCATATATCTTGTTGCCCCGCTCTCTATATTGATTCTACTACACAGCTGTACTGAGCGTTCACTACAGGGGCAACAGATACTAACACAACCAGAATTTGACTACACAAAATTTGACTTATAACACTTCCTGTACTCTCTATATTCTAAGACCGCGACACACGGTGCCTTCAAGTCGACACTGGGTCTTCTTGAGCCTGCGCCGAATGATGACATTTCTGCGATTTGTCTCTCAACTAGGGTTTCCAATCCGGATATCAAATTATCCGGATTATCCGACCCATTTTGACTATTCCATAATCCGGATATTTTTCCTTAATTATCCGATTATCCGAATATCTTTGAAAAAAAAATTTTCAGGAAAATACTGTTTTCTTTCTAACTGTTCAGCTATTTTCAAAACATTATACAATTACTTTCTCAAGTGGCAGTTTTATTTATTATTATTATTTATTTATTAAATTTTCTTTGAATAAACAAATAAGTTGTCTTGTGGATGTTTTTTTATCCACATTTTAAATAAAACAAGCAAGAAAGCTAGAATTGGTCCAAGAGTTATTCTTATGATACCCTGTTTTAGACGGGTCAATAAGCTGCCTCTGCCCCACGAAAATTTCTCGGTAATATGATGGTTGGGGCAGCAATGAAGCATCACCCAACCTACAGATTTCCTGCGGCAGAGGCAGCATACTGAGACTTTCCTGTCTAAACTGGGTCTATGTAATTTCGTATGGTCACCGCGTTACAAACCTGAAGGACAAACTTAGTTTACACAATAGATTTCATCCAGGGTATAACAAAACCTACTAAGCACTGAAATTACATGATAACAGTGTGGTTAAAAATTAAATATATTTATAAATAAAATATTGAGTTAATTGCCCAAAAAGGTAGTATATACATTGATTATGGAGTAAATAGATGTCTCCAGATTCCGGTGTAAGAGTTTTCTGTTACCCGTATGGCGTTATCCATATATGACGTAATTATCTATATAAAATCGACGATGGTTCGACTTATTGACGTACCCAACGAGAAAGCCAGCAGTCAACGATGCGATATTTAATTTTTAACCATTTAAGGGCAATCAAGTTTAAAAGAATTGTTAGATGTCCTATTACCACTAGAGACTGCAGCAAAGGAATTAAATAAAAATTTAGCAACACATTTACCGCTGAATGTGCTTATAAATTTCTATTTGAAAGCTTAGAAGAGTTTAGAACGAACTTAGGTTAAAATTTAACGAAACAGAATAAAAAACGAATGGATGAACGTCGAGATAAAATGCTTGTGAAAGTAAATCTTCTTAGAAGCAGGCAATATACCACATTCCATAAATATTTTGATTATAATTCAAAAGGTGTTCCCATTACATTGTCAGTCTGCAGCGATAACTGGAAGTGGCAATTTCTTTAATTACCTATGTATGTTGATGGGCAGAGCAACGCAAAAAACAAGGATAGATTATTTGGCTTATTATTCAATGCATTTCTTACATTAAAGCCAGCATTTACAGTTTCAATCAATTCGAATTTTGAAATTTTCAATGCAATAACTTTTTAAGATATTCTTTTTTAAAAACAAAATATATTGAAATCATATAATGTTTTTTTTACTATTTATTAATTATTAATGTACATAATTAAGATATTTGAATAAAAAAATTATAAAACACCATGAAATATTGGATTCAAGCTATTTATTTTATTTTGTTTTTTGTTATCCGGATATCCGGATTATCCGGATATTTTGAGTTTTCAGTATTCGATATCCGGATAGTCATTAATGTCGGATAATTGGAAACCCTACTCTCAACTGAACTCGTACCAACTATCAAGTCGACATAGGGCTTGATCACCCCTTAACTCTTAGCTGAATAAGTTTTGTGCAGTTTTATTACCTACATATTAGTGATATCAATAACAACCAATCAAACGAGCCCTCCAACGAAAGCCATTCAAGGACCACAGACTGTCGATTATCCGTCTGTCAGGCTCTACAGGTTTATTTAGTCAGGATGTTCTTAGCTTCCGACGTATTAGTGTGAGTAACGGTGACAATTCTGTCACCAGTCTAGCACGAAACATCGGTTTCACCTTGACACTATTGTAAATTTCGGAACCAGTTCTGTAGGTTACTAAAGGGCTTTTCAGATCCCATCGCCTTCACCACACCCAGTCCAGGCTTATATGGTATATAATCACCGCGATCAGGAGAACACATAGCAATTGCTGACAACCTTGCATCTACCATTCAGCTTTTACACCAACCTCAAGTTGTACTATTTAAGCTAGTACCACACAAGTAGCTTTTAACCCACAAATTTAGGAGTTCATACCATGGGGTTATAAATTGTACTATCTATTATTTTAATTTAATCGGAGTATATTGTACTGTCTTTTTTGTCTAATGTTATTCGGTCAAAGGGTTCTTCGGCCATATGTATTGCCATGAACATTCCATTGTCCTAGAAATTCTGTTTGAGTGAATGAATCGGTTTCCATATTCATCTTAAAAATTTATTATAATCGCAACGGCGGAGTATGCAACATTTTATTCTTTCTTTTACTTTACTTTTAATTGTGTCCTTTACAATTAAGTATACCAACTCTCAGCTGTTGTCCTCAGAATATTCTTTCCTAAGGTTTATCAGTAAAACAAGCAGCAAGAAAACCAGATTACCATTTTCATGGTAGAAAAATATTTTATTTTTGCAATCATTTAAACAAATTTTATTATTAACTAACATCTGCCCGCCTGTGAAACATGCTCTTCTAACATAATTCCAAGGCATAAATGCTGGCAGCAATAATGTTTCTTCACAGACATTGAGTGTAGCCTGAACTTAATTTTGTTATGTTCGTACGCGAAACATGGCACTCAGGTACAGTCGATCGGCACGCAGGCCAATTAACCTGTCTAATGATCAACATCGACATAAAGCGGTTAAAAAAACACAACAACAACAACAACTACGATGGAGTGCAAGACGGAGGAGGCGGATATACAGAGAGAAAAAAATCCGATTTGTGACTTAAATGTAGCCGCAGCTTGAGCACTCCATGAAAATTGTCCCGAACATCGACAGGTCTCGATTTGTGAACTCGACTGGTTGGCACGTCTGAGGGCATCGATAAATACACAAAATTAAAAAGAAGTAAATAAATGTCCTCTGAAACAAGATCTTTATCTTATTTAACCATAATTACCCTGATATGGAATTGACCTGTGTTCTGGTATCGACTTCTATCTCCCATGTACCTGGAACCGTGTTGAGTGTTGCCTCAAATGACTCTTCAGATTGAAAAGACGAAGGTGGAGAATTATAGACATGGGAAAGGTGAATATATGAAAAGGCCTGAAGAAAACAGCATAACACCAAAAACAACACACAATCCAAAGGCCAATAAATAGACAAAGCAGATCCAAATTGGATTACTTAATTCCCGATGTCAATACGAGATTTCGTGGAACTGAGTGCGTTTAGATGACGACATGTGGGTGTAATTTATTATTAATTATGTGCGTTAGATTTGAGCTACCCATACCCATGCCATAGCCATATGACTTGCTTCATGGAGACGACCGAGACGTCAAGATCTTATATCTTGATATCGAGACGAGTGTATCCGTTCTGTTTTGCTTCGTTTTTAAAATTACTTGCGAGTTTCTAAGATTTATAAAAGCTTTATGAGGCTATTCTGTTCGTGAATCAGCAGGTAATTGTTGACATAAACATGCCAAATGTTGTCTAATTTTTGAGTATCAATCTACATGCATATACAATGAAAATGTATTATCTGCCTGTACTTTCTTTCTTCTTTCCAAAATTGTATAAGAGTAGGACGGCTATATGATTTCGGAATGATATAAATATTAATTTTAGATTTGTTCCAAATTGGCGTAAAAATGTCTAATCCGATTTAAATGAAACTTGCATAGCTTTCAAGTGGAAACTCATGGAAGTGCAGTTCCTTCATTTCGACCCATTAAAGTGGCACTTCACAGTAATAAAAGTAAATTTGCGCCACGTGATCAATAATCGAGAGAAGTGCTGGTTGCGCATGCCCAATACCCAAATTAACAAATTTAATTGTAAGTGGTCTCAGTATATTAGTCGATGTTAGTTTTAATTTCTTAGGACTGTTGGTTTTATCATGTTTTTCAAGAATTAGGGAAAGCGGGGTAATGGATATTCAAAACACAGAAAAAAGCTAGTACTAGTTCTTACGATACCTCAGATGGATTTTCGCAATTATTTTTAGAACGTTTCGTCCGACAGTAAAAATTATTATAACCAATTTTATAGGATTTTATATTCTGAAGAACTTTTCAGTGACAATAAAAACGTCTAGGACTGATCGTTTTCACATTATTCGTAAAAATCCTCAATTTTTGTATGGCAACACCAAGAACGGGTTGCCCGATTCGGTCCATCTTTGAAATTGTATTTATTTTATTTATTGAAAACGTTATGTACGGAGTTTCAGCTGTCCATGTGAACGATTTTTCGAATTATCGAGAGGAAAAATTTTAATATTATGTGTGAGTGATCAATCCATTTTACTCTCCCGGCATCGTTTCTATGCGTTACAAACGGAATGACAAACTTAGTATCCTCCATTTTTTCATCATTATTTAGGAAGGAGATGGTCAGTGGTAGGTAATTTGTATGGAATAGGGTTGGGGCTTGTTTAAAAATGAGAGAGGTTTTATAGAACATTTTGCAAATTAAAGGCATTTTACAAGAGTTGTCTCAAACTACGGAAAAAGCCTTAACACCTAGTAGATCAATCGAAAAACGTAAAAAAAATATTTTAAGCTATGCGACTTGTAATGGTTACAAATAACTACATATATAGATTAACAACTTCTTATTCAGATGATGAGGGGGTAGTAAGTTAGCATATCTGCAATATTGACAGGTCTACAACTCAACGTTAGAGCGTCTTAAAGCGTTGCTGTTTTTATACCCTAGATGAAATCTAAAGGGTATACAAAGTTTGTCATTCCGTTTGTAACACCTAGAAATAATGATGGTAGAGCAAAATGGATTAGACACCCATGCATAAAATTAAAAGTTATTTTGATTTTTGCATATCCGTCGATCCGTCTGTCCGTCTGTCTGTTTGTCCATCCGTCCTCACGATAACTCAAGAACGCTTGTACCTAGAGAGCTAAAAGTTTGCTTATGGCTTTTAAAAAAAATTGAAATTAAGTTCGAAAAAGGGACAAATCTGGTAACTCCTTCGTAGGGTTGCAATAAAAAAAATTTCCTTTTCCACTACATTTTTGGATAATACCTGAGACCGCATTAACGTCGAGAGCTGAAATTTTGTACATGGTTTTTTCATAAAAATAGTAAATATTATTTGAAAAGTAGACTAAATCGGGCAATCCCTTCTTCATGTTTCCATATAAAAATTTAGAGTTTTTACGTATTACTATGAAAACGGTTTTAATGTACCGAAAAGTTCTTCAGAATATGAAATTCTATAAAATTGGTTGTAATCGTTATTTTCTGTCCGACGAACCGTTCTAGATATAAATGCGAGAAACCACTTACAAAATCAAACCTTCAAGGAGAGATGACCATACGAAATGACTTACGGGCCGTCATCTAGGGTATCATAAGAATTGCTCTTAGACCAATTCTAGTTTTTTTTTTTTTGTTATTTAGTGGTTGTTTTAGAGACGTTACTTGGGGTGCTAGCAATATCTATCAAAATGAAAATCTGTGATTTCAAATAAATGAGCAGCGGGTTTCATGAAATCAAATCTTCATAGAGGGTCGTGAGAGTTCTTTTTTTTCATTTACTATCTTACTAAGGCACAAGTATCTTATCCCTACAACACAGAAATACAGCGGTTAATGATGTGATTATTTATCGACTTGTATGAAAATTACCCAGTAGGAAATTGGAAGATTATTGAACACGGTAATGGCTTATTTCATCTAAGAATACAACATATAGATTTTATTAATGACAGAGTAGTGCAGATCTTATGGTAACGTAAGCGTATTATATTTGCTTAAGCAGTATGAGAATGATGATTCATATGAAAATAAGATGAAATTCTTTGTTCATTTTTGCTTGTTTCAGAGCGAAGCTGTCAAATTTTTGAAGACGCCGGACACCGAGTTGGCGCTCAATGTGTTTGTTTTGAGTTGCTCTGCGCTTAAGCGAAGGAAGATTCAAGTGTGTAGGGTAAAAGTCTTTCTAGTTTTCGTATAAAATTTAAGCAGATAATTTCAATCAATTCAATTATATCTACTTCAAACAACTATTTCAAAGCTTAGAAATGCTCAAATTAAGTTCCACTTTCACCATTACATTCACTTCAATGAATAATGAAGTAATGTTATAGATTTCCTACTGGGTACTGTTTTCTTAATTGTATATAAAATCGACGATGCCTCGGGTAAGCCTCGCTAAAATTTAAAATCAACAATGCCTCCACCTGATGTAAGGAAACCCTTTTAGGAAATAATCAATAAGCTTTCATTTTTTAAAGAATTTTTGTTCACTCTTGGTGGTCGACAGGAGTGATTTTTAGATACAATATTTTCATTCTGTGCATTGATAATGGAGTCTATAATCAATGTTCTGTGTCAACTTCCAATAATGCATACAAATTATAAAGAAAAAATTTCCAATAAATTTCTAAGATAAATTTGAGGCTTTCGTTGACTGGTAAACGAATTTTTTTTAACTGATTAACTAATTATGCAGAAAAAATATATTTTACACTGTGTCAAATCCGGTGTAAGTAGAGGCATCTTTTATGTAGAAAAGATTCTGGAGATATCTATTACAGTCTATAACATTTTATCTACCAACTTTTGCATATATACTAGTAAATCAAATTTTAAATTTTATCATGAATCTGAGATAAGAAAAAGAGCTGTCGGTATTTTTCGCAACCAGGATATTACAAGCCAACACATTTACCAAAATAAGAGTTCTATGTGCCCCTCGTTCAAGAGATCAAACTTTTGTATTTTTGACAAAAACATAAATATAATAACTTTTGAACGTAAGCAAGATATTGAGGTAATTATGTATTTCCAAACTGTTATCGGGTCTCTTTTGATAAGAAAAAAAGTTATGTTCGTGGTGTAAAAATTTTACAGGATAAAGGATAACACAACAAATTTGCATAAATTGTTTTTTCAATAATTCTCGATAACTGAAACATCATTCGTAACAAGCGATCAAAGCTCTTCATTGGAATGAGTGCCAAAGTTTAATCTCGGCGTATCCTTGGAAGGACTTATGAACATTCAACTGACTGCACCTCCTTTGAAAACCGAAAAATTGGCAAACCTAAATTTAGGAAGAATACCCCTCACCGCCCTAATCTAAAACATTCGAGAAAAACTGTGATCAGAACACTCCAAGGAATTCATTGTTTTACTTCATCTTAATTTTTTCCGAATGAAAACGTAATTCCGTCCAAGCAAAGTGACAGCAAAAATCATTGTTCAAGTAAATGGGAAAACTACGTACTTATGTGAAGTAAGAGATACATTTAAAATTAGTTTAACCGATGGTTGAAGGCAGAGTATCAACAATACTTACCTATGAAACATGTCCAAAAAAGTACAAAAATAAAATAAATACGATACAAATATTTGAATATTTGACTATGGAAAGGATTCAGCATTACCCACCAAATAAGGATTATGATATTCTGTGGTAGTTGAAGTCTAATTTGGAACAATTTGTGACCAGAAAACTGAGATTATGTCAAAATTATATCAGCTTAACAGCTGGAGTGTATTAAGCTGTTAGTATTAGATTGGATTATAATGAGCAGCAGACCTATATTTTTAATACGGATAAGGGAAAGGAGCCTATAACGGAACACTTAAAGGTGCTGTCATATTGCTCATTATGGACGCTCTCTTAAAAACGGAGCCTTTCTTACCACAGCAAAAATGATTAATAATAATATCGTTATAGTAATCTATCAAGTCTTTTTATGTGAATACATTTTTAAAGTGCAGTGTTGATGACAGCCCTTACAATTTATTTAGTCTGATTGCTGGTTTTATTAATTATTATTTGCTTAGGAGATTAAGTAACCTGTTTTGCCTATTCTAAATATTATACTTTCCTGGATATTCAGGGGACTTTCAATAATGTGAAGACGAAGGTTATATAGAAAGGACCTGAGAATGGTGGGAGTTAATAATGGTCGACTGGATCAAAGCAATGCTTCTCAGCAGAAAGACTAGTTACTGCTCAAGTGACGGTATTGTGGAAGAGTTACAATGCAGGGGGGGGGGCTGCTTTCACCAGTCCTGTGGCTACTGGTAATCAATGAATTTCTCATCAAGTTAGAGAGAGAGGGCTTTAAGGCAGTTGCCTATGCGGATGAGATATAAATCCTGGTGACTGGCAAATTTATTTCTAATATTAGTGAAAGGCTCGAGTATGTGCTGCTTAAGCTGGATAACTGGGCCAATAATAGTGAACTGAGGGTAAACCCCTCGACGACAAATCTAGTCCTTTTAACAAGAAGGAGGCGGGCGGAAAGTTTCAGGCTTTCAATGCTGGGTGGAGAGGATCTTACTCTCTCCAGCGAAGCAAAGTATGTAGGAATCATCCTCGATTCCACGCTGAGCTGGAAGTTTAAACTAGCAGAACGCCTGAAGAAGGCCAGTGTGGCATTCTACATGTACAAGGGAATATTTGGAGGAAACTAGAGATTAAAGCCCAGGGTGGTACGTTGTATGTACACAGCCATAGTTCGACCCATCCTCTGCTACGGCTACACGGTATTGTGGACGACACTGATGAGGAAATGTTACCTGGATGTGCTGCCAAAAGTCCACAGGACCGCCTGTATGGGAATAACTGGGTATCTGCGCACTACACCCATGGCGATACTGGAGATCATGCTTGACTTATTGCCGCTGGACCTCAATTGCAATTAATGCTGTCAGGCTGAGGGCGCGGGGTTTGTTGGATGGAGAGCGGTTTTGAGCACTACAATATACTCCAGAAGATAGACTGTAGTGATTTTAGGCAAGAAACAGATTACCAAGTACCCATCTTGACTTTTGGTGGGGGTGTCAATACAATGATGCCAACCAAGAGTGACTGGGATGGGAAGAAGATGCTCGCAACATCCGATATTTCTATTTTTACGGATTGTTCCAAGATGAGTGCGGGCACAGAGGCTAGAGTGTACTCCAGAGATCTACATATAGTGCCACGAGTCTTATAGGCAGCCTGACAAATGCAGTATTTTTCAGGCAGAGCTCGCAGCAATTTATCATGCGGCAATATTGGTATAAATATGCAGAGAGTCCTCATGGCACATCTGCATATATACTGGCAGCCATCAAGGCGCTGGATGCTGTGCTCATAAAACCAAAATTGGTGCAGTTATGTAAAATCAGCCTTGAGGAATTGATTTTAAGGTACAACGTGACCCTATGCTGGGTACCTGACCATAAGAATATCTCAGGTAACGATATGGCCGATGAGTTGACCAAAAAGTGCTCTGAACTGGATAGCACTGCAGTCGAAGCTTATGTGAGGATCCCAATCGAAACTTTGAAAGAGGAAATCATTAAGGGGCATATCAAAAGATGAGGTAGACCAGCAGGGATACCACCTTTATTGCGAGGCAATTATGGCCTGCATATGACAGGAAAAGCACAAGGAAACTGCTTAATGACAATAGAACAAATACCAAAAGTTTAGTAGGGATCATTACGAGCCACTGGACCATAGAGGAGCAAACTAGAAGACTATGGGTGTAGCAGCGAATGATTTCTGTAGGAGCTGTAAGGACTCGGTGGAAATCGAATCTGTCCAGCACGTGCTTTGAGAAAGCCCAGCTTTGATGAATAAATGTAGTAGGCTATTGGGTAGCTAGTTCTGTTCAAGTCTGGGGAAGGTGCAAAGTAAAGAGTTCACATATATCCTGAGTTTTCTGAGAGAAGCTGGATGGATCTAGGTAAAGAGTTTTGGATATATCCTGAGTTTCCTAAGGGAAGCAGGATGGATCTGGGGCGGCTTGAAAGGTTATTCCATGAGATCTAGGGGCACAATGGACATACTAGAGGTGTAAGTGATGCAGTAGTTTAGCGGCGTCCCCTCTTACCTAACTCAACTTTACCTGCATTGAGAGTAGTTAAAAGTAAAAAAAACTATTAAGGAACTCAAAACAGCAACCATTAAGTCAGTTTCACTAACTACCCTTCTATCAAATTTTATTTGGCATTTCTGTATTAGTATGTCGATGAGTTTTGTTGATGCCTCATTCCAATACTCCGAGTAACTAACCACTACTTTGGTATATACCCTACATTTAAATTTAGCAAAATTATTTTGTTAATCTTACATCTACGGAAATCCATTAAAAATTTATCTTCTTCTTCTTTAGTAATACCATCGTTGCATATTGAAGATCTGGGAACTACTAAAATACTCTAAAACCACTTGTTTGCCTCTTCAATGGTAAACAAATACAAATAAGGTGGGTATTATAATAAATAAATAGCGGCGCATCTATAAAGAATTACCAATATGGTTGGTTGCACAATGATTGAACTGTTGGCTGGTTGGTACATGCAGATTAGGCAAAGGCGTCTTATTGATACAGCACCCAACTACTCCCATATTGATAACCTAAAATCCATCTTAACTCTGCTAACAGGTCCTCATTTTTATAAAATTCTACTTAATGATTGATTGCATAATCAGTTGAAAAAAAGTCAAGCTATATAGTAGGTTTTGAAATGTCTTTGTCGAATTGATGTATAATATACATAATTTTTTTTGGTATCATTAAGAGTAGTGGCTATAACTTAACAAACGGAGGGGATAAAGCTCAAATTTATTTTATGAGATATGGCATGTAAAAATCGCGTAGGTCGTATACACGTATCCATCAATAATCCTAATAATCCAAAAATAAAAAAATAATAATACCAACAAAAGCAAACTACGAAAAAAACTCAAGAAATAAATTGAAAACTAAAATCAATTCCCATGCTGTTTTCCACAATTTCGCCGCAAACAGCAATCGAACCGAACCCAACATAATCCCAATTTGACCATATTTGCTGCGGCATATTAAATTAAATCGCTCGATATAGCCAACACCTCTGAAAGACTCGGACTCCGGAGTGTCTCATTTATTCAGATTTAAATTCCCAGAACACCTTTTTTGTCCGCATATCTTCAATTCACACCTTTTTTGAAGAGATTCAACCAGGCATTGCACAGAGACAACACTTTATAAGTGGCTCGGCTATCCCTACGTTTCTGGGCTAAGGAATGTGGGGACGGGAACTGGAACTACAGACTGAGAATGAGCAGTCGAAACAAATGGCCGCATCTAAATATCTTAATCCAAAATTTATCGCGTCCGATTTAATTTTGCTTTGTTAGCGCGCTTCTTGATAGAATTGCCGATTAGGGCCCCATAAACCGACAAAAACATGACATCTTGCCCGTATTGGATACAAATAGCACGGAATCAGGTCGGACCGATGGATATAAAACTGGAATTGCCATCGTATATACATACATCAAGCGGAGGGCTCAACGTCGTTATTCTCGCCGTTTCTGTTCATGTCTGCAACATTTAGCCGCATGAGGTAGTTATACACTGCACTAAATTCAGGTGTTTTATCTTAGCGGAATCGTTTCGAGTGCGCCATATGTGCGTGTTTATAGCCATATAGGTTCGGTGCAAATCAACCAATTTCGAAGGGATTTGTTGATTTGCACATGTTAACAGATTGCCAACAAATTTGAAACTGGACGAAATTTTTCTTTAGAATCTCTCTCAACAGATGCTTTTACCGCAATTATATATGTATGAGTTCCTAATTAAGTACCTTCTATAAATCGGAGACTGCATACCAGTCTCTTCCATTCCTAATTATTCTAATATGTGGATTACAGTAAAGGGCATTACCTGTAGTTTTATTAGCGATACTTTATAGGATTCAGAGAAGTGATTTCATTTCTGGGATAATAATTTAGAAAATTATTCAAATATCCTGATATTTTGGATTAGGGTGTAAGTTTGGGTGCTATTTCTCGTAATTTAATTTTCGTGTATTTATTTAGCTTAAATACAAGAATTCCAATTGGTAACAGATTCCAAAAGATTTTTGATCTTCAACTTAATGACTTGGATTAAAATCAAAATTCTAATTTTCGTAACATCAATTCCTACAACTAATTCACACAGAAATTAAATTTTTTTTAATTACTTACATTAAGAGCAAAATGAAAAAGTAAGAAATTTACATAATGTGAAAAATTGTACGATAGTATCGCACATTTCGAGGATGGTAGCTGACGGTATTATCTGACACTCACTTATCATTTTTAAATAATCTTATATAGATTATAATAGTTGTTCACTCAACACCAATCAATATGTCTACCAATCCAAAAAATCCACAGAGCATGCCCGCAAAAATCTAGACTAAAGAGACTATCAAAAAATCTTGTCATATTAAGGAGGTCCTATTATACTGCTTCATGGACACACAAGCCACCTTCGACAACAGCCTCTTAGGCTCGATTAAAGGTAAACGACGATAGATGCATTGTAACCTGCATCGTCAGACGGATTGGCTATTTCTGTGCTGGAAAAGTGCTGGATAACAGATACCTTAGGCAGGCCGATCACCAAAGACGTAAATTCAGTACTTGAGCATTATGCAACTCTAGCACGATCTTCAAAAAAGCATCACATATAATTTTAAATGACACCGCCGCTCATCAATGCAGCAAATGCTCGATGCAAGGGAGCTTGCTGTACGTATGCTGCAAGTATTTTCATTTGAGCATTGTATGTACAGCTTTTGCGTCAAGCATTTTAGTAATGGCCGATAATTGTATGAGATATTCATAGGACGACGACATGATAAAAACAGTCCATTTATAATGGTAAGCATTTTACTTGGGATAATGCAATGCAATTGATCTTTTGGTAAGTGTGTAGAAGTGCATTTACATATATGGTGAACGGCATGCCTTAAAAGGCGACCAATTGAAGATGCGCACAAAACGGTGCTTTATCACCCTTACCATTGCTTTTAGTTGTGACTGAACGATTAGCTTTTCCAAGAAGCCGGACACGCTGATGACATTGTAATTAAATGGAAGCTTAAATCTGATTTACCCGAGCTTATGCAAATTATCTTTAGCATTGTTACTAGATGGTGCTAAAATAAGGGACAATCAATAAACCCAGGTGAAATATGAGAGTTCCTTTCACTAGGAAAGGGAATCTCTAGGTCCCAGCTCCTACATTAAATGGAATTACACAAGAATATTCCAAAGAAACAAAATATCTTGGAAAAATCCTGGGTGACAAACTTACCTGGAATCTCCAACTTAGAATGATAATCAAAAGCGCAATGTGGCGGCATTCGGATCCTGCGAAAAGCTTTTCAGGAAAAGGTAGGATCTGAATCCTTAAATGACTTTATAAATCTTTCAGCACCATACTTTTTCACGGGGCAAAAATCTGGTGGCCTAAAACGATTCAGACAGCCACCAAGAGAAACCCTTGATAAGGTGCAAAGGATGACATGTTTAGTGGCGCCTACACGCCATGTGCTCAAAGAGCACAGCCACTCTACCGCTTTATTCAGAGGGAAGCAGTGACTAGTATGGTTCGAAGAAAAAGATCCGATCAAAAATGTAATCTTGGGGCCATGGATCCAAAGGAGTGAACAGTAATGAAAAAGCGTACAATCGGGCTAAAACCGGGGCCGACAGGCCATATACTGGTCCCTGCCCAACATTTGGTCTACCAGAAAGCCATAATATAGCGGAGCACTGCATAAATAAGAAAACACGTAACTGGATCTCCTCTGGGGTAGTGCGCCCGATATGAGGCAGTCGCAGGAATTTTTCACCCCTCTCCTGTATATAGATACACGCCAACCTATTAGTCTTAGCAGACAGTCGCGCAGGCTATTTACTAACGCAGTCACTGGACATGGCCCCTTCCGTTATTTTTCGAAGAAAATAGGCAAATCTGACAGCGAACTGTGTTGACTGTGCGAAGAGGAAAATGAAATCTCGAAGCATATTATTTGTGAGTGTCCAGCGCGTGCAGCTTTAAGGTTCCAAGTCACTAGAGAATCACAAACAAACAAATTTACAATTTAACCCCAAAGGTAGTACCTACCCGAGCTCGTTAAAAGATTAGACTTTGCTAAAGCACTTTAGGGTAGGGGGGGGGGGCAGTAAATCAACTATATTAGCTGTGTCCGAATAGTCCTTGTGGCTCAGTCGCCCCTACTCATTACTTAACTATAAGTTAAGGTATAGACACACTTAAACTACACAACACAATTCAAATCAATGATTACTGTAATCAAAATAAAATAAAATTTGTAGATCAGGATTACGATTATTTCAACTTTTGAATTATTATATGATAACGATAAAACTTCTGAAGCTCAGTTGAAAACTACCATTAAATTTTTCACAAGAATACATTTAAGTTTAATCTAAAATCCATATTGTTGTGAAAAAGCACTTATTCGCGGCAAATATAAAGCTAAATATTAAAATAAAAAATACGTAAAAACAAATTATGAAAAAAAAAACAAAATTTAGATAAATTTTAGAAAACGTTTGCCGCAAAACTTGAATCTAGACCGCAATTTTTAATATCTTAAAAGTTTAAAAGAACAATTCTAGGACGCGCGCCATGTATAGGTATCCTTTAGAAATAACGACTTAAAAAAAAACTCTATATTTCTATATTATATACATAAACATCACCTGACTGATTTCTTTTACACACTAACGCCTCTTGACCCTGAAAATGATTGCATCCAATAATTTTAAACTGTTGCAAGTGGCCATAAATAATATTCGTAAATAGCCGACGAGAATTTGTTTTGTTATAAATTTTCTCTCATTCAGACGCGTTATTAACAGACATTTTCGTATATTAACGGCGCAATAAATAATTCCAAGTCCGAGGATGTTGAAGACATAAGTAAATAATTGATATGAGTGGTTGCCGGGTAATAGGCCGTGGGGTTGAAAACAGGACGTGAACAAGTTGAATTTATGCTTGAGTTCGGCCTCTCTACTATACACTACACAGCGATTGTGAATATAGTGAAGAGATCCCAAATTGCCTGGAAAGGAATGAGAAATCCTCGAGAAGGCAAAAGGTGTTAAAGACGTCTTTTTTGAATAATTACATAAACTCAGTAAATTAAATAGTTTCATTTTATTATTTAACTATTAATAGGTTCGAAATAACCACAATTTTCTTATCTTTTATGCACTTAGTTTGTATTGTGAATAAATTAGATATGATTTACATGTAATTTTTTCAATAAAGTTTACTTTAAATAAATAATTTAATTTAATTAATAATATGTATAATATAGTAGGTATTAAGTTTAATTAGAATTATTTAGAATGAAATCCTTTTTTCCTTAAGGCCGTGAAGCCGATTATCGAAATGTTTTTTTTTCGTATTTGTAGTTACTGAGTGTTGCCAGGAATATATTTTAAAAAACTGGGAGTTTTTGCCTAATAATCTGGAAAAATTATAAATAATGTGGATAAAGACAATTATAAAAATAACGTTATTTTATTCAAATATATTATAATCACTGAAATGTATAACATACACCACTGACACTACTTAAATTACTTACAATATTATGGAATCACTTCTCTATAGTTTTCTTCTTTTGGGAAGTATCCCTTATTCCGCTGTTCTTCAAACTAAAAGTTCTGTACAAAATCCACCATAGTTCAGTAAATGTTCCTCACGATTATATAGAATAAAAATTGTCGGCAATGCAGGATATGTTTTGTATCTAAGCAATAAAAGAATTTTTGAGTTCATTAACTAAGTTTTTATATCATGAATGGACCGACACCAAAACAAATACTTTTACTATATCGAAAAATAGAAAAATATGGATAATTTATTAGACAGTCTGGAAATCTGAAATGCTTCATAAGAGTCTGAAAATTCAGATAAATTTGGACGCTACTATGTAGAGCGGTAGAGTTAACTTCCTGAATTCATCAGGAGTAGATTGTATTTGAATTCCTAAAGCTCTGCCCGTATATAGCTAAATAAGAAAAAAAAATTAAAAGGATTAGAGCAGGTCATAAAGAGGTTTGAGGATAAAATGAGAAAAAATCATCTAAGTCGAAAATAAGGAGAGTAGAGAAAAGCTTAAAATAGATTTTAGTAATAAAGCGACTCTTGAATCAAATGTTAACTTCACTTACTTCGATATACGCGGTGAATGTATGAAGATTTGATTTTGGATTTAATTATCGTAAAAAAATTGAAATACACAACTAAAGTTCTCCTTGTGCAATGTCCATATATTTAAAAACGATACCTGAATTATAACAAAATTTTACAGTTTTGATGTATTCAATTATTTTTTTTTCTTCAATTTAATCAGGATATATATAAATATCTTATAATCAAGCATTATCATTGCTAAATACTAACGTTAAGCATATCTTATAAGAAAAAAACAAATATAGCAAAAAATAACGATAAAATGAAATTCTTGCGATACTTGAAACCGGTCAAGTTATGCTAATTAAATAAAAATAAAATTCCAATAACTGAAAAAATTCATATTGTAAAAGACTTCGTCTCCAAACGAATGAATGCCAAAGAACCCGCGGAAGTGCTATATATCCAAAATATGAAAACAACAAGGTGCTTCTTGAATCATAGTACATATATCCTCTGTGGGTATTTTGCGGGATGTAGAAGAATAAAGGAGCTCAGATTCGAAAAAATGTAAAGACTGGTAATAATATTTTAAATAGCGGTCATTGATGACTTAGAAATAATCACCAAAGAACTAGCATCCCGAACGGAAGACGAAGATGTACTGAATTGTATTTCATTGCCTGGTACGCATTCCCCAGGTACCTATACCTACTTAAGAGGGGGGAAAACACCAAAGCATAAAACCATGTCTCAAAAATGCAAAACTTATTTTGAATTTAATAAAGTCGAATTATTAGTACAAGGGACAAATTATTTGGAAAATTGAGAAAATATCTTCAAATTGCACTGATCACTTACGCAAGATTTTATTATATAAATAAGAGAACTGTAATATTTTCGAAGCTCAATAAAAATATAAGCAAATATGTTTTACTTAACCCTTAAACGGACATTTAGTTCTGTGCAGGGCTTTACGTTTAGGAAAAAATAATAAAGGAAAAAGGAATTACCGTAGCGACCTGAAACTTCATGATATCCTCAACTTATATGGCCACAATGATAAATAGGTGAAAATTTTGAAATTCTTTTGAATTCCCAATTGGAAGTAGCCAGAAGTGGTGTTACTCGACAGACGAGGTACGAGAAATAGACCAGGAATGCATTTCTTACCTATTCAAACACACCTTTTATGAGTAGGGCTGTACAGCTCTTTTATATCTGCTAAAGAACGTGCACCACGTGGCCAGGCGACGAAAGGCGAGGAGAAGCTAGGCAGTTGAGCAAGGCGAACTGAAGATACATCTCACGGTGTAGCGTTCAGTTCTTGGTAAGTCGCGAAGTGATAGTATAAATTATGTTATCAGATTCTGAAGCAAAACATTTATATCTGCCAAGCTTATCTCCTATAGCAACATAAAACATTCCTTAAACTTTTTTTTAACGATATAAAATTAACTAGGTTTTGTTTACTCAGCCCTTTCCGCAGTTTTGCAATAAATTTAAATTTATAAACCTTTCGAATCCTTTGGCAAAGGCTACAGTGTTCACTCAGATGTTCAAGAAATTCCTGCTCTAATCTTACATTTTCTTGCTCAGTGACTTATAATTCAGTATTTTAGAGTGGGATCCGTTAAAGTCCAGTTCTACATAGCTCTATAGAATTGACATTTATCTCAAAAGGCGTAAGCAGCCATTGTTCCAAACTGGACCAGTAGTCACCTTAATTTTTATATTATTTCAAAAGGAAATCTGAAAATTGATTTTGCTTAATAGTTCTAATATGTTAACCTTTCACCCATATAAAATGGAGATTCAAAGAAATATTTGGTTAAATAAATTTATATATATATCATTATCGAAATCTTGTTAGTAATAAGATATTGGACTTTTACTTTTAGTCCAGTCAGTAGGGATTTTTGCCCTACAAAAGGTCGGGTAGTTGCAACTTTTAGATACGAATGTTATTTAGTTTCGGAAACATATGAAAAATCTAAGTTTTCACCCTTGGACGGGGTCTGCGGGTCCACCATCCTGGATTCAACGTTCACAAAAAAAAAAATTTTTTTTTTTAACATAATTGCTCAACGGTTGATCGTACGACAAAAATGACAGAAACAAATTTGAAGAAGATTAAATACCCTATATATTTTGTATAAACACTTTTTTGTAAGCCTGATGTGTAACGAGTTACATCAGCGGAAACGCGAACATTCTTGCAAAAAAATGTATACATATAGTACCCCTTATACAGGGTGTTTCGTCCATGGTGGTCTATAGCACAGGAGGTGAAATTAGTCACCTAGTCAAAAAAATTGTTAGGCAATGGGGGGAGGGGCGAAGGAGCGGCATCTCAACCGTTTAGGAGTTACATGGTGATTAAGAAAATTGTTCAAGACTTTCACAAAATACCCTCTATCTTAAAAAGTACAAGGTGTACGGTCATTAACAGAGCTCATTGTAAGCAGAACCTCATGGCCTTTCCTACAACTGCTCGACCAGCCTCGTAATCCTCTCCTCTTAGGAGTTATGGTGGTCTAAACTAAAAGATAATTTGTTCTTTAGTGACTGAAAACACGTCATTTTAAAAGTATATTGTTTAATTTCGGTATGACTAGATTTATGGTTTGGAAATCAATTTTATGTTAGGATTAGAAGATTTAACAGTCAATGTTATAGTAGAAAATTAGAAAATATATTTGGAGGCTAATTTTAAGGGGTTAAAATATTTTTCAAAACAAAAATGTCAATGATTAGGATGAGGAGCTCGGGAAATAAATGTTAGGTGCAGACATGTAAGATTTTTAAGAGGGCTGGTTTTGAAAATGATGTGCGACTATTCTAATACAAAAAAAGAAAAAGAAAAAACTGAACTGAACATTTTTTTATAACATTTGATGAAATAAACAATTATTTTTATATGCACCATCTTATACAAGATCCTGGCGGCGCCCATACCTAAATAATGATTATGATTTAAAAAAACTTGAACTGTCAAGAAACTCTTCATTTCGAAACAAATAAACAGCCTTCTGTGTACCGAATTATAAGGACAGTAGTTCTTTATTAAGAGACAGTAAAAATTATTAAAAATTTAATAATTTGCTCTGGATTTTGTGTAGGCTGCAATATAATGAATTACAAAAAAATTTCTTCTGACCATCAAAATATTCAATACCAGGTCCACGGAGTCCATCATTTCAACAAATACTATAGTCTGAAAACTGAAAGCTGTTTCTACTATTGGATTTAGTCCGATCATTCCTCAGCCACCAACTTCAAAAGATGTCATGTACACAGCTGTGAAAAATTTAGTTAATGTAAATCTTGCATTGAATAAAAAAATTGCTGTTCTTTCATACGGTATAATTTCTTACAGCTCAGGAGCACAAAAAATGAAATATTTAAATATTTCAATAACTACTACGAAATGGTAGAAATTATTATAAATTCAATAAAGGCTGACAGAAGTAGTGATTATGAATTAGATTTATCAACTGTTAGATAAATTTTACCTTACCGTTTTTATATGAACCATACTAATTATATTCGCGGAGTGACACTTTATTTACTAGATATGTTACAATTACCTACAGAAGTTATAAATCATCTGAATAGAGGAGTAATAATTGTACATTCAATGCGGTAAAGCCCTACTTAGCACTAGAGCAGTCTCAGAACCGATCTTCAGCAGTTACTGGAGGTATGATTTGCATAACCAAAAATTAAGACGGGGTGCAGAGATGGATGCTTCTCTATCTCTTTAAAAACAGCATTCACGAAGCTCTTTGTTCATATCTGGATTTACAATCGGACTCCACATCAATCACCATAATTGTTCAGTCTACCTACAAGCATAATTCCTCGATGACTTGATGTTAATAATCATTAATGGTCCTCTGACACATCTCCAGGCCACTGATCCTTCGAAGCAACCTTTTCCTAAAACAATAAAAAAAGGGAGCCACAAAGTAACAAGTTTTAGATTAATCATCACAGAATACTCATCTAAAAATCTCTATCCGACATTTCCACATTTGGGAATTCGGGAACGTTTGTTGGAATTTCTGCTATTAATACGCCCGAACATTCTATGTTTAGAAACTATACCACAACTCGGTTATCTAAAACATAAATCAAAACTCATCAATAAAATAAAAGAAATTATATCAAAAATGCATCAAACCATACCTACCTCCTAATATTTACATTTCTCGATGACAGAAAGTGACATTACGTCAGCCAGCTGTCAGTGGTACATTCAGATAATGCATCAAACGTTGCTAGGGCAACATCAAGAAGCGAAAACTCATAACTGGATGCGGTGGCTATATAAAACCGATGAGCCGTAGCACAAAATCATTCTTGGTTCAGAGCTCATCTGGTTAAGAGACTAATTTAAAATCAAGAATATTCCCAACCTCCAACATAGAAGATTAATTCTATTTTTCAGAGACTAATCTGAAAATCGTATCATTTCCTACACCTAAGCAGCAGAATAATTCTGCGCAGAGATTAATCTGTAACATCTTTATCCTCTACATGATTTTGCTATCTTTGTGCCCTCACGCATGAGCAAAAAGCATTTTGCTACCCTTGTGCTCTCACGCACTGGCAAGAAGCATTTTGCTACCTTTGTGTGCTCACGCACTAGCAAGGAGTAGTTTTGCTATCCTGCTGCTCACACGCAACAGCCAGCATCTGCATTTTTACCTTCAGTCTGTTGACAAATAATTAACTCTGGTCTTCTTCTTCTTTTCCCAGAACTGAAGGAACGAAGGAAGCAAGAGGACGCAAACGTCATTGGAGTTGAAATTTAGTTTTTTTTTTTAGTTTTTTTTTTTTAGTTTTTATATTTGTGAATTTACTGTGATATTTAGTTTTAAGCAAATGAATTTTAGTTTAAATAAAACTTTATATTTGAGGTGAAAAAACTGAGTAGTCCATTTTACCGGGATCCTCCCTCCTACGTTCGAGACTAGATCTCGCAATAATTAACGGACGCAATCCAGGATCAATAAAGAAGAACAGGATATTCAAAAGTTCAATGTGCCCATGTTATAATCCTTAATTTATTGGTATTTATTTCTTATTCGGATACGTACATATGCAGTTATTTGAATGAATCTTCTTGCGCTTCTCAATCAACCCAATTGATCAATATAATTACAAAAACTGAACATTTTTATATTGCAGTCTTAACTACCGCTCTGGTGAATATTCTGATTACATTATAAGAGTTCTAGTTTGGACATAGCTTTTAATGTAATGAGTAAAGCAAGATGTAATTTCTAGTGATCCTCTGGATGCTATGTTTCATTTCATACTTACATGAAAGCCAGATTTGTTGAAAGATTATGGATGCTAAGACAGTAAGTCCACATCAGCCGTTTACAACAGAAGCTCTCAGTTGAAATCCGTTCTATTTCAAGTTTTCGTCATTCTTCAAAAGTTGTATGGCAAATGTATTACGTTTTCGGCAACTATAAGTCACTGGTGCGTGAAAATGTAGATTGACTTCTCGTTGAAAACTTCTCTGAATAAAAATATCGATAAGGGAACAAAACCTGGAATTCTCTTAATCAATTAAGTTTTGCACAAATTGTACCTACATAATCGAAATATTCAAATCTGGAGAGGGATAATTTCTATTTTCTTCGGCCATCTTGAAAAATACATGGTGAGTTTTGTGACTTTATTTTGATTTGTGCTATTGTTTTAGTTACTATATGTCAGTTTTAAGCTTTCTAAATACAATACACTTCCTATTTTACTAACTGCTTAATTGATTAAAACTAAATAACTTATTTTAGTACCAGGCGGCTAGTAAGACCTACGAGAGCTAATATGAGACCCTGTGTACAAAATTGTATTTATTTTGATATTTTTATTATGTTTCTTTTTTTTAATAAATCAAAGCGTCTTTTATTATACTAAATACTTGCTGAAAAAATTGTCGTTTTAAATAAGGTAGGCCGTATTTACTTAGATAGGATATGTGTAGGTCGAAATTTACCAATTTATAATGATTTTGAAAAATGTTCGTTCATAGTTTTACCAATAGATACACTTACAGTCGAACTTTTTGGCAGGTCTTATCTTTCCCTAGTTTTATAAGATTTACATAAGTTTCTGGCACTTTTTCGGATATCAAGCTTCTAGTTTGCCGGATTTCCTAATGTTTTAATGTGTTCACTTCTTCGTAGTCATAACTCAATGCTGGATCGAACATAAGATGAACACGAGGATGAAAATGGCTCTGATACTGGAATTATAGAACTTTTTCTCCTGATGTGGCTTACACTATTTCTCCATTCATAAATTTACTTTTTCAGCAAACGGCAAAATAAAACTTTTTTAATATCTCTTTATAATAGATAGGAATTCAATCTAGAACCACTCCGTCAGTTTTGATTGAATTAAAACTGCTGTTATTGACTGACTTTATCAATATTAATACAATGGTAAATGTAAATGTAAACCGTCTTATAGTTCATCAGCATTTGTATTAATAAGGTCTACAAAAGAAGCTCATAAAGAATACACCTAAGACTGAGAAATCGACCATACAGAATTCTGATTGAATTGATATATCATAGAAAAAGCATATAATTATCTGCCCGCTTGTGGATCCCATAAAAATACAGAATAACTGTTTCAAAAGATATCGAAAAGTAATTTTATTCTCTACAACCTTATTTATAGCATAGTCCAAATAAAGCGATTTTTTTTAAGTTAAATGTCACTACAACACCTTATTTTCCCCTGATTTATAAAAACATTTCCGCAGCCGGGTGCTGAGTATTTTATTGTTCTTCTCCCACATTCGTATAAAATTTGAACAACTTGTAACCGGAAGACACTTTAAGTGATAAATGACACATCTGAGGTAAGAAAAACCAAAGATTAAATTGGAAAATATTAGATATTGGCACCTTGGGAGCCATCTGTGGGTACATCTATTTCATTCAATGGTTTTCAGCGCTTAGTTTTTCGATTCGATGCGAAAAATAGAATTTTATACATATACCATCCAAAAAGTAACGTATATGTTACGTTTTGCATAGAAATTTAAGTCCAATCTTAAAGGCATTTTCAAATGTTACTGAATCAATTTAGGACGCGTCTGATATTACAGTTAATTGTTAAAAAAAAAAAAAAATTCTTTACAGCATCATTTGGAAAATAATTAGCCAAACAACTTAAATTTCGCAAATACTATGCTAACTAACAACATTACTCAGCATTTAATCGTGATCAAGAAAGGCCTCTCTACCTCTAGCTCACCTTAAATATGTATAGCTGAAGAAACATGATATTGTCGCCCGCGAAAGTAAAACAACCAAGGAAAAGATTAAATTTAGCTATCAAAAACTTTATGGGGTTCTTAAGCGTATCTGAAATATGATCTCTGGACAACTATTTACCAATTAATTGTGCTTATATCTGATTATTATCTGCTGACCAGTGCAGCGGGTTCGCTGCGGACCCTGGAATTGGATGCTCCGCATTCGCTTTAGTTGGCTTGTTGCAAGTGGTCAAATAAGATTCGAGTAAAAGTAAGGGAAACACATAAAACAGTGTGATATCCACCATTAAATAAAATTCCTCCCAGTGAACGTCTTAATTTGTGGCTCTATTAGATTAAGTAACGAGCAATTAATGTTGAGCATGGGGACGAAGATGAAACTTGTTTTGTCGTAGAGTTATTTATTGGACCCTAAGTGATTTCCGATGAACTGCAGAGATGGATATAAAACGGCTGGAGATTTCTCAAGTATTCGTTTTCTTATTCTGAATAGTTGATCTTTTCTCTCCTTTATTGGCTTGTTAACCTCATCATAGCTGCACCAATATTGATTGCTATAGAAAGTTGTATACGTACCTGTCACACATGTTGAATACGGTGATATTTACGTGTTTATTAATTAGAAAAGGGGAAATGAGCCACTTTAATATTGTTTACTTTCATTTTATACATATTATTATGCAATGTTTGACTTTTTTTTTAATAAGAGAAATTTTGTTAGGATTTTAATATTGCATAATTCGGAGACTCACACCAGTGTGATGCAGTAGCGTATCTAGGGTGGAGGCGGTAGGGGCGGCATTTTTTATATTTCTGTCTAAATTACATAAAAACGAAAATAAATAATTATGATAATTGCGCCGTAAATTTGGAATTGGCAATGTCCAACCACTTAAAGATACGTCGCTTGGTGGTAGAAAGGAAGTATTTTTTAAAACGGGAGTCAGATTAAAAATTTCAAACGCGTAGCCCGCGTAACGCGCATTGACATTTAATATCGAATTATGCTTGTTGTATAGGGAGTGCTAGATTACAATCGCACGTGACGTTCGCGAAGCAAAAATTTGGCAAATTTCTACTTTTCATTGCAAACTTGGAAGATTGTTCATACTGCTGCTGGATTTTTTAGAGATTTTTTTTTTATTTCCAGGCAAAAAAGTGCAAAATTTGCACGCTCCAGAGTCGAGATAGATGCTTCAATTATTTCATAAATATTGTGCGTTTATAATTTTAAATATTTGTAAATTTAAAAAGTCACTGTTATATAGGTATACTCAAAAACCATCTATTTTAGATGTTTTTCGAATATTTTCTAACTCAGTATTAAAAGTGTGTTATCATCACGATGCACACACGCTGAATAAAACCAGATATAGGTAATCGCGTTCGGGTAGTGGCGAAAATCATACAGGAAAACCGTACGGTTTTCCAACGGTTTTGTATAGAGTCAGCTTGGCACGTGTCATACACGTACGGGCTTTCCGTTATAGTCTAGGAGCGTATGCGACTACGCACGAGTAATCCATTGCGTTCATGGCTTAGAATTATTGTTATTGCAAACAGTGCCCCATATCTTCATGGACATCGACAATAGACAAGACGAACGCACTTATTACCTCATAGTGGTTGATGCAAAGTTAACTTAAGAACAAGCTAGCAAACAAAATGAGATTTCCGACCGATCATTTAAATGTTTGAAAGTAAAAATGAAAAAGAGGAAGAAAAAATAATAACAAAAAAATCAATCTCTCTTCGATAATTTCACGAATAAAGACAAATAATGTGAAACCACAGATTACATTCAACAAAAAAGAGTAGCAAATGATTAATACTCGAAAATAAATGATAAATTAAATTATATTTAATATTTTTATAAAACACTATATACAAAATTTCAACTCTCTATGTTGACGCATTCTGAGGGTAGTGTCCAAATATATAGTGAAAACCCAAAGTTGTGTATAGCAACCCTACGAAGGAGTTACTCGATTTGTCCCATTTCCGAACCTCATTTTACATTTTTTTTAACAGCCCATCTGCAAAATTTCAGCTCTATATGTACATGCGTTCTTGAGCTACCGTGAGGATTGGAATCCATTTTGCTCTACCATCATTATTTCTAGGTATTACAAACGGAATGACAATCTTAGTACACTCTATTACTTCATTTAGGGTATAAAAATATTGTTTGAAAGACTCTGGTTCCAACATAGTAATATTGCTCAGAATTTTGTTACCAATAGCCATCAGTGTACCTAGTAGTGAACAGAAGTTTTCCAAATAAAAATTAATTAAAAATTATCTTCATTCAGTGATTTACGATTGCGAAATCTAACGATACTCTTCATAGAAAAACAACTAAAAGATGATATAAATTTTGATAATGTTATTCAAGACTTTTCTAATAAAAAACTAAGTAATAGTAAACAAAAGAAATTTTTTTTTTTATTTATTTACTTATGTTCCATAATTGTCAATAAACACTCTTGATTTTGATTGACGTAGAAAGGGCGGCAAATTGAGACCTACCCAGGCAGCAAAAGCTCTAGCTACGCCACTGGTGTGGTGGGAAGGTCTATTAATTCACACCTTGTGATCTCCTACTAGCAGTAATTGGAAATTAAGTTATGACCAATTAATGTGAAATATCTAATTGAAATACATCTAAGAAACTTAAAAAAAGCTTTTCATATTTTTTTGCTTAACCCACTTGTTACGGCCCCAAAGTCCTATAGGCACCAAAAAATAGATCGTTTTTTATATAGTATTTTGATGAAAGGAAACTAGCAATACTTAACTTTTGTGGTGTCCACTCTGTGTTTCGAGTTCAACTCGAGGTGCTGTATTTATTTTCCAAATACAGATTGTTGATCGACAGCGGTTGCATGCGGTTATCATAGCACTATTAGCTCTATATTCTCATTTATGGGATAGGGATGTGGAATTATTGACCTTGGATGGATGCTTTGTATGATGTAGGCTTAGTAGTTGTAGCAATAACTTCATTCGTCCCACGATACACAAGTATATCACGAACAGCAGCGGGATTCTATAATTCTCACAACAAGGAATGGAAATAAGTTCAGTTACCGCATACTTTTATATGGCAAAGTCACATGAAAGGAAACTTATCTATAGGTGTTTTGCTGGACTGGGTCCACCACAATTTTATTTTGCACAAAACAATGCCACGAACAATGTAATCAAAGGGGGTACGCTCACGAACTTTAATTTTGTTTGAAAAATAAGTGGTTGTTAACAAAACCAAACTTATAGGCACTCTATATAATTGAATTTCAGTACACTTAAATAGTAAGCACCTTATCCAGGCCTTTTCCCGAGTAAAATGGGCTCAGAAGAGGGAGCGAAAGCTAACCTAACCTAGGTTTCTAAACATCCCGAATTATAGAATGAACTACATGCTGTTGATAATTTGCGCTATAATGGGGAAACACCTGCAACCCAAAGTCAAGGTTGAATATAAAATTTATGAACCAAAGCCCCGGAAGAAATTTGAAAAATGTGAATGTAATTGTCAAAAAATCTTTCACTGGCGAAAAAGCAATTTCCAAACAATTCAACATTTTTCTGGCTAAGCCAGAATAAAATTAAAATATAAAAGAACCATTTAAAATGGAAATTTATAAAATAAATTTTTTTTCACAAAGTACATATATTAATTGGAAACCATTTATGAAAATTGTGAAATATTGGAAATTTCGGAAGCCATTTTCTAATAGGAGGTAAACGAGCATAAATTCAACGACTTGGATAGGTAAGGGACTGTTTCCAGTGGTAATTTTTAGGAAAACGTACGCAGAGCATCAAAGGCAAAAAGTTTGAAAATAAATTTTAAAATCTGAAAGCAAAGAGTTTGGATAAGATCTACAACGAAACTTAGAGGAAAAAAAAAAGATTAAAAAAGTTTTTCTTATTAACATAACTTTTGGTCCTAGTATATTCTTTTTTTTATTTCTTCTTTTTTGTTTGGTTTCCTTTTATTTTAAATTACCATTTGTGCTTACCCTCATCGGCAAACTCGGCGGAAATTAGCTTAACTAATTAACATTTTGTTTTATTAGAAATTAAATTAATTGATCTTTTGCTAATATTTTTGTTTGTTTCATCATCACATAACTCTTAAAGAACATCACCATTTTTGTTTCCTTTAAACTCTTCTTATTTGCATAGAACCCAAAACTTTATCTGTATAGCTCTGTAATATTTTTCTATATTTCATCATTAATGTATGCTTGTGAAAGCTACGGTATTCAAGAAGAATAGTGTTGACAGATTTTCGGTCCAAATAGAGAAATCATTTAGACCAAAAAACTTGTTTCTCTATTTAGATCAAAAACCTGTCTTTTTTTTTTGGGCCTAAGATGAACCGTGAAAATGGTGCCCTAATTTTTACAGTGCTATCAAAAATTTTAACGCAGGAACTGACTTGAAAGATTTCAATTAACTAAAATCTGCATTTTGACATGGGCTATGCTAGAAGTGTAAAGTTCAGAACGTTAACAAAATTATTTTATGAGTATTCTGAATAACAAAGTCGTTGATCATACTCTCGAGGTCGATTGAGACAGTCAGAACTCGTTCAATGTACAAAATCGCCAGATTGTTCAATCTAGAATCACTCATCGTTGACCGTAGATAAATCTTATAACTTTCAACTTGGAGCAACTTCTCCCGCAAGTCGTAATGCTGATAGCCACGGCAAGGAGGATTTGTAATATAACGACGATATTCGGATCTAAATCAGCTAGGCTGAACTCTTGAATAAAGCGCAGAAGCTGTAAGTGTCCTTCAACATTCACTGATTCAAATTGTTCAGATTTTGGAGAAGCTTCCATGAATTCAATCAACATTGTGCGTTCCAGCAAAAACTCATCTTTAGCGATTTCATCAGTATGGAGTATTGAGTATTGAGTCGATGCTGATTCTGAGGTCCAGAAGATTGCTTGGAGCCAGGAATTCGAAACGGCTCGCGAGTTCATGCAGCTGTTGATATCTTATTTTTACTTCCTGGTGGATATGATCATATGAAGAGAGTATGTCGCCACGTAGCTCATATTTAAAAGCAAGCCCAGCATAATTGCAATTTTCGCCAGGCCTGTTCTTCTTTTTCCGAATGCGGCGCTACCAAGATCTTTACAATTCTCTTCTTGCAGCTCTTTTAGTCTCTGAGCACATTTCTGCAAGTTGAGGCCTCGCGTTTGCAAGTACGTTTCGACACTATTCACATCGACCAGAATTTGTGCCCAAAATTCAAGAAAACTGAGAAAAGAGAAAGATAGCATGATCACCAAAAACGAAGGTATTTACGTTCTCGTTCCATCTTGCAAATGCTCTAAAACTTCGAAAATTTTTGAGAAGTTCATTTTGACCATTTTTACTGCATCTCCTCAGGCGCTTCATCTCGTTTCAAACTGGAACCAGCTGTGCTCTCTCAAAACATCCCAGCTGTGAGTTGAAGAAGAAAAGAAAGCGAAAAATCGATCAAATGTCCCGAAGAAAGTGATTAGTTGACTTCAGCTTTCGCAGCATGAAGGCCAGCAAGGTTGAGTGAATTATTTGCGCAAGCAACAAACCTAGCTTTCGGATAAACAGCCAGAATAAGCTGTTGTATTCTAGTGCCTGTACAACCAAACGAAAAGCAGCTGTTAAAGCTAAATACCGCCACTAGTTACAGGAGCGTCGAGAACAAGTTAGGAGCTGAACTTTCATTTTGACTATTACTGGCATTGGCTTATGGATTCTCAAATCTTAACATCGAACATTGGATACTATTGTGGTTGCTTTCTTTAGTGTTCGCTTTTTTCACTCTTCAGCTCCACTTTCCTGACGTCTGTTAATGTTTCTAAAAACAGCAGTGGATATAAGATCAATTACTTCAAAATCAAGTTCACAAATGAAATCTGTTGATGCTCACCAGAAATTTTATCACTGACACATAAAGACGAAATTGAGAATTACACCAGATTTTTTAGTTCTACCACTATCAATCTGAACCTTCATTACTAGTGTTACAAAGTTACAAGTTGTAACCTTGTAACATCATTACTACGAACTCAAGAGTATCAAAAGTTCGATGCTCATATTAGTGAATCCACAAGCCTACTATGGCTATTTGAAATCGAAACCGTAGATTCAGTTATGAAAACTAACCTACCTGGCCGTTTTATTGGGATTAACAGCTACTCACAATATTTTGTGACCAAACATTTTTGATTCATCAAAATATGCGATAATACTGTCAATTTGTCCAAAAACTTTAGTGCCCCTTATGTGGTACCTCAGGCGGCCCAACCCAACCGCCCCATCCTTGCTACGTCACTGCTTTCACATACATTTCCTGGTTAAATTTAATCAATTTGGTGCAGTTAATCAAACTCGCGAATAACATTGCAAAAACTAACAAGTTGCAATCGCTTTTACGACACTATTTTGTTTCAATGACCTATTTATTACTTCCGAGTTATTATTAATGTCAAAATAGATAGATTTTAACAAACTTTTAATCTTAATTTGCATTAAGGGTAGTTAGTTAATAACTTATGTACCGTAAAACAGGGATACTTTGTACAGTCAAGGATACATTGACCGTAAGCTAAAATATAAATTCAAAGACCTTCTCTTCTTTGAAAAAAACAAAACAACGCGATGCAAACAGATTCAAATTATTTCATAATAATTTTGAAGTGAAACTGCTATATATTGCTCAATTGTACCGAGAATGCAAACAAAGCAGGTTGCTTTTCAAATTGTAGAAGTTTTTTATTGGTGAAAATCTGGGTGATAAATTTTATAAGAATCAAGTGCTTCAGGCTAAAAAATTCCAACAAATATAGTGCAGGCAAGTAACTTTATTCTTAGCTTGAGTTTTATGATTTTTCTTGTAAAAATTTTCAATTTTATACTATTTTGTATAAAGTTACAATTTTGTATACCACTTTGACTGTTATTTTGGGATTCTTTGACCGACCGGTCAAAGTATCCCTTGGAAGTCGTCAAAAATCTAATCACATTATTATTGGTAATTTATAGATTATAGAGGATAAAACTTTCATAATGCCGCGAAAGTATGTTCCAAAGACCCCGGTTCACGTAAATATGGATATTCTGAAGAAGATTTGAAATTAGCTATAAGTGACGTTGAAAATGGTTCGTTACGTTTTATTATATTTTTTTGTGAGCTTACTATTTTGATAACATTATAGGACTGCTGTCAATTGTTAAGGCTGCCAATAAACATAAAATAGCAAAGGGAACACTTATGAATAAGTTGAAGTGGAAGCACGCAGGCAAAGTTGGCCGTCCCTTAGTGTTCACAGTTGGCGAGGAAAAAGCTTTTGTGGACCATATCCTAGTCATGCCCAAATGGGGATTTTCTTGCGATTCAGGAGATCTTCGTCAGGTATCCAAATTGTACCTAAACAAAAGCGGCAAACGTATTCCACAATTCGGCCACCACAACTTGTCCAGCGTCGAATGGGCCTGGCGATTTTTGCAGAGGTATAAACATGAGCTATCACACCGAATGTGCCGAAAGAAATGTGCACCTATTTTGGCCATCTCCAAGAAACCTTGAAGGAGATCACAGGTACTAGGGAATCAACTTTTCCTCCTGAGCGTATATTGAACTACGACGGGACAAATTTGGCAGATGATCCTGGTGTCAAAAAATGCATTTTCAAACGCGGTGTAAAATATACAGACCGAGTTCGAGATTATTCAAAGGCATCTACATCGGTTATGTACTGTGGATCAGCTACAAGAATGCTATTGCCACGTTATGTAGTTTACAAATCCACTCATCTTTGGGAAACATGGATGGAAGGGAGACCGCCAAAAACCAGGTATAATAGAAGCACAAGTGGGCGGTTCGATTCCATTATATTCACTGATTGGTTTGAAAACCTATTCATGCCAGAAACGTGAAAATTTACATGGGAAGTTTGTAGTTATCGGTAATAATCTATTCAGCCATTTTACTCCACGAGTTATTGAATTGGCGCAAGCTAATAATATCGCGTTTGTTTGCCATTAGACGTCGCATTCTATGCCCCGCTGAAAAAATATTGGCGAAAAATGTTGGATGAGTTTAAATTAGAGCAAAAGAAAAAGTCCCAGATTTTAACCAAGGAGGCATTTCCAAAGGTCTTGTATACATTGGACCACAAGTTATCGGATGCAAGTAATATTTCCGTTAACCTCATTAGTGGTTTCAAAAAATGCTGAGTTTCACCATTTTATCCAGCAGCAGTAACTAGTCGTCTGCAGAATAATGAAGATCCGGACAAGCTGTATTAGAACTGCTCGACAAAAGTCGTAATAACACTTCCGATATGCCTGTACGCAAAAGGAAAATGGTACGAGTTCCTGCTGGTAAAGGCATAACTTTAGAGGAAATGGAAGCAAATAACTCCTTGAAAAACACAACAACGGAAACCGCTTTGGTGCCGAGAGAAACTCCTAATTTTGAGAAAGAGCCATCGACAAGCTCTATTTTAATCCCAAGTCCTACTCGAATCGTTGATACTTATTCCGATGACTTCGACAAGCAATCGATGTGCTCCGCTGATATTCCCTATATGGAAAGATCAGGTGACGATTGGGGGTCTTCTGATCAGGAGCTACTCAATGAAGTATTAAAATAAATTATTTCATATTTTTAATTAAATATTTCCGATTCTTGTTATTAATTTATTTTCTATTGTAATAGTACCTACCTATGTAATTGACGAAATAAATCCTCATATAAAATCTGCTTGTGTATTCTTTCTGTAAGCCGATTTCATACCAAAATATTAAGAGAAAAGTATTTTTCTCATCTTAAAAAATTGTAAAGTCTTCAATTTCATGTTTAGTTTGATCAAACTAACTTTATACATACAATTTATAAAGAAAATTGATCTCATGTCAAAGTATCCCGTTAAGGGGGTATTCTTTGACCAGCACCTTTCAAAAATATCACTATCCTTATTTTGATATATTTAATAATAATATCTTACTCAATATAATAATAGTGATCGGCCGCACTATAAAAAAATCTAAATGTCACCGCATCTCAACACCATAGCCAAACATCTTACTTTTAATTTTAAAACTGTACTAAAGTATCCCTGTTTTACGGTAATATAAATTACGGAACAGTAATCAATAGGGAACATTTGCAATGCCGCGTAACAAATTAGTTACAGTATTTTGAGACCTTAAATAATACAAACTCCAGGACTCATCAGCAACTCATAGGGAACTGAATAATATAAACATTTTTTAACCTTGTCGTACAGTAATGACAACTGATGCTTAACAACTAAAAAATGTAATACGAATATTCAACGTTGAAGTGCAATTCCACGAAAACAACCAAAGAGTTGAATATTCTGGTAGTATGACAAGTTTAAGAACTAAATCTAATGTATGCAGTCTTAAGTGAATAATCAACTACATAAGTACTTAGAAAGTGATATTACATTTGTCATATAGGTAGTAATTAATTCCCAGAGCGTGAAATTCACTTGGTCATCACTGGAGTTCGTGGATTAATTTACAATTCTGTAAATATCTTAAGTTATAGTAAAGGCTCTATTTTCATTTGTAACCAATTGTAACAAATATATTTAATCGTCTTGTTTTTGTATAGTTAGACATAAATCTAGAAAGCATTCACACCATCAAATTCAAAATTTAGTGGAAATCTCCAAATCCTTAGGGGCATCCAATAAACAGTAACTCAAAAATATGTTCTGCAGTAAACACCAACAAAATCCAAGGAAAACAGCATAAAATCGATTTAGTAAAACTAGCAAAAAACAACAATAACAAGATACGGGAACAAAGAATTGAATTTCTCCGCTCAATTTAACACAATCCATGCTTCTGACGGTATTTTTCCTTCCGACCCTCGTAAACATCCCCATTCAGTGCTCGGCTCTGGTTCTGGTATATTTATTTTATAACATCGCAATCAAGATGGCTGAGCAAACATAATCATGTATCAAAGCATGAATCGACTCAGATACACGCTCCCTCTGTACCACATAACTGCTGTATTATCTTATATATATACTCTGGGGGTTGCAGTTCCCATCTGAACTCCCAATTCCAGCAGACATAAATCCCACCGAAGCTCATTGAAATGTTGTTCATGCGCACCACTTTCAACCCCTGATCCTTGATATAGCAATGATTGCCTCAATTTATACCAGACTCAACCCCCGGCATGGCGCAAAGGCACAAATCGAATGGGATGGATGGATGCTCACTTTGGGTACTGAAATTTGAGCTCTTTTGTGAGGCAATAAATTTATTCAGGGAGAGAACTGTGATAAAAACCTGAACTCAATCAGTGGACCATTTTGTAAAATTGTTCAATTAAAACGAAGGAAAAATCTCATTAAGCGGCTGTCGAGAAAAAAAGCAAAGAAATATCCGAGAAAGATCCTCGGATGTGATACGGCCATTGTTCGCAGCAATCAACTGTCAGTGATTATAAAGAGTTAAATAACGCAAGTGAGGAAAAAACGAAGAAGAAAAAAATTTATGAACTATCTAGGTAGGTATGTATACCTATGTATATTTGTATACTATAGGTAAGACGTCCCAAGTATTTAAATGAACGTCCCATTACCGAAGGAAATTGAATTTCTAAGCGTCTAGCTCCCTCTGGTCAGGTAAGTACTTTTAGAAGACAACAATGACGAAAAGCATTGTAGGTGTCTCCCGGTATATGAAGAGAGCACGCGTGGAACGCGACAAAGATAATGACTTACTTAAGTTGACAATGGATTATTAGTGAAGTTGTTTTATGATGGTAATTCCTCTATGGTGTCTACATATTACATCAATGGACATGACCGGGAGACGATAACAAAAGGCGACAGAAATATTCACTACATCCTTACGTGGCTAAATTAACATGACTAATCCAAGTGAGTTTCCTTTATAAGGTAACTTTTTGATTACTTATATTTATAATATTGAATTTTTGGAGACTGGAGATATTTATTCATTTATTCGTAGTTTTTAATCAGTTTCCTTCTGGACCTGATGAACTTCATTACGGGGAGAGGGAGGTTTCGGTGTTAGGTGCTCTATTTTTTTTTCTTTTTTAACAGATTTTTATGCAAATTTATTAGGAATTTTTTTGTAAGGTAGCACAATGGTTACATTGGCTAACTAAGCCCGTTGGAGGTCCGAGGCGGCAACACTAAATAAGGCCTCAGGTCTGTTCAGAAATGTGTATTTATAGTGTATATTTTGCAAAAAATGAATACATTTAGATGTAATACCGGGCAAAAAAAAAAAGTATGATGTGTATCCTTTCCTCTACCCTGTTTTGTTAATTGCCTCTTGTATAAATCGGTCTATGCATTCAAACATTGATCAAAGAAGTTCTCCTTGAATTGATAATCCAAAGTCATGAGCTAGTTCATCTGGCATTTTTTTTTTACCCTTCTTCTTCCTGGTCTGTCAACGTTAATGTCCATTATACCTGCTATTTAGTGCCAAAAGTAACAGTATTGTCCTTCTGTCACTAAAAACTCATTCAGGGTATTTTGTTTGGTGAGTCCTTTATCCAGTCATTTTTCCCCCAGTGCCAAAATTTAATGTAGTTCAAAAGAGTAAAATCGCATATAGCTGACAAGATTAAGCTTGCTACTGATCTAGTATCAAAATTTGCTTTGGATGAATCTTGCATATCTTCCAAAAAATGCTCACAATTTTTTCAATGTTTTCTTTTACGGCTTTAACTGAATCGTGATGATTACTCCAGCGAGTATTGGATAAAAGTTTTCAAACGTTTTTTCTATTTTTTCTACAATTAATTCCACCTCTCCGAAGAGGACGAGCGGAATGAATATAACTTCTCTACAGTTCCAAAATAGATGCCTAAGATGTAAGGAATGATTAGTACAGAGACTGAACAGAGCTTTTGGATTGACTTTTCAGATTTTTCGCTTTACTCTTCCCTGTACACCTGACGCTACATTATCCTAACCTTGAGACCTGCACAACGCAATATCCAACCGATGCTTTCCAGCTGTTGTGGAATGTCTTTTAACGTATCCTGTACAGTTTTTCCCGAGATAAAAAAAAAACTAAGAAGGATTCTCGAGCTTCCACAATGTCATTTTCCACATGCACGTATCTAATTATTTTACATATTTGGTTAGTTCTGCTTTCATCGGAAGTGCTGTGAAAAATAATTCCGTAATACTTAGCCTTGTTTATATCTGCAATAATTTTCCCTTAAAATGTTCACCAAAAAAAAAAAAAAAAACAAAAACAAATTCCCAAAGTTGAAGGTGTCAGGTCCAGTTGTGCAAAGTGTTTCTTTGAAAATCAGAAGATCGAAATATGCAGAGAATATAATCTTTATAATTAGACAGAGATCTGCTATATTAACATTGCCAATTACCATGCCCTAATAATAGGAGTGTAGATAGCTACGTACATATATTGTACATAGGTACGAGGAACCCAACTCCTGTTCCTTACTGAACACATTTCGGCCTTATTGGGGATTTGAGTAAAGAAGACTTCTCGAGATTTGGAGCCCCACTGGACCAAAGGTGCATGAAAGAAAATACTTAGCACGTTGGACGTTTTTGCTTTGTCTGTTTTAGACTGTATCACTGATAATGCTAACAGATTTAGTACTTTAAAAATTGATTCAACATTATAACATGTTTCGTCTTTGAATAAGATCTCTTTGATATATTTTTCAAAATTTGTAACAGTTGATATCGCCAATGTTTTGTTTCTAATAAAACCCTCAATGGTTAAAACTACGCCATTCCATCTAGTCTTGCTGGATATTTCTCAACGAACATGATGCTCGATGTTCGTATATGAAACCGGCGTAATACTAGTTTGATTAAATTCCGGCAGACGGCTTAAGTGTCAATAATGTTATTTTTCTTTTCTAAAATTTTTTTTTTCAAAGCATTGCATTTCGTTTCTCCAATAATGACACATCTTAAAAAGGGTGGAAAATTTCACCCCATATCGCACCTTGCAAAGAAAACTGAATAGGCAAAATTGAACTGTGTTCAAAATAGCGAAATTAAGAAATATTGAATATTGTTTTTGAAATTGTATGATGGCCATTTAAGTTATCAAGTTTTTATTGTGTTCATTGTTTTATTGTTTGATGGTGATAAGTTATTTTTACGTTGAAAACAGACAAATTTTGATTTTTGAGTTGTGTCACTTTTCTTGCGAGGTACGATATAATGAATATGTAAGAAACATGCCATATCATTATAATATATAATAAATATATATATATATAATATATATAATAAAATGTACGGCTTTGAATGTTTCGTTTATTTACTTTTTAGTCCGAAAATTTCTGTCATTTATTCATTTGTGACCGTTACCTAAGGAAAGTTGCGGAAACTTTCAATTCTAAAGCCTACTACTAAGGTTCGCGCTAAGCTCAATTTCGTATAAAAATTTAGCAAGCTAAAAGATATTGGCGAAAATTTTTCCTGAATTTTAGCAAGAGCGGTAATAAGTTCAACGTGCTAAATTTGGCTTTTGGATTTTGATTAGAGATGGCACCACCACTAAGTCTCCAAAATATTTAGCTTAAATTTATCTGTCCAGGCCATTCCTTACCACGCTAAAAATATTTATGGTCAGAGTTCTGAGATTTGATAAACTTATTGACCGGATTTTTGTAGTTAACGTAGTTTTGTATGCCTTTGCTGTAAGGACGGATGAATTGGATTTCTTCTCGTAGCCGTATTTTCAATATCATTATTATTATTGTATATAATATATATATTATTTTTATATTTTTAATATTTCCAAATAATTTTAACTACCTGTTTTGAGAAATATTATGACCGAAAAATGCTTCTTCTTCTTGTTTTTAATATATCTTTTCTCTGGAGTCTCCGCTGTCATATTTTAGCTACTGAAAAACGGCTCGATATTGGAGACTCCTTAAAATTTAGTTTAGCGCGGACCTTAGTACTACGCTTAATTAGGAATCATTAACAATTCGTTATCCAACTGCTTGCGAAGGAAGTTTATTACGAAGAAATAGTCTAAAAACTCTTCTAGTCCAGTCATTAGGGGTTTTTGCCCTACAAAAGTTGTGACTTTTATATATGTTATTCAGTTCCGGGTTCCAATAAAAACTTCAAGTTTAGACCCTTGAGGGAGGTCAGCGCGGTCCGTCATCTTGGATTAAAGGTACCAAAAATTGTTTTTTCAAAATAATTCCTCAACGGTTGATCCGTCGATAAAAATGTGAAAATATAAATTTGAAGAAGACTAAATTCCCTACATTATTTGTAAAGCACTTTTTTTGTATATCTGATGTGTAATGAGTTACAGCTGCGGACACGTGAATATTCTTCCAAAAAAAATGTATGCATATAGTACCTTTTATACAGGGTGTTGCGTCCATGGTGGTCCATACGACACGAGGTGAGAGTAGTCACATAGTCAAGCAAACAATTGTATGGCAAGGGCGGAGCGGCATCTCAACCGTTTCAGAGTTACAGGGTGATTAAGAAAATTCGGTAGTTTTTCACAAAATACCCCGTATTTTAAAAAGTACAGACTGTATAGCCACTTGTAAAGCTCAATGTATGCAGAGCTTCATGACCTTTCGAACGACTGCACGACCAGGTGTATTTGACATATCGGGTTCTGCCTTAGTACTTTGTATACTTAGTATAGTCCAAATTTTCAATACAACCAAGCGCACCTGTACAAGTACTTGACGATAATATCCCTCGATAATGACTGGCAAATATGAAAGATTTTTTGCAGTATACCTGAATTTTATAATTTTATACTTTACATTTTACTTTTTACATTTTAAACTTTGAAAGACGAGAACAGGGACTTCTCGTGCACTCCAGTGCACAATCAATCATACAAATCTGTGGAAAATCTACGAATAGATGGTAATTTTTGATCACAACATTTCTGCATGCATACAGTCCTTGACCCTCCGTCTCTGAACTCGCACTGTGATTCACCCACGATTTCTTCTGGACAAAGTTTGCGGTGTCCAGCGATAATATACGATGGGACATTTGATAGGTGATCTGTCTAATGCCTGGGTGCGAACTATTTAAATACTGAATGCATGCTCTTACATGTTTGTTTTGGTATTTTGTTTGTAATCATGGTATAAAAGTTAATCAGGTATCTCCTCCTGGACTTTAATTTGAAGCAGCACCATATAGTGGATATTTTATTCGTTTAAATTCCAATTATTCTCACAAAACAGCAAAAAGCATAGTCTAGTTGAAAAAGCTAAAAATGTATTCCTTTTTTTTAGGATTCCGTACAAGAAAAAAAAACGATCCCTTTATAACATCGCTCATGCATCCTTCCATCCGAGAAATTAACGCTTGTAAAAAATGTCAACTAAATAATAAGCTAACCAAAGAAAATGACGCTGATACTTTCGAGGAGGCCATACCTTGTTAATTTGTTTTGCAGTGATTTGTAGTTCTTTCAGCTCACATTTTTGACCATATTGGACTGTTGAATATTTTATACCCTAGATGAAATCTCATAGGGTATACTAAGCATATGATTCTGTTCGTAACGCATAGAGGCACTGCTGGTAGAGCAAAATGGACTGGACACAAACACATAAAACACATTAAAAGTTATTTTGATTTTTGCAGGTACGTCTGTCCATCCATTCATCCTCATGATGCCTCGAGAACGCGTTTCCTTAGAAGCTTTGAAAAAGATCGATATAAAGAAGCGACACGCGCTGTTATCTGCTTGGTGGCTGGGTATAGGTTCAATAGATAATAGACGCGATTGGTGTTTCAAAAGTCGTCTGTACTAGGTTGTAGCGCTTCATTACTGATTTATATTCCTTAGTTGAAGTTCGAAAATGAGACAAGTGAGTTAACTTCTTCATATGGTTGCCATACAAAACTCTGGTTTTTCACTTTATTTCACTTTTATTTTCATCTAGGATATAATAGCTGTGTTATTTTGTGTACCTTGTTCTAGAACTCCCATATACTGGAGAGAACAAATTGTTCTGTTGATTGAAGCGAACTATTTATACCGTTCGCTTCATTTAAATCTTTCTATGAAAATGTATGAGGCGTTCTTTTGTGTATCTTTTGTTCTGCTCTGTTCTGCGGACACAAAAGAACACAGCTAATATTATCGGTCTCAGACAAATTGTAACTTTTTCTCTTGTTGATCGATAGAAAAAATTCCTATAGAGAAACTTTATTAAAATTACCTCACCCGATCCTCCAACATTTTTCACGGCCACTTCTATCCTATAGGCCTAAGCACAATTGCGGCTGCGGCGGTAGACTTCGACGGCGATATTTGTCAATGTTAGACTTAGTCACTGATACCAACTAGGTACAACTGCGGCGCCTAACTTTTATCTCCTTAAGTTTTCGGACAGTGTATATTGGGTTGGCTCTGTTGTCAGCATTGCGGCTGCGACGGCATTAAACATAAACATAAATTTATTTTAGTACCCGTGCCAAAGGCACGCATAGCGCTGGGCACATCTTAGAAAGTTACATAGTAGATTTACACTTTAGCAAAACAAATCATAATAGATAACAGAGATTATAAGTAACATTAGCCT
This sequence comes from Dioctria linearis, assembly GCA_963930735.1. NCBI lineage: Eukaryota > Metazoa > Arthropoda > Insecta > Diptera > Asilidae > Dioctria > Dioctria linearis. The sequence goes on along the minus strand of OZ005741.1, from coordinate 324,007,631 downwards.
AAAATATAGTATAATGAATACATAGAAAGCAAAAATGAAATGCAATGAAAATAGAATACAACTAGGAGCCTAATATATAGCGATAAAAACAAACGAAAAAATATATAGCATGTTCGGGTGCACAGTGCACCAGTTAGATTTAAAGGCAAAATATAGAGAGTCCTTGGAATTAGAAGAGAACATGATAGTCAAGTTAACATCAAGATCAGAAATGTAGTACAACAAATTTAGAATTAGATGAATTAGATTAATTTGAATAATTAGATTAGTATGCGGTTTAGTATAGATATTTAAACCGAAAAATAAAAAGCTCTATACAGATAGTCAAAGCTTCTGAATGATGGATAACAGGAAACATATCCAATCCCATAACAGCTGTGAAGCAACTGGTGTGAGAAGTGTAGAAATGGTGAGAATGCTGAAAATGTACAAAAAGTGCAGAACAGCACAGAACAGCATGTCGGATAACCCTCATACAGCTGTCGTCAGAAAGTCCAGAGCTTCGGACTTGAATGAATTGAGTGTCGTAGCGCATCTAGATTCCTCAGACATACTGTTCCATAGAACGGCCCCGTTAAGAAATCCAGTTTTTTCGCCATACTGCATGCGAACCCTATGGAGGACAATTCTGTGGTTGTTCAGAGCGCTCCAACTGAAACGTCTAGTAATATAGTTGGGCAACAGTCCATGTCTAGTCTTAAAAATAAGCTTGAGAGCACCAAATTCATACATGTTCGCTAGTCTACACGGAAGAAGCATTTCAAGGAGCTGTGGGGGCACATGTGAACCTCGTTTGAAACCAAAAGCGTATCTGGCGCAGGCCTTGAATGCACGGAATAGTTTGGAGAAATTTCCATTGGAGATGGGGAACAAGACTACGTCGGCGTAGAAAAAAATCGGAAGAATCAGGGCTGAGAGAAGCCTTGTACGGGTGACCAGATCAATATGCTGGGAAGCAGCATAGAGGGAGCGTAAACCATAATACACCCTGGAGCAAATCTTATTTATTTGTGGTTCCCAAGTGAGACATGAGTCCATGAGAAGACCGAGATTCAGGATCGGCTTAGTTGAGAGCCTAATAGAGTTCCCCAGAAAATGAATGTTAGGAAGATCTAAAGATAGGCTGGTGATGTTTCTGAGACGAATGGAATAGACTATGGCCTGAGTCTTGGAGGGATTGAAGGACAGACCATTGTTAGCAGACCAATCTGCAATCTTGATAAGAGCTGTATTTATAGTTGCCGCGGCTTCACTAACATTGTCCCCAGGAGCACTAGAGTATATCTGCAGATCGTCTGCATATATGTGAAAATGTACATTATTTAACGCTGTAGTGACATCGTCAATGAATAGCGTGAACAAGAGTGGGGCATTTTGAAAACATTGCTCAAAACTCGACTTCGACGGCAGGACGTTCTGCCGAAATCGCAATTATGTTCTGCCGAAGTCGAATTGAGAGTTGAAGCATAATTGGGAGTAAAGATCAACTCTCCTCTCAAGCGAAATTTTTATTTCTAACGTTAAGTATTTCAACATCTATCACTAAGCTTACGTTGATGTACAAATAGCTTATAATTAGTCAAAATTTAGTTTATTGATTGAAAACTTATCTCAATCTCTATTCAACTTGATCTTGGCCTAATGCGTAAAACGGTATGTAAGATGAGATGGTACTACCTAAAATGAGAATCAAAATTGTGTTTAAATTGAGTTATTAGAAGTTGATTGCCGAATTTTGAATTTTTCATGCAGGAAACGAATTAACGATACGATACCCCTACAAGGGCATGGAGGCGAGGAAAATAAGAGGAATGAAATAAATACAGAGCTGGATTTTTTTTAAGCCCTAAGCAAAAAAGGTCTCAGTAAAAAAACACAATTCTAATTGTATACTCAGAATTTATCCTTTTTATCAATAATCCTAACTAATACTATCACAGAGTTAAGGAGCAAAGGTTTACACTACAAAATACACTCCATAGCAAATGGAATTAACTGAATGCAATTCAACGACATTTTACCCCCGAAGTTAATCAAATAAAATCGACTGCCAAAGAAATAAAAATAACCCGAGAGCACTCACGACTATAATCAATGGCCGATCAATTACAGAGCATAGCGACTAGCAAGCAGCCAATAAATTCCATTACGAGGTGATTGTTTACATAAGGAGGCGTTGCGTTGAAAATGTTTGTAATCCATGCAACACACGAACGCAACTGCTCCACATACAAACTTATATTGAAATCGGTCGAATGGGTTGGAGTAGATGGAGTGGAGCTGCTCAGTTAAATGGGGGCATGGGGCACCCAGGCCAGGAGGAGAACGAACACGCATCTCTGAGTTCAGATCATGCTCAATGAAAACGCAGAAACACTGGGGCCACGCAATACCAAGTAGGCGGTACTTGAGTAATTTATTCGCGGGAAATTAATGCTCGTTTTACGTTCATTTGATAATTGCACGATACCTCAAGGTACCATTTGCGGCAGATTTGTGTGTTTATTTACCTCATTCCTGCTGGTGTTTCTCTTGGCACTCCAAACTTCACGTTTTATATGGTTGCTATAGGTAACTTTGGTTTGGTATGTAGCAATAGTAGCTCTGATCTATCTGTAGTGGATACTTTGCAGCTCGGTCTGGCGAATTATCTGCAAATCATTCTTTGGTAGTTGTCACTTAATTCATTGATCAGGGAGCGGACATTTCTGTAATTTTCTGTAAATGATGCTTGAGAAAAAACAAATTGAAAATTCCATTTCTCATTGGTGGTAATAGTGGAAGTGTTGACAAAGTTTCTTGTTTGATTATGAATCTTGGATTTTACATAAATATGGTTAGGTAGCGTTGTGTACGGCAAAATTTCGTGTACAGAATTCTGTAGCAAAAAAAAATATATATTAAAAAATTCCGTAAGAATATGAAATATTTTTTCGAAAAATTTATGCTGAGCATTTTTATGAATTCAATAATATGATGTCATGTAATAAATACAGAATAACATACATAATATCAGCCATTCCACACGAAACCATTAGAACACGACCATTTCCGATTTGGATGAAACTTTCAGAGTAGTTTCTATAGAATACCAGGGTTAGATGCATCTAGAGGGCGCTGGAATGTGCGCCCCTTCTTGAAGGCCACTCAAGAAATATTGAAGTAGATCTTCTGCATTTTCCGAACAAAATAATTCACTGCGCAATAAAACTATTGTGCACATTTTATAAAAATCTCAGTCGCTTGCCTTGTAGCTTGGTATGAATACAATGCTACAGCTTAGTTCTGTCAAAACTAATTTGGCGTGTTAAGCCTAGTACTAAGGTCTGCGCTAAACTAAATTTTAGTGGGTCTCCAATATCGGGCCGTTCTTTAAGCCTAGTACTAAGGTCCGCGCTAAACTAAATTTTAGCGGGTCTCCAATACCGGACCGTTCTTTAGCAGCTAAAATATGACAGCGGAGACTCAGAGAAAAGATATATTAAAAACAAGAAGAACAAGCATTTTGCAATTTTTTTACGGAAATACAACGCGCGGTCATAATATTTCTAAAAGCAGGTAGTTAAAATTATTTGGAAATATTAAAAATATGAAAATAATATGCATAATGTATAGGTACACTAAGTAAAAAATTAAGAATGATATTGAAAATACGGCCACGAAAAGAAATCCAATTCATCTGTACTTACAGCAAAGACGTACAAAACTACGTTAACTACAAAAATCAGGTCAATAAATTTATCAAATCTCAGAACTCTGACAAAAAATATTTTTAGCGCGCTAAAGAACGGCCCGGGCGGATAAATTCAAGCTAAATATTTTGGAGACTTAGTGGTGGTGCCATCTCTATTCAAAACCCAAAGACAAATTTAGCGCGTTGACCTTAGTACCGCTCTCGCTAAAATTCAGGATTAATTTTCGCCAAAATCTTTTAGCTTGCTAAATTTTCATACAAAATTTAGCTTAGCGCCGACCTTAGTACTAGACTTTACTTGTCAACTCGCATCGTGAAATGTTTAAGCAAAAGTATTAAATAAAGTTGTGATTACAACATTTCGAATGAATAGGCGTGAAATGTCGTATGTTTCTAATGTCTGTTCTGAACTACTTTTGTTATTTGACACATAATTATTTTAAAGGAAAAAATAAATAAAGGTGGTGGGTGTGACCCTTATATCAGCAAAAGAGTCGTTCAGATTTTTTCGAGACAACTTTTATATATATATCAAACAACACGATGAAGAGCTCTTCTTCAAGGCTACGAGAATGAGCAAGCTCCAGTATGCAATGCACTTGAACTTAGTAAAAGGTCATTAAAAAAAAAAAAACATTCATTGGAAAACACATTGCACCAGATTTCAGGCTTGTCTTAACTTTGATGTAAGAGAATCTTATGTAAATTTTCTCGAAGATTGACTGCTAATACCTGTGATACACATGGAGTAAATTAAACTGGTTAATTAAATTAGCCTAGTTTTACACCGTGTGTACCACCAAATACCCCGAGTATTCTGGCAAATACCCCAAAAATCATGCGAGTAATTTCGGTGTATTCTTTATTCTCAAAAATTGCTTCGTAATTGCAATTACCCTAATAACAACGCAAACTGGCAGAAATAGCTACAAATATAAAATTTGTGTATCAGGGGTCTACAATTAACTACGCAATTCAATTACCCTCATGCAAATACCCAGTTTATATTTACCCTATGTGTATCATAAGCATAATATCTACAAAAATTCTAGATAAGTATTTGAATATCCAGACATTATTTAGTTTGAAGCTTCCGGATTGGCGTGTCCACTGTAAGAGAAGTTATAGCAGAAATTTTCGAGGTATTATGGAAATTGTTGTCGCCTGTGTATGACTAAGCTAATTGCAAAGGATTGGATACAATGTTAGCGAAGACTTCAATGAAAAATGGAAAATGCCCAACTGCATTAGGATTATTGACGGCAAACATGTCGAAATAAAATGCCCTCCCAAATCAGAGTCCAAATTTTATAATTACAAGGGCCATTTCAGCATTGTATTGCTTGCATTCTGTGATGCAAATTATATTTTCACTGCTTTGGATGTGGGTGCTTTTGGTACCCAGAGCGACGGAGAGATATTCCGAAATTTAGTGGTTAGCAAAAATATTTGGGCAGATGAAATCAATCTACCACAAATCAAAATTTTTCTACTCCCCCGTAGCCAATCAGTTAAGACGCAATCAGTTTCATCTCCGTTAACTCTTCACTGTGGTAAGCCTCAGGGGTCTATTCTCGGTCTTCTCCTCTTCTCACTATACATAAAGGATCCACCCACGATTTTGAAAGATACTTCGGTCCACCTTTACGCTAATGACGTACAAATTTATTTAGATAGGCTAATTGGCTTAATCGAAGATGACGTCATTCGGCTTAACGATGACATTGATAGGATCTATGACTGGGCTAATCGCAATTACCTAATTCTGAATCCAAGTAAATCGCTTTGTCTATTTGTGAGTAGGAAGGACTATGACCTAAATGATCTACCAGACGTTCAGGTCAACGGCATCGTCATACCATATGCTAGGTGGGTTACAATGGGCGTTATATATATATATATATCTAATACAGTTGGAAAGGTGTATTCTTCCCTTCGTAAGTTAAGAATGTCGGCAAATATATTGTCACAATGTATACGCATGAAGCTTGCTAAAGCTCTCGTGCTAACCTAGTTTATCTTTGGGAGTCTAATATTTCCTAAAGTGGATTCTTGCTGTCAGCAGAAATTGACGATAGCTTTCAATGACACGAGTCGATTTATATTCGACTTGCCCAGGTTTTCTTATATTTCGTCCAATGTGAACTTCTTCCTTGGATGCTCTCTTGAAACAGAAGGCTGAAAATCTGGTACAATCTGATTTATGCGACATGGTCATCTTCTACTGCCTAGCTTCCTTACTCAAATTGGTGAGCGATCTTACTTTGTACAGGTTATTCTTAAATGGAGTTGCTTACCTATTAGCCTTCAACGGGCTAGCTCCATTAGGACATTTAGCAGGCTTCTGGCTTCGACCCGCTTACCTTAATACGAAACTGTTTGATGCTGTGGACTGTATGCGGCTGCACCTCTCCGATTTCTCGACTATACTTTTATATACATTTATTATTATTCTTAATATTTATTTTTTTCTTTTTCATTTTTTCCCTTAAATCTATTTTAGTTTTTGATCTTCTACTCCAACATTATATAAAACCTTCATATTTTTCATTTTATATATTTACAAATTTTTCTTAGTATTTGCGTACGTTTATCATTGCATGACTCTTTCCTAATTTATAATTTACATACATATTGTTAATATTTAGAATTTTTCCTACGTTTTATTATACACTATTAGGAATTCCAAAATCTTTAGTACCTTTGCCAGCAATAATGTTTATTATTTTTATTATTAAAGTCTTAGGAACAACAACAGCATACGTGAAGCCTTTGAAGTTCGTCTCACGTTATCAGGATACTTCATGTCAAGGTATATAGAAGACAAGATATTCCCATTAAAATGTTGACACATTGCAGCTGATAGCCTGTGACGTAATTCTGTGACTAATGTATATACAGTTTTATAGAAAAGACAGTGAGAGGAGGGAGAGTATTGCGTTCTCTGTACCGTACTTTCCTATACATTTCAAGATATTGCGTCACCTAACGGTGGTTTTTTTTCCCCGAAGTGGAAATATTTTTATTTTTACAACAAGAGATTTGTAGACCAATTCATCCACATGTTGTTTTTGTGACGCAGGTAGACAATTTCCAGCGCAAAAATCTTGGATTGTCGCCATTGTGTTGAGTAAACCTTCTTTTATTCTTTTATCAGTTTTGCGTGACAATTTGCTGTGACCAAATTGTGAATTATTTCTCTGCTTTAGTTTGCTGTTACCGCTTCTCTAACTAGGATTTTTGATAACAATTCTATGGCTCCTTGTGACGATATGTTATTTGGACTCAAGATAGTTTCTTCTAAGATGCAACTTACGTCGTAATCACAACTATTTGATGCTTCTCTTGAAGTGGAAGGAAGCTCCAACGTTGAATCGAAACTCCCGAATTCACAATATCTTCTTCTCCCTCAACGTTTTGCTCACCGGATAAATCATCCTCATTTGCGTAGTTTGATTTGGATCTGTTGGTATATTAATTTTTTTTTTTAGATAAGTGAAAAAGGTAGTCAGCACAAGTGCTCACGGTCTCGGCTTGATATAAACAGCAAGAAATTCCATCAGGGTGTACTATTTCCACCCCACTTTCGATATTATCGGCTTCTTGTCCAGAAACTCGTCTCCTATTATTTTGCTCTCTGGATTATGAATCACTCAACCTCTTTCACTTTTTCTTGCATAATTCAGCTAAAGGAAAATTTTCATTAAAACCAATTACTAGAAATTAACTTACCGCTTACTTTGAACTCCCCTGATAATTTATTCTATACTTCCGCTTTTTTTTTTGCTTTTTTTTTTTTTTATATAGGAGATGCTATAGATCCGACAATATATCTTTTTTTTATTACTTCAATAAACTTTTCGGTATCAAAATTTTCCATTACGTTTCACTACAACAGACCGCTTCGAAACGACGAACGAAGTGCGCTACAGCACCAAGCGCCAACGTCACATAAAGCTAGCGACTTGGCCTTCGCTCCACTGTTGAAGACTTAGGCCGAATATCATAATAACAAAATAAAGCCAAACATTCCTAACTTTTCCATGAAGTTATATACGTACAAGGTATGTATTGGAACTGTTAAGAAACGTGAGGAAAGTGGTGGACGTGCTGATGTATGTCACTCTTAAATCTTCGCAGATTGTATGCCAGATGAAAACCAAAGATGGTAGGCTGTTCCATATTCACACAGGAATTTTACTGTACGTCCGAAAGTAATTTAATTCGCGCGGTTTGCAACGCAAGTACTCGTGCAGGAAGCATTCTACAAGGGAATCAGACTAGATATTTCATCAGAACATTGAAAATGTATGTAGAGATAAAGGAGTGAAAGGCATCCAACATTGCGGCCGTGCTCGAGTGAGTCGATATGACATGCTATTGTCAAATCGCCAATGAGCTTAAATGATCCCCTTTGGACAATATCCAATGAAACTAAGGTTGTGTAATCAGCCCCTGCTCATATAAGGAATTGTATGCCATTCTAGGTCTGTTGTAGGACTTGTAGAGGAGCGCTAGATTTGATGGGCTGAAATATTTCTTACACCTTTTCAGAAATCCAAGACATTTCTATGCTTCTTTCGGTACAGAGAAGATGTGATCTCTCCAGCTTAACTTACTGGAAATATTAATGCCAAGAATACCTAATGACAATTATGATTTTGTTTTATAGATTATTGTACTATCTTCGGCAAAACTATCGATGGGATTCAAAGTTAGGAAAAGCAGATCATTAAGGAAATTAAAAAATAGACACGGAGAGATAACAGAGCCCTGCGGCACACCGGTATTAATAGGATAAAGTTCATATGTAACGTCATCTAATGCAACCCGTGTTTGGCGACTATATAAAAACATTCAATCCATAATACAAGAGGAGGGGCTAAAAGACCTGGACTCTATCAAAAGCCTCTGAAATATCTAGGGCAACGATTTTGGACTCAAAATTATGAAGACTACGGTTTCAACGTTCCGTAAGAAGAGTCAGTAAGTCTCCAGATGGGCGTACCTTGATTTAATTCCTGTATTTTACAAAGTTACAATTCATGTGAAATCTGGAACAATGAAATATATTTTCCTAAGTTTTCCTAACTAAAACTGATCATATGGAAGTTTTTTGTATATTTTTACACTCCCATTGCTTACAAATCAAGCCAAAATAAACTCGTTTGAGCAACTTTCGTTGTGGCGAATGCTAGTCACTTACTTATCAGTTCGATCCAAGGTGTCTGGTGTCTTGGAACTTTTTATCTCTTACTAGCTTAAGCCTTATTTAGACCAGAGTTCGGCCTCCTCCCTCAACAACTCTATACCCGCCCCTGTAGAATACAAAAAGAGCTCACCTATATTTTTTTGTTTCCCTCTACCTCGCTCCACCTACGTATAAACAAAAAGTGCTAGTGGTTCCCAGTAGAAAAAAAATACTACATTCTCCTAAGTGTAGTGCTCCCATATTGTGTTACTTTGTATATGAATATGGTGGTCATATGTCCAAAATGAAGAAGTGCACCCACCCTCAATTTTCGGCACATATGTAGACAGATGAGCTCATGACTTCAAAATAAAAATACATAAAAAAATCTCTAGAGACCCTCAATATTAGATAATACTATAATTTTTTTTTAATACTATACACTTAATAACAGTTGAGAAACTTTTATGGCATAGTTTAAAGAGCTCATAGACTTATCAATTTGTTGTTCAACTTTACCTCAACTTAAAGCTGAGGCGATGAATTGATGTGCGGGGGTCTGTTGAACCCTATACCTGAGTTGAGAGTAAAGTTGAGCAGTTGATGGGTATCGGAGATCAACTTTTGGTTTACATAAACGGATTGAAACGTGTGTAGCCATGTTGCTCAACTGTTGGAGTGATATCATTCTATTCGAAGTTTTTGGAGGAGAAAATGATCGTTCAGCTTTGAAATTTTAAAAGTTCTTTAAGTTTTTATTAATTGATGTAATAAATATGGCTTAAAATAAATGGCGAAAGGTTCCAAAAGCTATAAACAGTCCATAGGAACGATTAACAAGTAAAAAAGGTAAAGTTGGTCTTAGAACCAATTCTTATAATACCCTAGATGAATACCCGTATGTAGATTGTTGAAATGGTGTTTCGAATATATTTCAAGAACCGTTCATCGGAGCGTAAAAATAATTGTTACCAATTTCATAGGATTTTATATTCTAAAGAACTATTCAGTACAATAAAAACGTCTAAGACTGATTGTTTTCACAGTATACGTAAAAATCCACAAATTTTCTGTAAACTGTGATTACAATTTATATGAAAACACAAATTTCAGCTCTCTACGCTGAAGCGTTCTCAAGCAGTTCCCAAATATGAAGTGAAAAACTAAATTTTTGTATGACAACCCTATGAAGAAGTTACCTGATTTGTCCCATTTTCGAACTTAATTTTACGTTTTTTTAAAGAAAACCCATGCGCAAAATTTCAGCTCTCTGAATACTATGCGGACGGACAGACGGACGAATATGCAAAATCAAAATAACTATTAATATTATGCCTGGGTGTCTAACCCATTTTTCTCTACTAGCATTATTTCTAGGTGTTACAAACGGAGTGACAACATCTAGGCTGGGGTATAAAAATTAGATTCATAATACTTTCTTTAGTTAGTTGAAACTATAAAATAAAATTGTAAAGCCAGTCATTTTTACTGGTATGGTAACTCTAGTACGAAAAGAAGTTTCGTTTCAAACTGTGTTTAAATTTAATATGCATATTTTAAAATCGATCAACTAAATCAACCTTCGGTTGCCATGTGACATGAACTTTTTATAATATCTTAGTTCGATTGGTCTACTTATCACATACAGCAAATAGAAAAAAACATTAAAAGAAAATGTTTCGATATTCTTGTGCTCACATGTCCTAGCTTACACAGGGAAACCTACAGGGTAACTGCTGGTCCATAAATTTTCTATAATTTTAATTTTTACTATTTTCATAGGGGAAGTTCAAGGACTAAATTTATTCTTTCAGGCAGAAATTCACTGTATTTAAGAAGACGTTATATCTAGAATTCTGTCGACACATGACTGCTCCATACAATATATGTATGTATCCTTAGTAGTATGACAATAGCATAGGTCACTTAATTTGATACATACTTTCACTTGTTCACTACACCCACTCTATTGCAATTTTTGGTGTTGCCTTGCCTTATGATCTACTATCTAAGTACTTACAACAACTATCAGTTCTGAAAGGATGTTAATAGAAAGAACTCGAAATATTCACCATTGTGACACTAAGATATTTACAAGCCAGTGCCATGTTAAGTCTTTAGATTTAGAGTGTCATTGGCTACCACGAAATTACAAGACGACTCATATATCCTTCGTGGGTGGGTATGGCTAATAATAATAATGAATTCATAATATCTATAGTTTCTTTTTTCTTTTTCAGCACATTGCCAACACAGACATGCGCGAAGCATGTTAATAAATTTTATAGCAAACATAAATTTTCTAAAATAATTTTTATTGTTTCATAAATATTCAGTTGTATCAAAAAATTTGATAAAATTTTAATGCCAACTAAATTTCCAGTTTAAATATAGTAATACAAAAAAAAACCAACTAATCTATTAAAAAGTACTAAAATTCAAAATATTCAGCATCACTCTCCTGATCTACCAAATCAATGTCACAGCACTCTCACTGAACGGACAGCTTTCATAAGAAACCGCGTTAAATAAAGCAATAAGAGGATTAATTAAAAAATGCTCCATCTCCATCCGGAAGTTTTAAATATTTATTCCATAGGAGCACCCATCAGGTAGCCATATTTCCAACTTTATAGTGCCATTCACCGCAAAATATTAAGCCAGATGGAAACAATAAAAACAACTTAACGGCAGTAAAGTAGAAATAATCGCCCATACACGTTTATGTGTTTTGCAGTGGTATTTCCATCTCCGTTTCCATAATTTACTGTCATTACTTAAGGAGAAAAGCCAGTATTCTGCGAGTCATATCTAATATCCCCCCAGATCAGATCTAAATTATTTCAAACATGTCGCGCACAAGCAATAAGAAGTGCGAGATACTATCGATCGTCGTTAGAGACTCCCATGTTATAATGTAAGTGAAGTTTTCCCGAACTAAGCAGGTGAAAAACAACGGAAAAAAAACGCTCAATATATGCCATAGAAATGAAGAAAAGCGCCTTTTAAGTCACTTGTACCACTTAATGCACTTGAAGTCTGTACAATTACGGTGCAAATAAAAACAAGTCCGAGATACTACGTACCTCCTACTGGGCGTATATATTTTACAGGCTCTTGTTACACTAGGGATGAAGATGGAGTGTTAGCCACGAACAGATCTTTCGTGCTGCATCAGACATTCACAGAGGATAGTAAACATCTTGAGTTTAGTTACCACAAAAAAAATATATATATGTATATATGTACATCCATCCATACATTCATACCTATAGAAAATGACACGACACAATTGGCAGAATCCGCCCAGCTAAAGCGGACTGGTCTTTCTTTATAGGTACCACAGCTCCAATGAGATCTCCAACAAAAAGCATGACTTGCATGCTCTCATTTGAACTGACGCACTGGGCAAAACGACCGCCTTTGCCCCTGCGTAAATCAGCTTAACCGATATCGATCGATATTGATCTCACGCTATTTGAAGCCTCAGGAAATTGATCTTAAATTGACGTGTGAATTTATCGCCGAGACCAGTGCCGTGTCTGGACAGGATTAATTTTAATTGCGCATGCCAATCATAGATTGGGGGCAAACATTTAAATTTATCTATGTTAGCACCGATTAACACGATGTTAAGTTGCTTCATTCATGACTTAAACTAGCGTCTGCGTCTTTGCTCTTAGATTTATTTATGTTTATTAACAGTCAATTTTGGATGCAAGGCACGTTTGATCAGATAGCCACAGCCAGGTATCATTGTTCTTGAAAATTCGTCGAAGTTATTAGCGATGAGAGATACGATAAGGACTCGTACCCAAAGAGCTGCACTTCAATTCTTCTACACCCTGGACTTTGAGCCTGAATTATATTCTGGCTAAAGCATTGTTTCTTAGAGTATGTAGTATGTCCAATGCCCATAAGACCGCACCGCGTGCATTGGTGACGTTCTTCGCGTTTTTATATTCATGTGGAATAGAATTAGTAGGTAATAACACGTTGAAATGTGTATAGGTATGCCTTGGTGATAATCTGACCTAGAAAATTCCCGTCAAATCAATTTGCACAGTGTAATTCTACCCATTAGGTTCTCCACACTGATGGATTCCTTTCTATGTAAACAGACTTGTATTCACAAGAGTTTCCATTCTTAGAAACAATTTCTTGAGTACGCAAACAAGTAGTTTTGCTGTGAATGATTAATATATCTTTTTTTTTTGCAATCGATTTATTAGGAATTGTTAAGAATATCTAGATGAAGTAAGATTAGAATATACGAGCCATTAGCCGTCACTCCACAGTCATTTTCTCTCAAAACGGATTATGCACCGTATACCCGGCTTAGAAACTAGAAAGTTATACCTAATTGTTTTGAGACCAATTTTGGCGATACTCTAGAAGATGTATGTAGATTATGCAGTTACTCTTCTGTTTTCAAAATATACTTTTAGATCGTTGAATTCTTGATACGACGGTAATATCCAATTTCATTTACATTCCGAAGTTCTCTTTAGTTTATTAAAAAGGTCTCTAGGACTGATTGTATTTTCAGTATAAATACCCAATAAGTCGAAGTTTGGCAAGCTTACGAATGGGTTGCCAAATTTAGTTCATTTTTAAAACTCCACCTGGAACCGCATTCTATAACACGGACAGTTGTGGAGTTTGGGAGATGAGAGTTATTTTGACACTTAACTCTCCACTAGCGATTCAGTAATTCAGAGAGTTTGGTTTGAGAATTACAAAATCTCTCTATTTCACTGGACAAAATTCTCGGCTGTTTTAGATATGGAGAAGTAAGATAAAGAATTCTCCGCTATCAGTGTTGTTTGGATTCGGTCGACGGCATTGAATAAATAACTAACAAGGAAACGGTAGATCGAGTGAAAACTTAAGCCACTCGCTGAATTTCTAAACGTATAGTGCGAACTTTTACATGTGTTACCTAGTGCACAATAATATTAAAAAAAAGCTAAAATTGAATGAAAATATTCACATCAAGCTTTAGAAACAACGCTATTTCAAATTTCTAATTTTTATTAATAATAATAAACTTTGAAAAAGTCACACTGAACTTCCGGAACTCTGAAATTTTTACTTTCAGAAACGTCAAAATTAGTCTTATTTAGTGTAATCCACGTCAAAATTAGTCTTATTAAGTGCGATTCGAACGTCAGTGAGTGGCTTATTCAAATACACTGTATTCACTCGATATGCCACTTCCTGTTTGCTATTTATTTAATGATCGGCGTAGTTGAGTGTTTTTATTTTGTGCAATTATGAATGCAGCCAAAGTAAATATTAATAATCAGGTATAGGTAATTGGGACATTTAACTGGAACAGTTTCAACAACATAAGGCTGATAAAAGAAAAAAGTAGCTAATATGAATATTTAAATTTGCAATACCGACGGAAACTAAACCGAAAATAGTTCTAGATTTTTTTTAAAACGAATTCCTCCAGTAAAATGTAAAATCTAAATTACTAAAGTATACAGTATTTAGAATTCTGTCGTTCTAAGCATATCAGTCGTATCTGCAAATTTTTCCACAATTTAGTTAATAGCACATACTTCTAACTATGTACATTGTTGCACAATTTCTAAAGATCTTAAATTAATTTTTCGTTTTTCAACCTAATAAAATAATTAATAGCGAATTATAAATTGTAATGCATGAAAGAAGTACTCCTAAACTAAAACTTTCCAACAACTTAATTTTTACAAGTTTTCAGATTCAACTTTTATGCTTAGGATGGCAGAATTTTCTCATTATTTAATTCATTTAAAAAGACTTTTGAGACCTGATATACGGTAACTCCCGCAATATACAAACCATGAAGTCGCCGATGACACCAACATATTAAAATTCATTAGTGGGCCAACTAGAGCCATCCAATATGAGTTCACACTTTACTTTTATACTTTCACCATGGAGGAAGATCTACGATATCGAACTACAGCCTAAAACTATCGCTCTCATAAAAAACTGGAGTTATAACTAATTACAGTCGAATATGTATACTTTCTAATGGTGTTAAAACCAAAGTAGCATGTAGATCAAATTTATGGAAATTATGATATTTGAACGAAATCGAAGCTACTTTTATATTAAAAACTTGAGGTTAGGCAAGAAGAGTGTAATGTCGTACGCGAACCAGCCCGCAATGCTCTTTTCAAGTCTTCATGGCTTCATAAACTGGCGATACATTGTAATATTTTTCTTTCACCTCCTTTTATTTAAAAACGTTATTATTAAACATAATAAAATTAAACAAAGCTGTTTTAATAATAAATGTGATATGCCAAAAGTGATTTACTCAATACAGCGCTACAACCAGTCGGAATTAACGTATCTCTTTTCACATTTCGCATTTATTTTCCCTAACTCCCCAAATATGATAGAATTGCGAAAGGAGGGTTACATTACAGCTTGAATCGGAGAAACGAAAATTCTCCTCTTCCAAACTCCCCAACTCTCCGTGTTACAGAATCCGGTCCCTGATATTGAAATATTTTTTTTTTTTATTTATTATTATTAAGCCAAGCTCAGGGGATACCTTATGATGCAAAGCACAGCATGGCAGGAAGGAGATAGGGAAAGGATTAGGGGATATGCGGAGAGTGTCGGAGGTACCGATGTATGTCGCCCTTAAACTTCCGCAGATAATATGCCGGAGGAAAGAAAGAAGATGGTAGACTATTCCACATTCGCACAATTCGGGCTCAAAACACATCACGGAATTTTAAGAGCATTCTCAACTAATATCTATCCAAAGGATGATGAACCGATTGGCCGATGCTGAAGCTACCGACAGAACTGATTGTATGTTAAATGAAAGGCAAGAAAGGTCAAAAATACCGGAAAACTGAGATAAGCTTCCATTTGTGTTACATCAGAAATCATAAATAATAAAAGAGCTAAATATCGCATGCTACGATAGCAGAGTATACAGATTGTTAAATGGGTAGCGTATACCGAAATGGATCATAACATGTTTCAGAGCGTGCCGAGACAAATTTTTGCTTTAACAAGAATGTTGTATTTATTTTGACCGACCTCCTCAACATGGCAGATGCTACAAAATATGAATCACTCGACATATCCATAATTTTAAATGGTGTGGTCCATTCCGGAAGGGACCACTCAGCCATATAAAATTTGTAGAGTCTCCTCTGGTATTCCATGCGACACTAGTTCTTGTGCAAAATACACATATATTTCTGTTTACCTTAATTCAGAGCTAAGAAATAAGTAATAAAAGACTTAAGTACTACTTAAAGTATATTTTCGTTACTTAAGACTTATTACTCAATACTTTTGAAATGCCCCTACTTAGTACTTGAACATAAGTACTTGCTTCTATTTACTTGTACATAAGCTTAGTTTTGTACTTAAGTACCAAGATTTTTACTTAAGTATTTCTGAGTCTATTAAGTACCTACAAATATCTAATTTTTCGTAGAAAAGCAAACAAAATCTCTAGCGCAGTTCCTTTTTTGTTGTTCAGTTTTAAAGGACGCAAAGAACTGCCAAAGCATATGCCGCGCTCACACGTCAAGGCAGAATCCTAGACAAACTAATAACATACAAACAAGACTGGGCAAGTAGAACTAAAACCAGTCACGTTTCGCTCGAATATAAAATCGACGATACCTCGATTTGATGACAAAACCACGGACATTTATAAAGGGACTGACTACGTTCATAGAAATACACTGCAGAAAGTGGACTCACTTCTATATTACTGACTCTTTCGTTATAAGCACTAAGTACCAAACTGAGAGAGAGCTGTAAACAACAAATAAAAAAGTGGGGTCGTCGAAATAAATGTTTTAAATTAATTATTTATGGTTATTACTGATTAAAAGTGTTTTGATAAAGACAATATATTCATTAGATACGCATGAGAAATTCTAAATGTTTTATTAAATCACTTTCCGAGCTGCGTGCTCACTTTTCCAAAATTTCTCGCCTATGATTTTTTCAATGTTGGCACCGACGTAAGAACTCTTTTTGACACAAGCAATTGTTCCTACGTGAATTGTTATGCATTATTGGAGGCGATAATGGGTCCTTGGGTGGACCTCTAATAGTTTTTATGAGTGTAGCAATGAGAGATGAAAGTTTTACTCTACCTGCGCCGAAAACTATTAATAATAGCCACTGGTTACTATACATATTATAGTTTCCAAAAGGTATTTCTTTATTAATATCTATTAACTGAACTCGAAAAACTTCATTATATTACTGCCAACGTACAAAGATTCTAAAAAAGTACTTTAAAAAGTACTTCAAAAACTACTTCAAAAAATACTCAGTACTTTGTATAGACTTAGTACTTAGTTACAAGTACTTTTCATACATGCGGTACTTGTACTTACGCTGAAGTACTCAGGCCTTTGGTACTTGTATACTTTTACTTAAATACTTTTTCTTTGGTACTTGCCCAGCTCTGCCTTAATGAAACTATTTGAGCAAGACAAAATTCCAAGAAAGAGCTGGCAAAATCATGAATTACTCTAATTCAATTTATTAATTGCATATCTCGTAAAATTTATTAGGACGCGCTCAATTCAATAAGACCTTAATATAAAAGATCACAAATAATTGAGCAATACTCTAGAGAAAGTAAGGATCCGAAAAGTCATTAAAGACCCTCTTAATAAAATCTAGATGAAAATTCGCCTTGTAGATTATAAAATCAATGTTCCGTAATTGAGTTTACTGTCAACAATAAGACCCAAATGTAAAATCTTGTCAAACTTTTAAATCAGATATCCATATACAAATATGTTATGCGCCACGGGAAAAGGACTACGGACTAACGGAAATAACTTACATTTATCCTAGTGTTTTGTCTTCCCTACATAATAACTGAGATGATATGACTAATTATTTCAATGTTTCGGATAAATTCAATGCTGTGAAGCTTATTACTCTTTGAAAAGTTTTAAAATCGGCTACTACGTACGGCACCAGCTTTAACTTGGATACAAGGGCTGCATTAGATGATAATTATCTACATTTTAGGGTAGGTCTTAAAGCTGAACAATTTAATTTGATTTTGGATCAAACTCCCTCTCTAAAAGAACTGAGTAAAGGCGGATTTC
Source organism: Dioctria linearis (assembly GCA_963930735.1). Classification (NCBI taxonomy): domain Eukaryota; kingdom Metazoa; phylum Arthropoda; class Insecta; order Diptera; family Asilidae; genus Dioctria; species Dioctria linearis. Next base: position 323,989,636 of record OZ005741.1, on the reverse strand, counting down.
CATTACTGCGACATTTATATTTTATAGAGATTTAGAGCGAGGCAAACACATTTTTAACAACGGCTTATGAAATAACTGGTTAGTAAGAGGAGTATGGCAAGTATGTCGAAAAAATTTCGTCGGAGATATTTGTCGTGGATATACCATAAATAAGGGGTAAAAGTCAGAGATATGCCATAAACAAGTTCTCAGCGCTAGTTCGACATTATGGGATATCTTCGACTTTATGGCATCTCTCCGCGAATTTTACCTCCATGCATGAAGGAATCAAGAAGAAGATATCAATTCATAAAATCACAGAAATAAATTATGTGATTTTCATACAGCTACTACAAAAATCATACAAATAATTTTTTCAACTATTCCGAAATTAATTCTAAAATTCCAAGAAATAAATTAATAAACAAAATCTTATACATAAATCAAATGTTTTTTTAAGATTTTAAAGTGACATATCGCCATATTTTGGTGGGGGATAATGGTTCAGCTATAAAAACGTATTCTTTCACTCTTGGAATAGTTTTACATATCACTATCTCGCTCTAAATCTCTGCAAAATAGAAATGTCCCAAATCCGCCTTAATCGTCCGCGAACTGTCCTAAGAATATATTTAACGCAATTTAGAACAGGCGAGTCTAATGAAAGATTACCAGCACGGTTCAATATGTGGAAGCTGTCCATTGCGAGAGAATTATAGAAGTGGGTAGAGAAAATGAATTAAAAGATCTGCGATAGAGTGGTATACCCCAAAACAGTGTTTGGATGCTTAGAGGAGGTATAACATTGTCGATGAATGATTTATAATTAGTAATGCCCTTACTATCCTTACTATCTTATTTTACTTTATATTTGAGTAGTTTGTATAGTATAGGATTGCTCTTCCTATTATCTCATTTGTTGTTTAGTATATGTACTCTAGTATTACTCTTTCGATTACTTAGTAGGAAGTGTCTGGGCTAATTTCCAACGTACAGGATTATTTGATCCTTTCTCTATTATCAATCGTTATAATGATTTTATGGTTTATTTTGCTAATTTTTAAATCTATAATTATCTTTAGGCTCATGGTGCCAAACGTTGTACGTAGCTTAAGCAGGTATACATGAACAAATGCTTTTTGATTTGATTTTATGTGGTACACTATCTTTCCTACTTAATCGGATTACAACCTCCGTGTTTTTCGCAAATGGATGGGCACAGAACCTCTCTGCATGACTATATATACGTAAACCCTTTGCACCGTACATCTTGTTTTCACCAGGTATATATTATACCCAACATGACAGGAGGTGAACCTATCGCTATTATTAAGTCACAGCAGCCATATTATATGCAAAAATATTTAAAAAATCCCCTCCGGTGATTCAAACCTCATTCATTTCACAGCTGAAATGGTCATAAGAAGTATACTCGGGTTAAAACTAACCTGCTGGATTTAAAATTGCATTTGTATGAAAATGCCTATCACCCATATGTCCAGAATAGTAAATTTTGTATGACAATCTTACTGAAGGTTTCGTCCAATTTAGCATAGATCGACAATTTTTACAAAAATCCAATTCTGTATGTTATTGCACTTTAAATTGTCCCAATATAGTGTTTTGGAAGGTAACCCTATATAGGAGTTATCTTATTTTGTTCATTCTCAAAAAATAAAAATGTCGTGTACAAGATTTCATTCTGGAAGCTCATCCGCGTTATCTGGACAGACGAACTGACAGCCGAGCTGAGGATGGACATGCAGAGAAAAAAACGTTTTCAGAAATTTTCGAGAAATACTTCCCAAACCATACTTTCGTATGTGTGAGTTCTGGTCCGATTCTATAAAATATTCAATGTATATTGACACCTCGGAAAAGTGTCTAATCATTGATTTTATCCATATAGAAAAATAGTCTTATAGTAATTTTAAACATGTCTGCTCATCTTCCCAAATACTATACCTACTTACTATATACCATACTTAACAAAAGCATAAAACAGTTTTGATTAAAAAGAAACTTTACTATTTTAGGCTCTACGACCCCCAACTGAGCAACAATTTCATAATCATATGCAGATAGATTCACTTGAATGTATTAAGTATATGCCATCTATGGTATTACTCAAGTGAAAGTTTTGGTTTGGGGAATCGTAATCATTCGGTTTTAAGATAAATTTTTTAAATTATTTTCTTAAGAAAGGTATAAAAATTTGAGTACGGTTGGGAAGATAAGAAAGCACGCGTAAGACTCTCAGAAGATCATTTTTCTCTATGAATATCAGTTTAGGGCATAGGACCTATTCAAATCAAACTTTTGTCAGTTTTACATCAAAACACTGTAAATATTTTAGAATGTGAGGACTAATTGAGAGCTATGTTGTATTAGTGAGAATGTATATTTCATAGCTTAGGAAGTATTTCTCGTGGATTTTGGTACTTTTCGTAAAAATATCCATAACTCTAATTTTTGATGTACTTTATTTTATTCGTAAAAATATAGCTTTCAGCAGAAATTATATTGGCAGAGGTACACCGTGATTTGCAAAACGGGTGCGATAATATTAGTTTTAGTTAGCTAGGCTTTTAACACCCTAAATGGAATCATAGGATATGTCATTGTAGAAAGAGTTTAAGGCTAAGCTAAGATTTTATTGAACTGTTACTGAGAGTTCTATCTTGCATGACTTGGAAAGTATCGCACGCAAATTTTGGTTTTAATAAATAGCACAAGATCTTCGGCAAATATCAAGCATTTGGCAGTTACAAAGATGGCAATAATATCATTACGAAATAGTAGGAAGAACAGAGAACCTAGATGGCTGCCTTGAGGAGCTCCAGAAGAGACGACTTTAATTTCTCTAGATAAGGTGTTATCGATTTTTACATATGTCAACTAAATAGGAAGAAATCCATACAAAGATAGTTGAGTGAAAGCCAAGATTTCTTAATTTCTGAATAAGAAAAGAGATGTCTGCTCTGTCAAATGCTTTCGAGAAGTTTGTATAAATAGTATCCACTAGTGAGGCACTTTACAATGTACAATGTAGTCCAAAAATGCTGTTAGATTGGATACACATGACCAGAGATAAATCCATGTTGTTGAGTGGCTAGTAGTTCTTTTACCAGAAAGCACTAATCTTAGTATTAACTAAATTATCTAAAAGCTTTTGAATGGATTTAATAATAGAGACACCGCGCTAATTAGTTACAATATTTTTTGGGGATGATTGGTGAGATATAGAAGATTTTCCATTCACTTAAGAAAATACCTGAATGCAGAGATATGATAGAATTAATAAATAAATGTTCATGAAATCATCGAAAATATTATTGGCATAATGTTGCTTTTATATAAATATTACGATTTAACGATTATTTATTTTTGTTATATTTATATATGTATATGATAGAGTTCATTCTTATAGAAATCCAAAGGAATACAGCTAATCAAATCAATAAATGCAGTTTCATAGTATTAAATAAAATGTAAATTTGTAAGTTTCATTGAATCAATGAAAAATATTTTAACGACCATTGATATTGCAAACGATTTTATTTTTAGTGTAGTCTAATTTCGATCCCACTATCTCATCAAAGATCTCTTGTTTTTTTCTTTCCTACAATCTCGAATAATGCCTTCTTCCACTAACTTCCGCAGTAAGCTACGATCTCACTTTAAATTAAATAAGCGCCCATTTGTAAGCAGCTAATGAATGTAGACCTTAGTTTTACTGCGTACGTTACATTGACTCCAGCTCCAGTCTTAAGGAGTACAATCAAAAAATTAAGAAAACAAAAGTTAAATGTTAACTAGCCAGTAAGATTACAAACTATTCTAACCTTCCTAGTCTAAGAAATGCACCTGTATGCATAAATAAAATTCAAAGCTCTTCAAAACTAAAGGTTTGCAAAAATATGTTAATATATTTTGAGGTAAGATAAGTCCAAACTAAAGACCCAATTCAAATATTGTATGTGCATGCATCAATCAAATTTGAATAACTATTAACCTTTAAGATATTTTCAGAGAAACATGAAATTGACTCTGTTTGCATAAATATAGATTTTGCGTTGATCGGTGATAATTTACGGCATGTTTATGAAAATTAGCCTCTTCCTTTCTATTCAGCCCTGTGCCTCGGTATTTTGCTTTTTTTTTTTTGTCTTTTGTTTTCTTGTTTTGTTTAGCCTTTTTTTTTAATTATATAAATTTTGAAAATTATAATTCAATATTATCCCCCTACTAAGTAAATGAACTCATCAAAGCCGAGCGAAGAGCGATGATGTCACTTAGATAAGTTGACATTAGCAGGCAATTTATATGCAAATGCCTCGTTATAATATGATTGATGGTATCACTCGATTATAAAAATGGGGGCCGGTTTAGCTGTAAAAAAATAGGTCTCATCTTTACACATAAAAATTGCATGTCATGTTCCTATATAACGGCCAAAAATTTTACTTTTTTCGTCTGCTCAATTTTCATGGACAGATGAATTGATTTGTTAGAACAGAACTGAACTCTGAACAAACCGCTGTAATCGCGTCCATCAAACAATATTCTCAACGGGCCGAAGAAATTACACGGACCGTAATTAATAACCAAACAATAAATTAAGAAAATGCCGAGACACGAAATATCTCCTGAAGATGATTAAAATGTTCTCGTCTTCATTAATTTTAATGAATTTTAAATGGCCTTGCCAGCATCTTGGCGTATCGCTTCTTTCATTTCCATTCCCGGCGCATATGAACCGTACAAGACACTGAAATTATCATATTTTGATTAGTTTAGACTGTAAAGGCCCAAATACGATGGAGCTAAAACAAACGTTCAGTAGGTATCAATCATCATTCATCTTCAGCCATTTGAAAAACGTCTAAGGCCGCGGGAGCGTTGTCGAAAAGTCTTAACTCCATCTGCTCACTGCTGTGCATTGTATCACCTTTATTTAGTTAACTCGTTACCTTCACTTCAACTATATGTATGTAAATTGATGGCTAGTTCTGGATTCTTTTTCTAGTGCTCCCGATTGCTGATTCACTATGGCGGGTGTTGGATCATCTACAAAGTGTTTTTAATCAAATGAAACCCACTTTGCGTATTAGTTGGCTTTGGTATACGAATATCTACGTATAGCTCTTATAATTAATTAGCTCTGTTTATACAGGTCAGTTTATTGCCATCGGTTTCACAAAAATACATAAATGCCGACGATATTTATTAGTTTTGATTGATTGATATATTAAATGCGGTGAAATATTTAAAGGAATTTCAAAAGGTTGAAGGCGGTATAAATCAGCTTTCATGTTCGAGTGTTTAATTTTTGAATTAAGGTGAGATTTCCTTTCACTTTATGCTTAATACCCAATTCTCTTTTTGTAAATTAATTTCATATCATTATGAGTTAGCAAATAAGATTATACAATAAGTATCTCTTTATCTATATACAAATTAGTATGGATGAATTTTAAAACCTTTTATACCCCAATCAGTGCGCAATTCAACACTATGGATCCGTTAAATCAACTCAATGGATTTACACTAAATATTGCATTTATGCAGCATACTTAGTCCGTTTTTCTAATAACCCAATTATACCAGAATACAGTAACAAGTTCAATGGTCATCTGGTGCCTTTGAATAGTTTAACTATAACTTTATTATAACTTTTAACTTGTTTCGTTCGACAAGAATGAACACTTCAAACTTGACACACGATAAATGAAATTACCTCAGTGGCAGTGAAAACATTTGTGCGTAAATTCGAAATAAATTTTTGAAATTATTTGATTTCGGTGTAGTGAAAATACACTATTATGCACAAAATGGTTATATCGTATCAGTCTTTTTCATACACGACGGCAGAACCGGTGCCGCGCCCGTTACAATTGTTATATTTCTGTATTGCTGTACCTGTGCCGTTGCCGTCTTCATGCGCGTAGCTAGGTAGGGGCACGGGTGGGCACAGCCCACCCCACTGAGCCCGACACAGCACCGGTGCCCCCCCCCCCCCAAGCTTTAGCCAGAATAAAAAATGTACAGCATAGAAAATATTTTAAGAAATCATATTTATTAGATTTATTTGTACTGTTTAATATGGTATAAAAAAAAAAGAACAAATTGAAAATTGAAAAAAATAAGCATTTCCGATTATATACATAAAATATAGCATACAAAAATATCCGAAATTGTACAACACTATAAATTAAATTTTAATATTTAGTTGGATAACCGTTAGATTTTAATACTCGTTTCAGTCTGTTGGGCATTGATTGCAAAAGTTTTTTTGTTAAGTCTTGACTTATTTTGCTCCACTCTTCTTGAAGATGTTGTTTTAACATACTTTTGCTGGAAATGTAATGTTGAGTTAAGGACCTTTTTAATTCTGCTCACAAATGTTCTATGGGATTCATGTGCGGCGACTGAGGAGGTGTTCCCAGCTGTTTTCGTATATTATACAGTAGCCATTCCTTCGTTTTTCTGGCACAATGTTTAGGATCGTTGTCTTATTGGAAGACAAAATTATTTCCTAATCCCAACTTTTCTGCAGTGGATTTTAAATTATGCTTTAAAATTTGGTATAAGCATATTGATCCATCATTCCATCAATGAAATGAAGACTTCCAACCCCAGCCACCGACATACAACGAATACCATAATAGCACCACCTCCATGTTTAATGGTTGGTTCCAAGTTTTCTTTGTTGAACTCAGTTCCTGGCGTTCTCCAGACAAATTGTTTCCGAAATGAGGTAGTTATTTCAAATTTACACTCATCGCTAAAAATGACAGTATCCCAAAAGCTTTGAGCCTCATGAACAAATTTTTTAGCGAACTAGATTCTCTTTTTCCTATTTGTTTTATTTATCCACGGTTTATTCTTGCAATCCGTTACGGTATCCGCTTTTTCTTATCGTTCAGCTCACTGTTTGAACACTTATATTTTTGTCAGTACTTTCGCGGACTTCTGCGCATATCTCTTTAGCACTAGTATGAGGATTCACTTTCGCTCGCGACTAAATTTTTCTTTCTTCTCTTTCATTTAGTATCCTTGGTCGCGGTTTATTTATTAATATACCGTCACTTTTATACTTATTAATATTGTCTTTTGCTGTACTTCGCGGTATTCCAATCTGCTTTGAAATTTTTCGTTGCGAATACCCTTTTTCAGAAAAAGAAATAACCAATTTTCTCTCTGGTAAACTCGTTTCATGCTTCTTTGGCAATTTGGAAATTTAAATGTTTAAAAGAAAATTTACTTAAACATTCGATAAACTAATCATGGGAAGATACTCTCCATGCTGGGAAGATACTCTCCATGCACATATTTATCTAAATTTTTTTGGAAATTTACCCTATTCCGTACATGATCACTTCATGGGCGGATACTTTTGTGCCTTTGTTTTGTGAGTTGATTCATCATGGTTACTTTTTCCCTGGAATTGATTTATTATATATTGTTGTTGAATGTGAGAAGACATAGTACACATGTTGGAGTTTACATATAAATGTATATTTTTTAAATTATTAGTATATGAACAATCTTATAAATTACATGCAGTTTGTCGGGAAGATCAAATGGGCGGCTGCTTTTGTGACTAATTGTATATACAAGTCAAAAACGTAACTATACCGTAACTATGCCGATACAAATCCAGATACTTGTATCTAAGTGTAAACTCACCTTAACAATGATTTGACTTTCTCCATTTCGACCTGCTGATAATAAATCCATCAGAATTAATGTCAACTCAACATTTTTCCAAAGCCTTAGTTTCCAACACAATGCGGCGGCGCAATTGCAATTGCGCCTCATTCTCTTCAAAACCTAGGCTTTAGCATTATGCGACAAGGCACTACACTGTTTACGTAGAAACTTACCCCTCAACACACCGATTCTGGCCATGTAGTGGAACTGGGCTGTCCCTGACTTACCATACAGCCAGTGTATGCTTGTTTTAATCATATGTGAAGAAAATAGGCGCAATGTGCCTAATGTTTGACCTACAAATTGAGCTCTGTATATTTATGATGCTTGACCCACATACTGGCACTACATGATTTTTTGGTTATTGGCCATGCTATCAATAGCCTGCGTTTAATTTTCTTATGCGTTGGGGATAATGTTCCATTTCGCTTGTATAAGCGAATTAGACTATTTCCAATATTCAATCAATATATAAATCGGAAGACGTACCCAAAATTATACACTTACGTTAATTTATAAATATTCGCCCTTTTACTAAATCTTGCTGGATCACCAATTATCGAAGAAAATCGATCGATGATCCTAAGTAAAAACCCCGGTGTGTCGCTGTAACTTAAGCAGTGGTTTTTAAAACTAAATCAAAAACGAACCAAGAGACCCCGACCCACGGTAAGATCTCTTGTTCCCCTAATAAAGAACAAAAAGGAAAATTAAGAAATAACTAAACAATAAGTCAAAAATAAAAAACGTAATAAAAAAAACTTAAGTTCTGAGTTTAGAAAGTCAAATTGTCAAGAAAGAGGTCTAAATCGAGACTGATGAACTTCTTGCATAAAAGCAACCCCAGTCCTTGCAGTAATTGGGAAACGCTTTAACTGGAAAAAATTAGCAGAGGTAGGGTAATTTCTTGAAAATTTCTTAATTTTCTTGTAAATATGATGACAAATTTCTTAAATTCATCAATAATTATAAAAAATCTTAAAAATTGATACAGCCTTGGAAGCTGAAGCAGCTTAAATTAAAAAAATTTGAGATAAATGCTCAAAATTTGAGAAAAAATTTTAAAGAAGAGTATAAACTTTCTAAAGCGGCAATATTACTCCTAGTGACCTCCGCCGGCTATGAGAGAAGTTTTTCTGCTATGAGATGGATAAAAAACTTGCTAGGGCACAATGCTTCAAGAACGATTCCCTCTCATGTTACGCATGTTACTGCTCACTCAACACAGAGTATGCCATTGTTAAAAAATATTACAGATGAAAAGGTATTGAGCCGATTTGCAGAAAAAAATAGTAAACTAATGCGTATTTAGTTGGTTTTTGGCGATTTCTGTTATGATTATGACGATATTAATTTAGAAGGTAGTGATGGATGGTGACGAATTCAAATTAAACGATAATGCACTGAGAATAAGCTCTGTTCCATGTGTATCAAGGAAAGTTAGGTGCGATTTTGAGCTTAGCAGACGTTTCCTGGATGTAAGAAAACAAATTGCTTCTTCTTATTCAAATGAATATGGAAAAATTAGATTATTTGTAGTAAATATATTTTCTCAATTATCTCCGATTGTGATAATAGCAGAAAATTTTATTATAGGATATGAGAAAAGGTTATATATCCTCAGAATAGAATTGCTTAAATGTAGTTTACTTTCCGTTATTCTAGAAAAAAATTTATTTTAAATGTTCCCAATTGGATAATTTTTAGTATTTATTTATTATGTTGACTTCATGTAAAATGTGCTTTGTTGAAGCAAGTCAGTTTCGTTGTATAAGCGATAATTTTCTTATAATAAAAAGCATTTTTCTCGTGTTTCTACGCATATTAATTAAATTTGGTTTCTACGGTTTTATTGCCGTTAAAAGGAGTTTTCTTCTTTCTATGAAAGTTTTCTCACTCCAGTAGAAATCGTAATGCTAGTATAGATTTGAAAAAAATCATATGTATTTTGTATTCGATCTAAAAAATAACGGTAATCAAAAATTTAGTTTGTTTGATGTAAGGAAACTTAGTGTTAACACTAATTAACGTATTAGAAACTTTTACACATTTTTGAAAAACAATACTTGATTGAAGAATATTACTTTTAATTTTTGTGTCAAACTGGCCCCTACTATGCCCACCCCACAACAAAACCCTGGCTACGCCCATGGCCGTCTTGTGTGCAAGCGACTGATATATACGCACCACGGTGCGGCAACGGTCAACGGTAACGGCATCGCCGGGCTGTCGTGTGTGAAAATAGCCTTCATAGTTTAGTCATATTCGTAAGCGTATCCACATGAGAAGCTGTGATTTGTCAAAATTTGTTACCCTGTTTCAAATTATGCTAAGTTTCAATTTCGAACTGTCCCATTTTTTCCCACGACATACAAGGCTACGTTCAGATATTGAAAATTGTTTTGGGTGATTTAAATGTCTGTAATAAATATTTAATCAAACAAACAAACTTCTCCACAGATTGCAAACCAGAACTACCGAAACTCGATTGTTAAGTAAGTACCACCACATATGAAGCAAAAGGAATTCACTTTTTTGGTAATTTCTTAGTAGTTTTCCGTTTATTTAGTGAAAACGATCAGTCCTAGATATTTTTATTATACTAAATCTTCTTCAAAATATGATATCCTATAAAATTGGTTATAATCATTTTTTCTGGCCGACGACCTGTTCTAGAAATACATGTATGCAAAAAACCACTGCAAAAATCAATATTGCTCAAATGGGTGACTATACGAAATTTCATACGGGCATTCATCTAGGGTATCATAAAAATTGGCTTAGACCAATTCAAGCTTTTTTACTTGTTTAAATTATAAAATACAAATGTCATACAAAAAAAAATATTATCTAAGCAATTATTAATTTTTGATAATGTGACTAAGCAGCTAAGCGTAAATGGAATCTAGTGAAATTATACTGCACATAATATACCCACAGCATCCGTAAAATACGGGAACTAAAAAAAAAGTAAAACGTTAACCATGATAGCTGTGATTAAGTTAGGAGAAAATAAAACAAAGCATTTCAAAAAAAACTACAGAGTTAAAACTGCACCCGAAACAGGGAGGACATCAGATGTTTAAAGAACAAAAAAGAGATCACGAAGCGAAGACTAAAATTATAAAACCATACCACGTGGGACAACGCCATAATGGTCGATGAAAAACGAATTTAGATAAGTTGGAACATGCGCTTTTATTTATTTAATTATAGTTAGTACCCAAGTAACAATTTTTCCAATTTTTGGTGACTAAAGGTGATGGGTAGTTTTATAATGGGTATATAATGGTTACTCGGTTATATTAGAATTTCAGTGGTTATATAAGAGTTTTATAATATTACCAATTGGTAACGTAGTTATATTAGAGTTTTTTAATGTTACTAATGGTTATCGTGGAAGTAAGTTACTAAAGGTTTTATAAGTTGGTGATGGAAATAATCAATCACCGGTCTATATAACTTAGAGTAACCATTACTAGAAGGTATATAAGAAAGTTTTATAATTGTTTTGATCACCACGTTATATAACTTATTGGTAATAAATGTTTATTGCGGTATCCGTGGTTACCCTTATATAACTCGACAACTTTCAGTAATTTAGGTGACTTTAATAAAAATTGGGAACTTTCGGTAATAAATATACCCACTATAAAATATCGTAAAATTTTTTGGTTACCCTTTAGTAACTACGGTGATCGTTATAAAAACGAATTACTATTAGTGTCGAATGAAGCCATTATAAAAATGTTTTTTTTTATATAACATAATATAACCAAAGGGTATATAAGAACACTAACGTCTGTTTTTTGTGACTATAATTAAGATATATAACATTACCAAAGGTTACATATTATGACTAAAGGGTATATAAGGACCATTTTCGAAGCATGGTAGTGCCTTTAGTTTATATAATATTTCTAGAAGTCTTATAAGGGTCATTCAGTTTATATAAAACTACTTGAAGTTTTATAATGTTAATTTGTTCATTTAAGTACAAGCCGCCATTTTTTCATCTGTCCATTACAGATAAAGAAGAAAATGTCGGTTAGTAGATATAAGGAGAAAATACATCTTTTTAGGTACATATCATTTCTAAATTATGTTATGTAATTTTTATGAATTAATATCATATAAGTGAAAATTTTAAATTTTGTCGTATTTAATTAAAATTATTAAAAATTGCTTATTTTTGGAGGGGTCTGTATTTTTTAGAAGTATCTATGATGATATTCACAGTAAAATTTTAATTGCAGCTGAATTTCTCCACATATATGCCTAAAAATGTAGAAATATTAAACTCTTACATTATAAAAATACAATAAAAAAAAAATCGAAATTCTATGTCAAGAGAGGTTTCGTAAATATTTGCATATTATTGTTTTATAAAGGTAACGAAAAATAATTTCCCTAACATTTCAATCACTGAAAGTAATCAGTGTGAGAATTCCAAGCGTTGTGGATACGTTACCATCACCATTATAAACAAAGTTTATAAAGGTAACCGAAACATTACCGCAACCACTGCTATGATCAAAATAAATTAATCGAGAGCACCTTGGGATATATAAGGGTTATATAAGAAGTTATATTAAGGTAACCAGAATATTTTGGTTACTCATTTTATAAAACTTTTAGTTATATAACGTTACCTAAATCAAATCACGGTAACCTTTATATAATCCTCCATTTAAGCTCTATAAAGGGTTTATAGTGGTTACAAAGACGTTTCGAGTACTACTCTATATAACCCAAGTTATATAATTTGGTAATGGAAACCTTACGGTTACTACTATATAAAAAAAATTGTTTCTTGGGTAGTTGTTGCTTATTTGTTTAGTTATGCAGAGCTGTCCAAGGAACCTTTTAAGCTTTCAAGCCGCTTAGCTCCTTAGCTCGACAACCGTGGAAAGCAAAGGGCGTTGTAAAATCTCTTGTGATGCATCGATGGAGCGGATTATTTAACATCTCTTAACATCTTAGACATTGCAATATCCATAACAATCTAATATTCTAGACATACAGCTCGATCTAATGAATCATTAGTACTATACGTCATTATGGCTCGAAAATCAGCTCATAATGAAGTAAACTAATGAAGTAAGTATTTTCTTCCTTCATTACCTATAGCTATAAGCCTAGAGTTCGAGTAAAAAGTTACATTTTCATACAAATTTCAGCGCTGATAAAATCACAAGCAAAAATTTTACTGATGTTTTTCCTAGTGCAGTATGGAGTTCACTGGTAAAAAGTGAAATTTCGTTATTAGCAGATAGATAGGGCTTTGAAAATCTCCACTCAATTTACTGACCATTTTACTGCGCGAAGCATTAAAATACTGGTTAAATTTTGACATTGCCTGTTTCTACAAATGACAATTTTCAGTTTGTTTTTTGATTAATTGAAGAATTTAATTTCTATGACACATTTAGGATTGTTTTTTAATTGATTGAAGGATTAAAATGTTTTATTCATTCATTACTTATCTAGATATCTATTATCTGTTTCCTGATCTAAAATTCACTTCTTTTGTACGGGGCGATCTATTGAACATTTTCAAACTAAGACTATTCTGTGTTGTAGCAGTGTAAAAAGTTGCTAGTCTAAAATTATCAAAAGACCGTATAAAACGAATTCTGTTCCCTCAGCCGCCAAAGAGAGGTTAAAACCGGCTCCAATAAAGAGAGAAAATCTACGCAATTATAGCTTGCAGGTTTACTCCGTGAAAAACTGACAATTTGGATATCTGTCACTTTGTTTCTCCAAAATATTTGGAGACCGCGTTAAATTTTACTCTGCCCGAACTCGATACCAAGCGGCCGGATATTGGCGACGCGCTAAAATTTAGTTTAGCGCGGACCTTAGTACTAGCACAGTATATTCATACAGTAGAACAGCTCTGTCAATACTGTCACATGAGTAGGATATTTTTATAATGTGACTATACTTATTCTTTCATCATCTTTAACTAACACACTAGTCAATTATTAATACAATTCGTTTCATTTCCCATGCCATTCGGCTTGGTAGAATTGTCAAACTGTCACAAATACTATTACAGCCATTTTGCCTGTTACACTCTCCATGGAACGAACACCACTTGACAATCAAACAGCTGTTCAGTAATGGAACAATACATTTGCAGTAGTTTTGCCGAGATGTGTACTTACATATAACTAATACGCGGAGCATTAAAATGCTTTTGACATTTCCTGTTTTTATGACAATTTTCAGATTGTTTTTTGAATTCATTGAAAGATTTAATTTCTTTGGACAATTTTCAGATTGTTTTTGTTATTTTATTGAAGGATTTAATTTCTTTTGACAATTTTCAGATTAATTAAATCCATTTTTAATTGTTAATGTTTATAAACAATTTGAAGTTTTTCAGTGATATATTTTTATAAAATCTGTCACTTTGTTTTCTCCAAACTAACAGACGTCAAAGTTTTACCAGCGATTTTAGTGTGAAATATTTGGGGCCGGTGTTATACCCTAGTTACACAGCACGAACTAATGAATCATTCTATTCATTAAAATGCCATGTGTCACATAGTATACGTCATTATAGCTCGAAAAACAGATTATAATGAAGTACACTAATGAAGTGTTTTCCTCCTTCAAGAAGAAATGCAAATCACAAATTATATTATCAGTATTTTTTTTAATATAATGTTTTTCTTCTTTGCAAATTGTTAAATTGAAAATAAAATAAATCAAAACAAAGTTTATCGCGTTAATCCGATCCATATCGCTTCTTTAATGTCATCAGTTTATCAAAACCAGTTTTACAGTAGAACTGAATTAAAGAAATAGTTGTGTATCTGCAGTTTATAATGCAACATTTTAGACTAATGAGTCGATAGTTATTTCTTCATTAAGAGCGATGTGTTTCTAGGGCATTAGTTAAATTGATCACATTTTTGGTGTTCCGAAAAACGCGATGAAATGCCTGGGCTTCTTGAAAAGATGCGAAAAATATTTTACCCCATCAGGCTTGGCGGAAATCTACAAATCTCATATCACGCCTAGATTAGAATATAATTCCCATATTCGGGCAGGGCCTGAATGCACTGCATTGTCTGCGTTAGGCAAAGTCCTAAAGAAAGCCTTCCGGCTTATTAGCGATGAGATATCAATAGCAACTATTGATTTCCTAGATCACCGGCGTAATATCGGATGTCTGTCTCTCTGTTATCGCTACTTCTATGATTATTGCTCTGACGAAATCTCTAGCCTGATCCCTCATAGAATTCTTCCTATGTGCACCACACGAGCTGTAACCAGAGCTGAGCCTCACACCCTTCGGTCGTACCGTGGAATTCCGCGAATGTTTTATAAGCAGAACAGTACGAATATGGAACAAGTTGCCATCCTCTGAAAAAGCGTGTTTGCGATTCGGGCGTCTTAGCAAGACACACGCACTTCAATATCCGGCGTATAATGACTATACCAGTCCAGTGTGCAATTAATAAATTCTACTACCCCTAATAATTCGTCTGTCTGGTGCATCAAGGTATGTAAGCGGTGATGATACGATGGAAATAATTCAGCGCGATATGTAACAATGTGTATGCACATTTATTGAAAGCTTTTTTGATTTATTTATATGCAGATTATTATACTGCAATAAAAACACATATTCCTGAAATATTATAATTATCACGTACTAAAGCCAAGCCTTCTTCACCGAAGACCGAACACGCATGGGTCAAAGTGTCCTGGTTCCGTCGCGAAAAAATTATACCCCTACAGAATTACTCTCATCTGCAAATCGTAGATGTACCAATCCCCTAGAAATTTAAATAAGATCAAGTTAACCACAGCATTACAACTTTATGAAAATATAGGTTTATTTTTGTTTTTATATTTCGATAACAGAAATTCTGTTCTGCTATTTTATGGTAAATATTAAAGTGTTCCCGCTTTCGAGTTTTATTAATTTATTCATTCTACGATAGTAAAAAGAATATTTTTTTTGTTACTTATATTACCATCAATATAATACTGAAAATAAAATTTACAAAAACAGAAGAATATCTAAGAATGCAAAAAATAAGTAGGAAGGCAAAGAACAGAAGAGAGTGAATAAAAATTTTAAAAAAATAACAGCAAAATAAGAATATTGGTAAGATGGAGCATTAAGAATAATAAAACTATTAAATATCAAAAAGTTTAAGCAAAATATCAAAATGTGCTAAAACAACAAGAGAAACTTAAAATCTAAGAATATATTAGCATAAGTAGCAAGCAAAAGCAGGATACCGTGCAGAAATTCAAGCAATAAATTGTAAGAATATAAAACAAACCGGAATAACGATAATATAATAAAAATAAAACTATTAAATATTAAATAATCGAAGCACAATATAAAGATTAAGCGAAATAAAAATAATAAAAATAATTCAAAATGGAAAAAACAGTAGAGAAAAGCACGGAAATAGCCATAACATTTCCGTTATCCATTGTGGTTGTTTTTAGACCTAGAGATATGCTATTTAAGGCGTACGTTGGTACGGTTAACGTCTAATTCGGGTGAATCAATAAAACCGTGCACAATGAAAGATAAGAAAAAGACAAAATAACTATCGGATATTGATGAAATCTTCGAAAAATATTTACGATGGCTATTTAAAAGCAATAAAACTTCTGTAAAAAAAAAGCTACTTTCCAATAGATTATTTATTATGATTTACTTAAGAAAATTTTGAATAAAACACACCCACACGCTAGATTCAGAAATCAACTGAATAACACGCAATTTATTACCCTTACAAAGGAAATTCAAATTTATAACGAAATAATGATGGCGTGAAGTGTCACCCGAAGAAGTTAAATAAAATCGTCAAAGCATTCGAACATTACAAACTAATCGCCTTCACGCTTATTTACAATAATAATGAAAAAAAAAAACGTCTCCAAAATGTTTTCCAAGAAAGCGCGCTAATTGAATTGGAAATACTTTTTTGGGAAAATGGGATACGATCTGGTCACATGTTATGTTGCCCGGCCAGGCTGCTTAGTATGCAGCCCACAAATCTCCTCGATCACATAATGGCTATCAATTAAAAACTTTCCAGTGAAATCAAGCAACGGCCAATTAATAACTCAACCCGATCTGAACTGCAATACAAATTAACCACCATTAATGCTATGCACACCCAATTTTGATGGGTTTCGGTCGATTAAGCGAGCGCTGGCTCTGATAAGAGGTGCCCCTCTATGGGTTGGGAAGGCAGAGTTGCCAGAATTTCTTTTCTCCGTAATTACTTAAAATTCAACAAATGTCTAGAAATTTATCATGTAGATGAAATTATTATTATCGTCGGACTTATGCTCCTCTGGCTATCACTTAAGGTCGTCTGCTAAACTGGCACTTATTGCTTCGGTACTGGTCTGCTGGTTGGTTGCAATAACATCTTTATGACCGCCAAGTGTTTTACGATTGCGCCGGAATTTTAGTGCATCATAAAACCCCGCCTGAACAATTAATTAGCACCGAGAAATACTATATTTGCGCATAAAACGAAAAGCTACCAGTTTGGAGCAGCCGAGTTATAACCCAAGCGAGTCTTGAGTTTGCCGAGAACTGACCTCAGCTAGTGGCTAGTGGCCCCTCGTCCAAGTGGTCAGCCAGTCTGAGTAACATTTTCCTCACGTATGTCCATAAACAAATGGTTTCACAGTTGTTTAGCTAAAGTGGCCGCATGTATGAATTTCAATCAGGCACTCCGCAGAAGAACGTATCAACATATGATTGCCTGCTGCCAGCCTGCCGTAGGGTCGTTAAGTCGTCTCTAAGCTATTAGCAATTTCATTTCTAATTTGCCAGTACACGGAAACATGAATCATAGCCACAAGTAATGGAAATGGGACTCAATATTTCAGCTGTATACCTGTCATGTTTGTAACGATACGTCCAGGTATGAGACTTACGACCTGTGTGAATTTATTTGAAAATAATTTGTACAATAACCTGCAGGGCTCAACTTCAAATAGGAAACAGAGTCAAAAATTGTGAGTGTGAAATTCCTGTCTCTATATGATTACCTGAATCTGAATACATATGTATACACAACAACGATACCAATGGATATTAGAATTTTCAATAGTTACATAATTGGCCGCAGTCTTATTACCTATGCCTCTTGTATTTGGTAGCCAATGATGCAAGTTAGGTTCCTAAACTAAAGGCTGACCAGCTTGTAGCAGTTAGCTTTCCTAGAGATTTCAGACTCTACTTGCTTTTCCTCTTCGATCGGTCTTAAGTATTTAATTAGCTTACCACGTAAGCTGCTGTCCATTCCTTCTGATCTTAACAGCGCTTCCCTGAACACGCTTTACATTCCAGCGAAGATCAAAAGTACGTTTGAAGGATGCGCTCATTTCTGTGCTGAAATTTGGATTCAGCTAGAGATTAGATTAGATTTCTGAAGATCCTGACAGAAACGGCAGGATGAAGTCTCAGCCAAGCCCAGCTTGTTTAGGTGTTACCTCAAGGGGCTCAGCTATAGATAGCCAGTGAACGTTGCTGAAAGGTAAACATAGACTGAGGGGTAAACATTATTAATATAGTATAAAGCCGTCCCACACAATGCGTGCATTTGTCAAATATTTGGCATACGTCTGATTTGAGGAGGTGTGTATGAGTTACAAAGAGGAGTATTTTTCATTGTTGCGCACTTAAAGGGTACAAATGAAAAATATTCCTTTCTTTAACGCACACACCTCCTCAAATCAGACGCATGCCAAATATTTGACAAATGCACGCATTTTGTGGGACCTGCTTAAGATCCATGATAGATTGGCTGCATAATGTTTCATCCGTAAAATCCGTCAACATCATATAAAAAGTACGGTTAAGTTTTAATGTTGTTGTTAAATATGATAATTTTTATGTGTATAGTAATCAACATTTAGCAGGAAATTGGGAAAACATTTGGAACTGACTATAAGATAAAATCATTCTTATGTTAATGTTGTCGCTCGCAGTTATTTCTGGAATGGTAAAAATTGTTAGAGAAATTCCATAGATTTTTATGATCCGAACCACTTTTTAGTACATTAAAAACATATTTGAGTGACCGTTCTCCTAATAAAATTAAAATAATTGAATTTTTGTATATATGACAATTTTTGAGAGAAATAAATTTAGACGAAAACTGTCAAAATTCTTTAGACAAACAGACCTTGAAAAATAGTCCAACCAGAACAGGATTGATGACAAAATAAAATTGGATCGGCCACACGCTACACTATTAGTTAGATAGTTTGAAAACAGGTGGGAGCCCCAAGAGGTCCCTTGAACGTAGGCCAAAACCAGGCCCATTGTTGACCCTCCAGACTTATGAACAATTGCTCATAGGTCCCAACCGGACGCTCTTACAAAGCTAATATTGGCCCCCAGCCTTCCTTGCCGGCCTCGGATTACAAATATTGTGTTGTCAACTATTTCTTCATTTGGAGAATCCACTGGACTGAAACTGGACTATGGTAGATTTTGTATAGAAGTTATTATTTGAAGTTCAGCGGAATAAAGTAGTTAAACCAAAAAGAGACAACTATAGAAAAGTGAGCCCATTACGCAATTACAGTAGTGTCATCGGTCTATGTCATACATGTCAGTGGTGACCCCTGAGGAAAGAGTGCCCGTAAGAATAGACTTTAGAGTTCTCAGGGTTGGCTTGTTAAGTCTCAGAAGCTTATTCCCTTGGTTTGGGTTAGGTTTACCAAACAGTTCCAACGCTACGATACGAAATAACAATATTGCAAAGTAAACTCGAAATTGAAAGGAGTCAGTCGAACAGGAAGACCAAGGTCCGAAGTATCTTCTGGAAGGGAACAGTTTTGGTAAAATCCGCGTCCACAAACTGCCACAGATAACACTGGGGGACAAAACAACAAATTTTGTCTGCGGCATTAGGTTTGGCAGTGATTTTAGTATTCACTATCAGTGTAAATATCCGACGTGTAGTTAATTTATTTGTATTGACTCTGGCTCTCAAGAAATCCCACCTGGGACGATCATTATGGACCATTCGATATCTTCAAGGTTTAGAAGCCTTCTTGATGACTCGGCGATAAACTGGCAGTGTAGGTAGCTACAGCCAAGTATAGGTAAATGGGAATATCATGATTAAGTAATTAGAAAGGATAGATAAACCGAAGTTCAAAATAGCCGCATTTACAGATTAGATGACAGATATGCTGGCTCCACGCTTAGCTGCAATATAGTTAGAGTAGAATACAATAGGGACAATTAGAAACAAACAGCAGTTTTAGGCCTAACTGAGAATAAATAAGGTGTCGAAAGATAGAAGCAAGACAGTTTAATTTGGAATCTTGAGTTCGCGATAGCTAAGCAGTAGATCGCATTCAGGCGGATCGTCAAGGTGCGCGCAATATAGAAAATTTTTGAATCATCTTACAATTGTGTTTTTTGATTTTGAAAAACATGAGTGTTTCAGGCAACTTTGTGTTAACGATCCCGACAGCCTTTGCTACATGTGTGGTAAATATTGTCAACAAATACACCGAAGAAATATAAGCGATATCATAAAACAAGCTTACCAAGCATATTTTGGAGAACACCATAGGCAACAAAATAAATATTGGGTGCTGCATAAAATATATAAAGCTTGTGTGGAGTTTCTCCGATTCTGGATGCATGGAGGACGCAAAGGACATAGATTTGAAGTGCCGATGACGTGAACTAAGCCATGGAATCATCTTGATGATTACTACTTGGGCGCAGTAAATATGAAAGGCATGAACCGGTACAAAAAGTGCACGTGAGTTTATCCTAATAAATAATCGACTAAAGTGAAGATTTGGCAGAATCGATATTTACTACCTTATCTGCGGATTCTTCTGATGATATTAAATTACTAGCCACTCAAAATGAAAGCAACAGTGAAAATGAATTTGAGGGATGTAGTCCTACACTTCAGGGTTTTTGTCAAGGTAAGCTTAATGACCTGATCCGCGATTTAAATTTATCAAAGAAATCAGCTGAAGTTCTTGCCTCCAGACTTAAGAAGAGACATTGTCTTCAGCCTGACGTAAAAATAAGATCTTAGTGAATTAAAGAGGAAACTTTTAAAATTTATGGGTTTACCGGAATATCGGTCAGAGGGGTGACGACTCTTCATGGAAAGCTTAAAAAAAGTTTGAAATGTGTATTACTGCGTAATGGTAACAAATTAGATTCGATACCGATAGGTCACTCAACAAAACTTAAGGAAGAATACGCAATATTAAATTTGTTTTAGAAAAAATTTCGTTTCTTCAACACCACTGTATGCGTCGATTTAAAAACCGTGATTTTTGTTTTGTCCGCAAAGATACACCAAATACCCCTGTTTCCCCTTTATTTTAGTCAATCGTGTAAAAGAAGAACACTGCAGTAGTAAGGAATGCCCGCTGAGAGAAAGTATGATTGTGAACCATTAATAGACCCCGAAAACGGGATTGAATAAAAACCAATATTTTGTTTTTAATTACTTTTTGCTATTCACAAATTAAAAGAATCTTTACTTATTTCGCGGGTTGGCACCTGACAATTTTTGGAGGAATTCAGTACCTGCACTTAATTACTCCTGAATATTTAAAAAATATTAATATAATTGAATTTTTAGATGATAAATCTCTTAAAATCATGCAGTTAACACTGTTTTTTAAATCAAGAAATACAATACAAGTTCCCAATACCTCGTACCTACTTATGCTTATATTTGGAGGAAAAAAAATCAAGTGCATGGCATTTGGTACTTGAAATTGACAAAATAAGAGTACTTTTCCAAGTAAAATCACTAGGTAGGTACTATAATACTATCTAGTGCGTCTTCAAGTACTTTCCCACGTACCTACAAGTACTCTGTTCCAGGTCAAATTACTGAGTACCCTCAAAACTGACAAGTACTATTTCAATTACTTTCCCAATTAAAATCATGGGATATTGCAAGACTCTACAGTAGGGCTGTGATAATTTCGAAGTAGGCGATTCGAAGCTTCGAAGTCTAATCTTTCGAAGCATGAACATTTTGCCGATGCTTTAAAGCATGAGTGTTTTACCGATGCTTCGAAACGAAACGAAGCATGAATTTTTCCCTTTGTATGTTGTTAAAATTAATTTATAATAATTAAAGTGACTTGAAATTATTTTTGAATAGCGTAAAAAGTGTCAGTTTTCTGGAATTATTACTTCTTCCACCAGTAATTCTTGGATACCTTGTGCAGTCATATCGTCAAAACTTCCCCTCCTAGAGACTTGGCAGCTTCTACTACTGCATCTATTCTGTTTTCTGCTGTCTCGATCAAATTTTCACTTTCAATTGACTCGGGCCATATTTTTTCTCCAAAAACCATTTAATGTCGTCAGTTTTATATCTCTTATGGATGAGTTTATTAGATCAATGCATCACTGTAAAAAATTTTAGGAATACTCCCTAAATTTAAGACACGTTTTTTCCTAAAAATAAATGTAATTTTCTCTGATAGAAAGGGAAAATCAGTTTACTTTCCCCAAATCAATGGAAAATTAAATGAATTCAGGTATTTGGCACTAGAAAACCTATAAAGTACGTAAAATTGTAAAATTCCCGAAATGTTAGCTCTTTTGGATATGAGGAAGAGAACATTTCATAAATTAGGTATTATGCTGCATTATTAATGGAAACATATTTTCGTTTATATAATTCACACATTGTTTTTGAAAAGAAGTCATATATTGCTTTTCAATATTTTGTTTAAGCGTGCCCAGAGCACCAATATAACTTCCATACTACTTAGTAATATGGACCATAAGAAATGAGCTATTCAGCTCATTCTTATGTTTTTTAAAAGGGGTGGTCTTCTATCACCTTCACCTATTGTGGAGAGTGGTGCGGTGCCATCACCTATTCCCTACATTTTAGGAAAAAAGAACAAAACAACAATTTAAAATTCCCTATATTTTAGGGAATGCTCTCTACATTTTAGGGCATATTCCCTAAAATGTAGGGAAAAACATAACAAAAAATATGAAAGAATATTCCCTAAATTTTATGGGGAAAAAACCAAAATTCCCTACATTTGAGGGAGAAAACCCTACCTACCTTCTTAGTTTTCCAAGGTGGAGCTTTCCTTAATCTTATCGACAAATGCCTAACCTGTGTGGCACAAATTGTTGCCACTCACTTTAGGGAAATATTTTTTATTGTGCAGTCCAAAATTGTTAAGTTTCTACTCCTCTTTAACGTACATAGATTCATCATCCATTTTGTTCAAAATAAATGTAGCTATTATTCCCTGATCTAACGGTTGAAGTAAAGCAATTGTATTTTGGAGATAAAAGAATTATTTTGATATTTAGGTTATTTAAATCTTGCGGATGGCTGGATGCTATATCAATTATATGTAGAACTTTAAAATCTAAATTATTCTCTACCGTGTTAGAGTGAATCATTGCTATAGAAATGCCGTGTTATTCTGGGATTACCTGTATTTCATAAAAAGATTTGAGACCCAACGTTGTTCAAAACTTTAAACGTCAATCTCACTCTCGCCTCGTTGAGCTGTTGATCTAAAATTTGGCAAAAAAATTCCAAATGGTGACGGGTTGTATTTTTTTTTTTTCGTCAGACTTAAAGTGGTGGTGGAACGGATGGATGAAAAGTCGGGACGTAATTTATTCTCAGCATAACAAACTTATCAAACACATAATACCATACAGATTTCAACACGGCAACAACGTAAATGACATTTTAAAATTACGTCATGAAATTTTAAATAAACATTATTAAATTTTTAATGCCAATTTAATTACTTTTCAAATATAAATCTATCCGTTATCGCAAACTTGAAAACATTTCTTTGCAGTTTGTTTTAATATTTATTAATTCTGTTAAATGTGTTCTTAGATTGCTTCATATATAGCCGCAAAAATAACAGCGCCATCCAACATTGTACATTCGAATTCGTTCGTTAAAACATCAAATTTCGATGCTTCAAAGACCTTGAAGCATTCATACAATGTTCATAATTCGAAGGATTCGACTCCAAGCGTAGAGCCTTTGAAAATTTGTTTTTGAAAAAAAAATTATTTATTATTTTGTCCTTGCTAGATTTATATTGTGTTGTCATCGGGACTATGTATGTATATATATATTAAATTAAGGATATTGAATTTCTAAGTTTTTGACCAAAAATTCCTAATTTACAACCACAAAGGACGAAAAACCGATTTTGATTCGACAAAAACTCAAAATCCGCGACACCGACAGCCCCTCGAAATTGATTTTGAGTCTAATCAATCCATTAATGGAAGAATTGTTGTCAAAATTTGGGAAAAATAATTGTTTGAAGTAGGTAGTAATATGTAGAAATGATAAAAAAAAATATTGTTTCGAAAATAACTATTGAGGAAATTCAGCTGGTTCATAATGATTTCTTTGGCCTTGGATGAAAGTTATGATTTTAGGAATACACGACACAACGTGCTATCTTTTTCAAAGAACAGATTCTAGTATCATTATCACCTAAGAATTAGACTATTTAATTCCTTTAAAAACAACTACTACCGAAGAAGACAGGAGCTGAAAACTGTTCTAAGTCAATTAAATATGTCAATATTATAAAGATCGTCGGAATAACAACAGATTAAGCTCAAGTCTAGTCTGTCTAGTGTGAATTTTATTTTGACTTATTGAATTTTGTAAAATTTACCATAAACCTAATTTCATTTTAATATCATTATGACAAACATTTTGAATAATGATCTTCCCCAAAGAAAGGATATTTGCCCACGTATTATTATTGTCCTGTCGTGAGTCAATAGAGAAAGGTAAATGGCCCCATACATGAACTCAAATTATATTTTTGCACTTAAATATGTCAACATAGAGGTGTAATTAGCATAACGTCTTTAGACTCACTTCTTTAAGTCCATACCATATACAATAAATCAAAAATAAAGCATGTCATTACTTCTTTGAACGAAAATGGAAAATTGCATTTTGTTCTTCTCAACCACAAAAGGAGACCACTTAGCGTCATAAATGGAGCATGTCAAATGGACAAGACGTCTACCACTGGATCATTGGATGCGAAAAATATCTATTAAATGCAGTCCAGTTGGCCAGAACCACCTCATAAATCATTCGCATGTCAAGTAATTCATAATTTCTGTCTTTGATTAATAGCTGCAGTGCAAGTAATGAAAGAATTACGACGCTTTACTATGATAATATCCAACATAATGTAACCCAAAGAATGTTATGAAGCTCAAATTAGAAATCATATCATATCTTCTTATGAATATAACATACCTACATATGAAATATGTATATCAATTGGTACTCATCTTCCATGAAGATTCCGATGGGAACCGTGTTAGTTACGTGATAATACCAAAATTTGACGTTCTGCTTTCTCCAAAACAAGATCATTAATATGTTGCGCGAATGTAAATGACTCGCATATGAGTCCTATATGTACGAACGACCTGGGAACCAATTAAGCTACTCCATGCTACCTAGCCATAAACGAGAAACATTATATTTTTTTGGTAAAAAGATGTTCGTGCTGCAAGGTCTTAATGGGGTAATTAAATGAATTTAGGTAAATTCTGGTTTTGTATTCAGTCCTCCTAGGAACTATTGAGTTCCATTTTCTTAAATGTGAACGTAATAATGTTGATTCAAATTCGACCAGAGTCAACCTAATAACAACCTTATTTCCAAGAACTGCTTGTAATTGCAGGCTATTAACATAATAATGAGATCATGGCTTTTAGAATGTAAAAGAATAGCACCTGATGTATGCACTTAAATCATGAAATGTTTGAGAAAAACTATCCAAATTTTATACTTTCGAGGTTACTTTTGACATATGTTTGTGCATACATTTTTTATATACCTACCTACATATCTATTTAAAAGGTCCGAGAAAATTTCTTAGGATAAAAATATACACACTCTTATATATCACACCTTTTTTTATGATTTTAAATTTAATATTAAGTTCCCCATTTTGAATTTAATTCAATTCTAATTAGTGGTGAGACACTGAAAGTAAATCACAGTAACTGAAAACTTAGTAAATCTCTTTTCCATTCTAAATTATTTCTTATTTTGAAGTTACAAATTAAACTGATCACTTTACTTAGAACTTCAAGTCAATTTTCACAGCACAGCAAGCGACATAATCAAAATAATCGAATTATGATTTCATAAAACTTTAAGTAACTAATCATAAAGTACACAGTTCAGTTATACTAAATGAGATCATATTTTCGAATTTTTTTTTATTAAACTTTTCATCAATTATGAATATTAAAGATATATTCTGAATAGTAAGGTCAATTGGACATAGGTAGCCATACATAGTTATGCATAACAAGCTGGAGTTGAGAGTTGGGCCCAATATCAGGACTTATTCGATTCTCAATCCGCTTTTGCATTTGAAGCACGATGCTTGACTCTGTTCTACGAAACTCGGTACTGATTATGTGCAACATATGGGGACCGGGAATATTCGAAATTCTAAGAAAGTTAGTCTGTTAGAGAAAGATATCGGGTAGGTTTCAGTTTGCGCACGAAATCACTGCAGTGCAAATTCTTCACGGGTGAAAATCGCAAAAAAGCAAAGTATTATCTTTTTTATGATATTATTAAATTTGGTGCTGTGAAATTATAAAACAATGAATCATTCAACGAAAATGGTATTTTGTTATCACTACAAAAGAGTACAAGTGAATTAGAAGATAAGTGTTTTTACCTTTTCTGTTTAATGATAATGATTAACGATCTCTTGTACTTGTATGTAGAAAGCTCTTATATGCTATATAAAACCGATACTTACAAGTTCGTTCATTATGTTTGGATCTTTGCAAATCTATTAAGAAATTACACAATTTCTTTAGTAGTTAAAACCTACAAGATATTTCTTGTTTTATTATTATTTTTTTTTTTTTAGAATAACTAAAAGAAATTTATTTTGACTTCAGGTCGAAGTTCTGAACCAGATTTTCATCCCGATTATTTTAGTTATTTATTGTTTGTCGACCGATTACAATAATCATACAGACTTGAACGACTAGCTTGAAGAAGTCTATTAATTATATATGCACATTATAAATATAATTGATATATTTTTTAAAGAGAATAGATTTGAAATTTTCTCTCCCAACTTGCAGTAATATCCAAAGCTAGACTAGTAGAACGGGCGATCGGACGCTAGCCCAATTGGTCGGTGGTCATTGGGACTGATGGTTTTTTTGAGTTAATCGCAACCGCACGTATTTACAATCGAGGAATAAAAATGAGTTAAAGATGCTCAGAAATGTCTCAAAACCTTTAAACACTGAAAAGGCTCGGAGCCAAGGAGGCTTGTGAGTGTTGCCAAGATAATATAGGTATTATAAAATATGGAAAATCTGGCATTCTCGAGGCTTCAAAAGCATTTTTCAAAGCATTTGAAATTATATTTAGCATCATATTATTTTCATCTCGAAAAACACATGGAAAAATATTGGTTTTTTATCAAAACGTTTCAGTTCAACAGAGGTTTCAAAGCGTTGCTATTCCCACGTCAAATGTATGTGTACTTTCTAAGCTTGCAGTAATTTTTATATTGAGCAATACTTTTTATACAGTATTTTGCGTTATTTCTCTTTATTCTTTCTTATTCTATTATTTCTTATTTTCTAATGTTTAAAAAATCATTTAGTTTTATTGTACATGGTTAGCGAGCAAAATTATTAGAGTCACCCTTTACTTATGAAAAATTTCGAGTTTTACTAATAAAATACGGTACTACTGTAAGTACGGCCACAAATTTTAAATATTTATTTTTCCCGCGGACGGGAATCGAACCTACACTTGTTAGAATCGGTCAATGATGGAGAAATAAGAATTTTAAGAACTTTTTATTTTTAATGATTCTAAATCAAATTTATAAATACAAGAAGAAAAAACAACCGCCTCGTCCGGGATTTGAAACCGGGACCTTCCGCTTGCCGGGCGACTGCTCTTACCACTGAGCTAACGAGACAGATGATTTTCCTTCTTGCATTTATCAAATTTGTAACTAGCCTACTAAGCCACGTTTTGCTTTCAGCTGGCATTAACCAGTAACGATGAAAGCGCACAAATAAATTGTAAATTCAATTTTATTTATTTTTCCCGCGGACGGGAATCGAACCTACACTTGTTAGAATTCCCGTCCGCGGGAAAAATAAATAAAATTGAATTTACAATTTATTTGTGCGCTTTCATCGTTACTGGTTAATGCCAGCTGAAAGCAAAACGTGGCTTAGTAGGCTAGTTACAAATTTGATAAATGCAAGAAGGAAAATCATCTGTCTCGTTAGCTCAGTGGTAAGAGCAGTCGCCCGGCAAGCGGAAGGTCCCGGTTTCAAATCCCGGACGAGGCGGTTGTTTTTTCTTCTTGTATTTATAAATTTGATTTAGAATCATTAAAAATAAAAAGTTCTTAAAATTCTTATTTCTCCATCATTGACCGATTCTAACAAGTGTAGGTTCGATTCCCGTCCGCGGGAAAAATAAATAAAATTGAATTTACAATTTATTTGTGCGCTTTCATCGTTACTGGTTAATGCCAGCTGAAAGCAAAACGTGGCTTAGTAGGCTAGTTACAAATTTGATAAATGCAAGAAGGAAAATCATCTGTCTCGTTAGCTCAGTGGTAAGAGCAGTCGCCCGGCAAGCGGAAGGTCCCGGTTTCAAATCCCGGACGAGGCGGTTGTTTTTTCTTCTTGTATTTATAAATTTGATTTAGAATCATTAAAAATAAAAAGTTCTTAAAATTCTTATTTCTCCATCATTGACCGATTCTAACAAGTGTAGGTTCGATTCCCGTCCGCGGGAAAAATAAATAAAATTGAATTTACAATTTATTTGTGCGCTTTCATCGTTACTGGTTAATGCCAGCTGAAAGCAAAACGTGGCTTAGTAGGCTAGTTACAAATTTGATAAATGCAAGAAGGAAAATCATCTGTCTCGTTAGCTCAGTGGTAAGAGCAGTCGCCCGGCAAGCGGAAGGTCCCGGTTTCAAATCCCGGACGAGGCGGTTGTTTTTTCTTCTTGTATTTATAAATTTGATTTAGAATCATTAAAAATAAAAAGTTCTTAAAATTCTTATTTCTCCATCATTGACCGATTCTAACAAGTGTAGGTTCGATTCCCGTCCGCGGGAAAAATAAATAAAATTGAATTTACAATTTATTTGTGCGCTTTCATCGTTACTGGTTAATGCCAGCTGAAAGCAAAACGTGGCTTAGTAGGCTAGTTACAAATTTGATAAATGCAAGAAGGAAAATCATCTGTCTCGTTAGCTCAGTGGTAAGAGCAGTCGCCCGGCAAGCGGAAGGTCCCGGTTTCAAATCCCGGACGAGGCGGTTGTTTTTTCTTCTTGTATTTATAAATTTGATTTAGAATCATTAAAAATAAAAAGTTCTTAAAATTCTTATTTCTCCAACAAATTTTAAATTCTGACTGGCAGAAATCAACATATTTTGATTTGCTTATTAAAATTGACACCGTGTTCTGTCAGTACTGTTAACAATAAGATGATGAAAGTTACTGTCATGGTAAAAGCTTAGCATAATTAAAAGAAGCAACAAAATATTAGAAAAATCGGTATTGTTCTACATTTGGTGAAACAGAAGCATTATTTTTGTTATTATATTGGGCCATATGAGTAAGTGAAAGAGCCATTGAATTTCTTACAAAATATTTGCAAAACAAAAACAGTAGAAGGCAAGGGGAACAGTTTATTTCTTTCAACACTTCCTTCACGTGTAAAATTGTTGGTCTCTCGGACACTGTTTTCATAGTGAAACCCTGTTTTAGTGTTAATTTTATGGTTAAAAGGGTCAGCCGATCTTAATTTGCGGGTACATATTTCCAATATAAATAAATTTATTTGTGTTACCGAAGCGATATAAAGGCGAAGCGAATGCGAATATAAATTCTGTTCGCTTTTATTTATCTTACATAACATATGCATGATGCTATTTTGTGCCCGAAATTCTGAAAATTTTACAGTTTCAAGATTTTCGGTTTTATTTTTCTATTTCAGCGTAAACAGATCAGAAATTTGTCGCCTTTGTGTTTCTATCAGTGAAATGTAAGATTTGGGCAATTAAGGTTACATTTAATTAACATTAAGGGTAAATTGAGATATTACATTTATAGGAGACTGGATTAAATTGATAGGTATTTACAAGCATTAGTTAATAAATTATATTCATACGTAGAAGGAACACACTGATATCTCTAATGATTAAGAAATAATTTCATTTGCGTATCGCTAAAGTTATCGTTACGACAGTAGATTAATATTCACTTTGGATACATTTAAATTTATCACATTTTGTCGAAAAAGAAAGGCAAAGTGAATCCAAAGTGATACCACCAATGTGATATAATGTTCTGTCAACATTTACTCCCGCTCAAGGTTCCGCTGTCATATCTCATTTGAATTAACTAGCGAAATTTATGTGCCACTTTTTGATATATTTGCGATTCGCATTGGCTTCACAATGTTTGCTGGGTAGCTGGCTAGCATAGAATGTAGCATTCTTTATTTAAGATATAGTATTATTCGTTTACCAGACGACTTTTCTTCAATTGGTAAACAATTTAACTCTGTTTTGCTCGGTTCAGTGGGAAAGGTTTCCTTTGGTCCACTGATATACTGAGTGTAAGAGCGATTCTCAAACAGATAGCTCTGTCTTGCTCTGCTTATGCTCAGTTGAAGACGCAAAGGGGCTGATTTTAAGTAATATGGCTAGGCTGGTTCGGAGACCTAGTCCGGGCTAGTTCGGAGACCCAGTCCGGGCTAGTTCGGAGACCCAGTCCAGCCCTGGTAATATCGAACCAATATCAATATCAGAAGTAAAATTATTGGAATGACGAATACATTTATTGGGTCCAAATAATCATAGTTGATTCTATGCGTATTGGAAATTTCGGGAACGGGTAAGCATTTCTGGTACATATTAAGCAACTGAATCTAATACATAACCCTGGAGACTTAATTCTTTCTGACAATATATGTATCTTTTATAAATATAGCAAAACTAACTTAACGCCGAAACTTTAAGGGTGGTATATTATTTTATGGAATGTTTTTGTACAGTTTCTATCCTTCAATTCAATATATTATGTAATATAGTGGGGACTCAAACTTATCGATGTATATTTAGTACCTATAGATCTGACTAAGGAAAAGTAAAGAATTTTGAATAATATCTTTGAATTCTTTTAAATAATTATTAATGACACCAAGTCTATAATAAGTTTTGGAATCTAAAAGATAGATTTTCATCAAAAATTACCCCAAGATCAGTAACTTCATTAACTCTAGCGATTGGCACTCTGTTATTTATGTATCAAAGGAATAGAATTAAAATTGCGTGAAAAAGCTATTTCTGAGCTCTTATCTATATTTATCTGATAAGTTTTAATCAAACACCAATTAGATAGTCTAGTAAGTTAAGTAAATAGCATTGATTCCGAGTACTAAAGATCATCAAAAATTTGGCATTAATAAAGTTAGCACTAACATCATTAAAATATAGTAGGTAAAGGAGAGGATCTAGATGAAAATAAAGGGGAATGAAGATCTGAAAAAAACAGTTTGCAAGAAGAAATGTTAGAAACAGCTAAAAGTAAAAATACTGGAAAAGTAGACCTGGTAGACGATGCTCCAAAGAATTATGTGTCTACAGGGGTTCTACATTATTGAGCAAGACCTATTTGATGAAAGGAGTTGACCACAAAAGAGAGTAGACGATACTAAACAGAAATAAGCACGCTCAATATCGTAGTTATGACATTGAAAAAGTAACGATTTTGAAAATTAGTATTGCCGCTGTGAAATTTGTTGTCCAGAAAAAGTTTGTATAGATATTCGTTAGCAGAATATGCAAATTTCTGTAAAATTCTATCATATAATGAACAGAACATATTTGAGAAAATTAAAGGAGCTATAAAAACAACGAAATATCTATGATCGATCCGAAATAGATATTTCATGAGAATACTTTCCATTAGATTATCCGCGATTAGTACTGCGAGTTGTACTGCTAAGCATTTTACTATTATTTATTAGGATTTCCTTTTTTATTACCTTCCATAATTTAGCAGAATTATTCTCAGTAGTAATGTAAGATTTTCTTTTTTTCCCATCCTTATTAAAGATATAACATGATTTTTCTTTCTGCTACGCAGTTCTTTAAATTATGATCTATCAGAGTACCAATTGGTTTTTTTTATACATAGTTCTCTGATCTGTCGTAGAATTTACCGAGCAGGTAACACAGATATTTCTCTCAATTACACTTACATATTGTTCTGGTTTTTTAGATATTTCAAACTCTTTTCTCAATATAATTGTAGTTTTGAAAATTATTTTAACTTTATCAGTAACACTAGCGTCAGGGTTACATAGTTGATTTAAATTTAAAATACCAATATTGTATTAAAGAATTATTATAAGGTAAAATAGATTTATAGTTAGCAACAATATTTATAAAATGAAGCTCACTGAATATTTAGACTGTGATGCATTAGTGATTTCAGGTACAGCGAGATAAAATTCTTGAAACGAGCTTTATTCGAGAAACATGAGTAACGAATTTTGTTGCTGTATTTATTTATGTTGTCTTTTTGTTAATTATATTTACTTCAGTATACTGTATTTGTATTTATTCATTTATTTTACATGTTTTATACTTAAAGATTTTATATAGTAATATGAAGTATATTTGCAGAGTCCAAAACAACGAATGGGGAAATTCATATATTTTCCAGAAATTCTATTTTGAATTTTTTTATCGAGTTTTCAAACCCAAAAGCTTTTTTACTCTTTCTTTCTTTTTTCTGATGTATATAATGTATATGGAAGATTATTATTATTTTAATTACTTAGCTCTTATAGTGTATTATAGAAGTTATCGAGAACAATGTCTATCTGTAATACTTTCCTAAAAACCCCATCGAATATTTTACCTCTTTGGCTGATGAACGTAATATTAAATTTTTTACACCAACGCTTGATTAGTTGTAAGAATTGGTTTGACTTTTAACGAACATAATGGTTAATTAAAGTAAAGTATCCTTCTACGGGATCATAATCTAAAATAATTATGTAGGTTACCTATAAAATATATTACAAGGTAGAAAAATGCGCATAACAATATTCTGGTCTGATCAATAAACTTGTCAGTTCCAGCCAAGTTATCAACTTTGCGAAGTTATCAACTTTGCGAAAACTAGAAATAGGATAATAGTACATGCCTGCCTGCCCCCTGCTCCCACGTTTGTTCCATCAAAATTAAATCACGAAGAGATTAATACACACTACCGATTCTGACAAAGTGTTTAAAGCTGGTAATTCCGAACCCTCTAAAGATATCGAACTAAAGAAATTTGGGCAGAAATAGGTTCTTTATAACATTTCAAGAGTTTACCTTATCTTAGTTCAAAAATATACAAAGGGATTTTATTCTAGAACGTAAGAAAATATTACAGATGCGAAGTCGCAGAATGGCTCATTATATACTTTGATATTGGACTAAAGCCAATCGAAATTAGTTACGTCCTCTGGTATAACTGAGAACCTTCATATATACCAGAAGAAAAATCTTCATGCATTGGATTCTTGCGAATATGTAACCCAGATTATGTAAATTAAACACTTGTTGAGTTATACATCCAATACATTTCAGTCATGGGTTCTGGCCATTCTCAAGAAACTAGATATGAATAATTATTATGTATCATGATGAAATTTGTTATAACAGAAGTGTTTATCATCGTATCATAGTGATTTTCAAATTGTTTTTATTTCGAGGCTATCTTTAGGCTTTTGTCATTGCTTTAAATTATAAATTAGAATTTGATAGAAAAAAACAATCAGTTGTAATAAATTATAAGAAAAAAGACAATTACGAGTAAACATTTTCCACACGAAAGCGATAAAAAAAGTGCTTGTTTTGGACCCGAACATCTCCGATTTGAATGAAAGCTTCACAATTTATAGGGAATACCAAAATAGCTCACCTGTATTATTTTGTTTTCCCTTACTACCCCACCCCACTATACCTTTAAAGTAATAAACTTCAAGCAGCATTTGAATCAGAGAAATCGGTTGCTCCGTTCTCGAGATATGATTTTTTGAAAATGACACGTCATCGTAAAATCACAAAACAAAATCGTTTTTTCCCGCAAACTTAACGTTTCCCCGATGTAGATCTTATTACAATTTTTCTTACCTTAGTTTATTTTATGGCTCTGTTAAGGTAGACAACAGCTTTAGTCATAGAAAAATGTTTAAATTATTATTACTTTTTACAAAGAGGTGTTATGGTAGCATAGGAGTGAGCATGAAAACCATTTTGTCAGCATGACAGCATTGATAGAGGGCTGCACGCTTGCACCTCGACTAGTGCGGGAGATTTATGGGGTGGCTATACCAAATACCTGCTACTGTCACAGCCCATATACAAAAAAAGCTCGTGCCTGCAAAAAAACACATACCACCACATCTGGTCCTGAAAAGACCCTTACATCACTTACCTTTACCTATGATGAAGGCGCAGATGTCCTGCCTTCTTTGCCATGCCCCATCCACCCAGTGCCACTGTGGACAATAGGTTATCAGCATCCGTATTTTCTTGTTCGGAATCAGGACAAATCCTGTCCCCAACTGGTCAATTTAATGATTCTGATTCGATTTAAACTTTAAACTGACTTTTCTATAGAAAAAACCCCGATATCTATATTCCTGATTCTGTATAACCTGTCGAGCACGTCCCCTGTCAAACAGCCTGGAACACACATGCGTGTATTCTCTTTTTATTGCCCGAATCCTTAGCACAATTGTTAAGGCATTGTGGCACTTTACCCTGAGCTGACTTTTTTTTCATTTTCTTAGGCTCCTTTTTTGTTATACGTTTTTAAATTTAGTAACAAGACTGTTACCTCAGTCGATTTATTCACTCATTTGACAAAACTTCTTTCTTCTTCTTCTTCATTGTCAGAACTTTTCTTCCGTCCGGTATTACGTACCAGCCAGGATTTGCTATACAGTCTAGTACAACTGGCAGCAAAATCGCAGTGTGGCACAATGTGAGCCCTGCTGCTAGCTGTCAGTTTCATAAATGAAGCATCCTGCTTCATGCAGCACGCTGCGACAATATTAGAGGATGATTTTGTCGCTTTATGTTAGTTTTTTATATTTAATAATTTGTGTAGCCTGATTGTCTCTTCTATTCTCTAATCTGTTGTTGCTCAGCGTATGTTTGATGTTTTTGATAATTTTACATATTGTGTGTATGGGGTAATGATATGAGGCTAGTATTATAGCTATTCTGTCATACCCACTGATTCTACGTAAGAGATAAGAGTTCTTATCCTCTTAACTGGGCTGTCAAAGCCCGTTAGCAGAAATCGGTATTCTGCGTCAAGAGTTATGCTTGGAACAGAATACATCGCAGCCACCACGCACAATGCGGTGATGAAGTGTCAAAATCGTAGCCACCAAACATGGTGAACACAATGGCCATTGATGACTGCGTCAAGATGAAATTTAAATGAATTTTGTTAACTGTAATAATAATAAATTGGGACCACAATATTATTATTTTTAAAACTTTTCACCACCATAATTAAATTTTCTTTGAAACTTATGATGTTCAGCATACAGAATTGTAAAACAAACAAAATATTAATCAGCTGTGAAATGTCAACGCAGGATAATTGCGATAAAGTTGAAAGGCGATAACTTTTGCGTGGTGGCTACGATGCCTACGTTCATTGCGCTCACTTCTTGGCATTGCCTTATAACTTACTCCTGCGTGACATTTGCCTGCGTGGTAGCTACGTTCATTCTGTTCCTAAGGTTAAGAATTATAAGACGTCAGCTGATCTCTTAACTTTTGTGGAGACTTTTTTTTAAGAGATTTGGTATTCTAGCAAACAAAATAGCTGTCAAATATTTCTTAACATAAGAGCTCTTCTCTGAGATACAATCAAATCTCTTATCGTGATATTCGTAGAAATTGTTTTGTTTCTAATACCGAAACTTTGGATAAAAATGCTGTAAAGTAAATACATATTTATATAATACGTATATATTACATAAATAATGTACAAGTTTGTGCAAATATAAAATGATTATACAATATGAGCCGTGCACCAGAGAAATATGAGGGACGACTTGCATCCGTAGGATATCTCTGAGACTCTATTCATAAAGAATTTCAGAATGCCAAAATTTGTTGTCTTTAAAGTGATTGAAATGACATAGCCTTACGATAATCTACATTACTGGACAATGGTATTGTCACCTTAAAGTTTTGGCAGCAATAAAGTTTTTTGCTACAGTTTTATACGGAAATCCTGTTGTGCGTAATGACGGCTGTGGAATTCTTTACTTACGATTTAGGTGATCAAATAATAATTCAACTATTATTATGTGCTGTGAATTTATCATGCAATAATCAATAATTATTAATTTGATTAAAGACGAACACAACTAACCTCGATAATCATATAAGGAACTACAGCGTAGCAAAATTATTGTGATGATATGTCTGGGCACAAGTGTAGGAAAATGCACGTGTTTTGTGGTAGTTACGTGTGGGTTGGCCCTATTGCCAACATCGCTTCGTAAAAAATTTCTTCTTCTTTCTTACAAACTGAATTATCTTAAACAGCTGGGTTGACTGAAAAGGGAGTGTTTAGATTCTCCCAAGCCTCTTAACCTCCTAAAATTAAAATTTCTCCAACTAAATTCATCTAGAATACTAATTCTGCTAAAATCTCTTACTTCCTAAATTTAAGAGGTTAAGAGATCTCTTAAAAGTCTCTTATGTAGAAACGGGGCGATAGTTTGCTTTATGAAACTGTGGGTCACCGATCACCTTTTTTTTGCAAAATAAAGAGAAACATTGAGTTTCATCTTATGACGGTGAGCTGAGAAATAGTTCAGAAGTCGCCCCGGCGCTATTGGTTTCATGTGAGAGTTTTACATTCAAGGAAGGAATACTTTTAGAGGTATGATCTTCTTTTTCCATAGTGAATTTGATAAGTGGGTGTTTATTGTTGAAAATTTGTAAAGTTTCACCTATGATGTGTGTTGGCAACACTGTAATAATGTCATCTACATATATTTTAATGAAAACCGGTTTATGTATATACATATATTATATTTATATTTCTTTTTATATATATTATATGTGTTTTTAAATTTTAAAGTTTCTGCACCTGTATATCATGCTTCTTCGTTGATTAATTTTTCGATTTCGCATCTGTGTCATTCGTCTATATAGTACAAGGCAAAAGTTTTGAAAAATTCTTTAATAGACTTATTGTAAATCTGCTTTTGCCGTTGTAGGATATAAACCGTCACGTGTATCTACAAAACGATAGGGAGCTTTCTGCATACTTTCTTCATATAAATATAAAATACAGCTGGAGGGGTTTCCCTTGAAGCAGACCTAAAATTCATGTGAACAAGATACAACAAAAGAAGCGTCTTAAATATTTCGTTAAACTAAATTTGTTTTCTCTTTCTTGCATATATGCATTATACCAAATAACATCTAACAGAAAGAATACGCATCTCGTATTTTGAAAAGTTTTAAATGACGGGTCGTTCTATAACGACCCTCTCTCACAAATTGTATGAAAACTCTCTGTTTTGACGACCCGCTGCCACTCACCTCATCAGTGGTGAGTGGCAGACAGCGGGTCGTCAAAGCACCAGTACTCAGCACAACACGAGAGCCAGAGCCTGCACTCCACATCATGCTCATGCATTGTATTGCGTGTTCTCTTTGCTTCTCTTACCTCTTGCCTAAGAAACCGGTTTGTTTGTGAGAATTTTCATTTACTTTGCTTGCATTGCAATGGAACAAAGGGAGAATAGTAAGATGAGCGGACGGCATAGTAACTGGTGATTGACAAGCAGTCAGGCAGCATAGTGAAACATGAAACTAGGTGCATGGCTGCCATCGGCATGTGTACATGTACAGCTATGGGGTAGCGAAGAAAGAGAGAATGGAACAATATTCTCTCAGTCTCAAATCTTTGCTTCTTTCGGTCTGTTACCTCCCGACCGCATTAACAAATAAGCATAAGACTTGTGCATTTTTAGAAGCCAGATGAAGCTTCTTGTAACTTATATGTTCCTTGATTATTGTATTATTGAAAATACTCTGCAGACAAGTTTCGACGTTTCCTTCCCTGGAAAGTTATTAAAATCTCACTAGACGTACATCCACGAGATGGGGGAGTCCCGTTCTCATTGTTATTTTTCTAAAAGGTCTAGCTACTCCACTGATTGTTGAATACATAAAAGTGGTAAATCTATTGCTTAATAGAAAAGTAGCTCTTTATTATCCACAATACATTTGCCAATTCATCCTACTCCTACGAAAAATTGCTGAAAAACTGCCATTAAGTATTATTTCTGATTTGGGGTCACAGTATATTCTGAGCAATGATTCAGTGTTGAACCCAAGACAAAGCTTTATTTATTTCTAACAACGCAACAACAATATTCAACTAATTTTGTAATTATAAAAAACTTAATATTAGAATTTTTATTTATTCATTCCACACCCACAAGCGAAGTCAGTGTGCGCCGCTCTGTATTTTATGTGCTCTGGTCATTCGAGTTCACTCCCTTCATTTCGTTCATTATTCAAATCGGGCGTTTATGAATTCATGACTTCGTATCATCGCGTACCTCTTGTGTTCAACGACTAATAAATAATAACACTACGAAAGTCCTTAAGGTACAGGTTACGCACCTTCAGGGATATTGGCAGAAATAAAAAATTTCTAAACGCCAGACATTTGGGCGGTTCATGTTGTAAATTAATTTGCTAAATGATGTGCACATAAAATTTCGAATTTCCTTTTAACATCGTCCGAGGGGCGTAGGGAGGAGGATTAGGAGACGGTCGAGTTAACTTCAACGGGCATAACTGGAAACGTACGTGGGACCCGCGGACCGGGGTTCAAGATCGAATTCGAGTTGGGCTTGCTGGTCCGTTCGTGACTCGGTGTGCTAATTTTCTTGAATCGAACCTTAGGTGATGGAAATGCAACACCTTAAGGCGAACTACTTGAAGGCGATTTAATAAATTTTTGCGCTTAAGATTTGTTTTTAATTTTCAACACATTCGTTTTTCATCTTTAAGTGATTTGTGTTTTTAGTGATTTAATCGGGCTCTCCTTTGTATTTGGGATGATCATTTACTTGCTGAGTTATAGCTAACAAGGGCTGAAAGTGATTGGGAAAATGTACGTTGTAAATAACATCTCGTCGGTCTTTGCACGTTATTGCTCTTTTATGAGTTTTAATAGCTTGATAATATGTGTTGGAGTCTATTTAATAGCCCAGACCACGTATGTAAACTACGGAGCCCACCAGCAAGAAGTTTATGAGCCCCCAATACTTGGAAATTAATATTTCTTTTTTGATTCATAAAATTAACTTTTTTCAATAGCATCTACCTATAAATAAAATTTCTCTATATTACGAAGCAGATGATTTCATAATTGCAGATAATCGACAAATACGGTGGCTGTTTGATAAGTCAGTGACTTTGAAATCAATTTTTTTTTTTTTACCAAAATTCAATTTATTTTTCGGCGTATCCTTTTAGCTCGATTCATTTAGTCAAACGGGGTTTTCCAACGTTTGTAAGCCTTCTGCAAAATATCCCTTTGTTTCAGAGATAGCCCCTGCTCCCTCTCCACCTGTTCGGAGAGCTTCGTAGTACGCAACTGGAGAGTGTCTGACCAGGCGTCTTTATCAGATCACGCTTGGATACTCTGTGAGGTTGTATTTGCTCCAAGGCATGTTAAAGCTTTCAGGAATGTTTGTAAGACAAATTGGGATTGTTTCTGTGATATAGTCAGGGACAGGTTGATCTCACCACACAAAAGACTCATCACACTCATCACAGAGTCAGCGGTGGATGCTGCTGTCGATACTATCACCGAGGCGTTAAACGAAGCATTGCGGGAAACTTGCCCCATAAGCAGCTCTGGTGGAAAATCGAAGCCATCATGGTGGAATGCGGAACTGGGTAAACTTAGGGAAAAAAGCGCGAAGGTTGTTTAATGCAGCCAAGCGCAGTGAAGGTCAGGCAGACTGGTCCCGCTATAAGGACGGTCTAAGAGCATTTCAGAAGGCGTTAAGGCTGGCAAAGAGATCTTCATGGAGGAACTTTTGCGAGTCAATAAAGAATAATACAGAAGCGTCCAGACTTCCGAAGGGGCTTGCTAAAGACCATAGTACTCCGTCCTTTATAAAAGGGGAGATGGAGTCTGGACAACTACAAACGAGGAGCTATTAAATGCACTTCTTGGCGCCCACTTTCTGGGCAGTGGGGAGATAGTTTCGTCGGTGTCGAGCTCTTCACAATGGAACTTACAGGTTGGAAAAGAGGAGGTGATCAGCTCCATAGTTATTGAGAAAGCGATAAAATGGGCGGTCCGTTCTTTTAACCCTCTTAAGACGTCGGGGGTTGATGGACTAAGATCTATTATGCTTCAGAGGGAGCTATGTACCATGGCTAGTGACGATTTGTAAGAGCTACCTGAGGCTCTATTTCTTGCCCAGTGCCTGGCAGGTAGTGTGGATAATTTTCATTCCAAAGGCATGCGGAACAGGCCACATCGAGGCAAAGGACTTTAGACCTATCAGTCTCTCTTCCTTCATGCTGAAAGTCTTGGAAAGACTAATAGAGATACACATGAGAAGTGTGGAAGGGTGGCAGTGGTAGCCAGCATGCCTATACAAAAGTGAAATCGGTAGAGTGGGCACCACATGCAGTTGTATCCGTTGTTGAGAACTCCCTAGAATATGAGGAGTACACTCTACACGTGCTTTCCTGGATATTGAAGGGGCTTTCAATAACGTGAAGACTGAGGTTATATATAATCAACTGAGAAGGGTGGGAGTTGATAGGAGTCTATGTGACTGGATTAACTCAATGCTTCTCAGCAGAAAATTTAGCTCCTGCTCAAGTGACGCTACTGTGAGAAGAGCAGTCTATAGAGGTACAGCGCTGTGACTACTGGTAATGGATGAAATCTTCATCAAGTAAGAAAGAGGAGGCCTTAAGGCAGTTGCCTACGCGGATGACATATGCATCCTGGTAACTGGCAAATTTCTCTCTACTATTAGTGACAGGCTCGAGTATGCGCTGCTAAAGTTGGATAACTAGGCCAATAAGAACGGATTGAGGGTAAACCCCTGGAAGACGAAGCTGGTTCTCTTTACAAGAAGGAGGCGGGTGCAAAGTTCCAGACTTCCAAGGCTGGATGGAGAGGAGCTTAGTCTCTCCAGCGAAGGAAAGTATGCAGGAATCATCCTCGATTCCAAGCTGAGCTTGAAAACCCGTGTGGCCTTCTACACGTGCAAAAGAGTATTTGACGGAAACTCGGGACTAAAACCCCGGGGGGTACGTTGGATGTACACATCCATAGTTCGCCCCATCCTCTGCTACGGCTTCACGGTCTGGTGGACGGCACTGACGAAGAAATGTAACCTGGATGTGCTATCAAAAATCCATAGAGCCGCTTGTGAGAGAATAACTGAGTGTCTGCGCACCACGCTCATGGCGGCACTGGAGGTCATGCTTCACTTATTGCCGCTGGAACTTTATTGCAGAGGTTTAGCGGCATCAGAGGCGCCTGTCAAATGGCAAGCCTCCGGTGGACCAGTAGGGATACCTACCGTATTGCGAGGCAATTGTGGCCTGCATATGACAGGAAAAGGATAAAGGAACTGCTTAATGGCAGCAGGACAAATAGCAGGATGGTAGGGGTCATTACGGGTCACTGGACCATAGGAGACCATACTAGAAGACTTTGACGAATAAATGAGGTAGGCTGTTGAGTAGCTACTTCATTTCAAGTCTGGGGAGGTGCAAGTGTAGAATTTGGATATATCCGTAGTTGTCGGAGAGAAGCAGGATGGACGCACTAAAGGTCAAAGTGATGTAGGCTAGTCGTCTGGCGGCACCCCTCTTACCTAACCTAACCTAGCTCCTGCTCCGATGGAGAAGCAGCTTACAGGGCGATAGTCTTGAGCGTGGAAGCTGCAAGCCATGAGCTGGTATATTATCGTGTTGGAAGATATATTTTTCTTTGTGAACTAGGCCAACTTTACCATCAATTAAGTGTAAAATTGGACCAACAAAGATACATAATTCTATCCTGTGATCATTTTTCACATTTAGAGGTAGGCAATGAAAATTAAGCAATGCATTTCCTACGAAATTGCTGCAAATGGAACTGCTTTTGTCTTCTGTTCGTATAGAGAAATTCACTATTTTTACGGGTCTTTCATGTCTGGGGATCTCTTTAGTTGTGACCTCACTTTGACGTCCAAGGTGCTCAAAACTATTCGTGCTTATACGAAAACAAGCAAATTCAATGAACTACTTCTGATCCCATGTGATGCAGCATAACCCCACAGCACCTTTTAAGCCTCCTTAGTAGCTTTCCAAGCTCAACGTAGGGCGTTGCACACAAAATTCAGTATCCATAGAACAGGAGGTGATAGTAATCATCTAGACAAGCAAAAAATTGTATGGCAAGGGGATGGGGGTGGGCTTCATATCAACCGTTTCGGAGTTACAGGGTTATTAAGATAAGAACATAGTTTTGTATTTTAAAAAGTATATGGAATATGGTCACTGTTAAAAAGTTATTATATGCAAAACTGCATGGCCTTCCCACGGACTGATCAGCCACATACTCCTCTGCTCTCAGTAGTTATGGTGGTCTAAACTGAAAATTTCGGATTTTCCTCCCCCTTTTTTTTACTTTGTTTTTAAAAAGGTAATTAACATAACTTTTTTTATAAGAACTATAGATTTTGGACCGTTATCTTTAATTTGGCCTATTACACATATGTGCTATCACGGCTACAGGGTTATTAGGTCTTAACCTATTCTCAGACTTATTCTCAAAGGTAATTTATTCCCTTAGTGACTGAAAATACGTCATTTAAAAAAGTCTAATTTCAGTGTGACCTGAATAGGTTATGAGTTAGTAACTTATTAACGGCTACAGATAGTCAAATTAAAGCTAAGAGTTTA
Organism: Dioctria linearis; assembly: GCA_963930735.1. Classification (NCBI taxonomy): domain Eukaryota; kingdom Metazoa; phylum Arthropoda; class Insecta; order Diptera; family Asilidae; genus Dioctria; species Dioctria linearis. The sequence continues at coordinate 323,946,804 of OZ005741.1, read as the reverse complement.
GAGTCTGCAGTTTTTATAAACATGTTACTACCTTTTGTTAAAAAAAAAAGATGTCAAAGTCAAGAAAAAGGTAATAAAATCCGAAACTTTGAGTTTAGATCACCATAACTTCTGGAAGAAGTACGGAGTTGATTGAGCTCTGCTCTTAACGGTGATCGTACACCCAATACTTTTTAAGATACAGGGTATTTTGTGAAAAATTAGCTTTTTTTCTTAATCAGCCTGTAACTCCGAAAGGGTTGATATGGACCCCCTCCCCTGCCATATATTTTTTTTGTTTGACCAGTTAGGTACGTACAATACCTCCTGCTGTATGGACCCCCTAGGTGGAAACAACTGTATAAAGGACCTTGAAATTGTCCCCCATTACTTGTTTGGTTCGGACTTCGAACTTTCAAAGGGACTTTTAAGATTAAAATAAAAACGAAGTTAACACGTTAAATATAGAAGAAAGCAAGGGTCGAGTGGTTTTATATTCGTCCATTGTCTCATAGACTTTTATTTGAATTTAGATTGCTTTCTTTTTTAACTATTTAAGTTCAAATTTCAATATTTTTGTTTATAAGACTCTGAACTCTGAAATCATCAAAAAACACCTATAACAGATATATAGCCCATCTCTTCTTCTAAGCTAGGTTTTACCCTTTAACAAACTCTCGAAACTCCTAATATCCCGGTATAGATGGAGTCTTAATAGCAAATTATCGTAAAAATATTTAAATCGAAGTAGGTACCGACTGCTTAAACTACAGACGTGTGCATGAAAATAGCAGTACTATATACTTTCTAAATTGTGAATTCCCAATATTTTTCGATATATTTCGCTTTGTAGAAATAATATATTCTACCCATTGAAAATAAAGACATATGGTAACACTAATTATCTTTAATACTTTGTGGCTAGTTGAATTAATAACGAATAATGTCACATTTAGCTTTGCGTTAAAATGGCAGTGTTCTTTTGTTTTCCGAAATAAAATATAAATTATCTACATTTAGAACAGAATTTGGTTTTTAGAGAAATTTGGAAAGGTAGTACAATACACATACAATACTGTTAGGATAATATTCAATAAATTTAATTACTTTGGTTTTGTAAAAAATGGGACGAAATAAACAATGCTCAGAAATGAGAAAAGAACTTTAATAAACAAAAAGGTTGACTGGAGAAGAAAAAACGTGCATGCTCGTGCAAAAACTCGTAGATGCTCTGCTAAAATGATTAATAATGCTCTCAAGAGGAAAAAAGTGATTGAAAAATGCTGCTGTAAAAGAAAAGCAACAACTTTGCAAGATAGGGAAGTCCTTACCTTTGCGAAGAGAATTTTATTTGTTAATTCTACAAAGATAAAACAAGAACTAAACTTGTTGAAAGGTACTAGTATTCTAAGAAAACGTCTACTAAATTCTAATTTGCCTGCCATGCCAGGCATTCATTAAAAGTTCCCAAATTAAATAAAAGACAAATAAAAAGAAGGTTGTTGTTTGCTAAAGAGCACGTTAAGTAGTCTACTATAAAATAGCATAATATTTCATAGAGCGATAGTCAGGTATAGTCCTTTTTGATTTAAGTGATTCCCAGCAATATGTCCAAAGACCTGCTGGTTCAAAATTTAGTCCAAAATATACTACAAAGGTTGTACAATACGGAGAGTGTAGCATTATGGTCTGGGCCTGCTTTTCCTGGTATGGAGTTGGTACAACCATTAAACGTCGAAGCACAAGTACGTTAGTATCCTAGAGAATGTCATGTTTCCATTTACAGAAGAAGAGATGCCCCCAACACGGACATTCATACAGGATAACGACCCGAAACACAATTTTCGCAAAGCGACTATTTAGTTTCAAGAGCATAAGGAAGGTGTAATGATCTGGCCATCACAGTCACCAGACCGTAATCCGATTGCGCACTTATGGATAAATATAATAAAAGCTGTGCGTGTACATATTTAGTAAAAAACCTATAAATGTCCGACAATTATGGGAAGTTGTCCAATTAGCTTGGAAGTATGTTATCCGCAGATGTCAAGAAATAATTAAAATTCAGGTTATGGTACAAAGTACTAATTAAATATAACAACTTTTATCATAAAAGTTAAATATTATTAACAATTTTCTGTAGTTTCATATAATATTTCAATGAACAGTTTTTGTTGCTAGGATTAACCAAAATTTAGTTTTATTATTATTATGAACTTAAGAACTTTATTTTTATCTTATTACACTTTGAAGATTTTTACAGATTTTCACTTTTACATAAATCGCTGATATTTTCATTCTATATTCCTCTCATTTGGACAAATTTAATTATCTAAAATTTGAACATTTGTATTCAAATTAATTCTCAATTAAGGCTTCGTATGTCTAAGATATAACGTTCTCATACATTCCATTTTGCTAGAACATCAACACTACCAAGCTATATATAAAAAAAAAAACATCTTCTAATTGCTTAATAGATCCTGTCCTTTTCTGTATTTAAAAGTGTTTATTACATGAAAATTTTATACGCGAATTTTTATCGCACCAATTTAATGGCAATAATATATTTATCTGCAATTTCATGGAAATCTAAACATATTTCTCATACAAAACTGCTTCTTTCTTTTACAGGCCTTATGGCTTGTTACAAAGTAAATACCGCGAAATTCAAATACATTATATCCAATATTATCGGTTTGTCTAAGTTTATTTATTGCTATAACAAGTACCCTTTACGATAAAACTTAATCGTTAACTTAACGTTGTCTATGCTTAAACTTCTTCTACGAAGTCCTTTGAATGGAGCTCATAAACGATGAAGCCATTACCATCCCTGTTCTACGATAAGAGAGACAATTTTACGCGATAAAGGGAAAGCAACAAGACCTTAACACATGTAATTAGTGGCATCCCAATTAGGATCAATTTTCCAAGTGGCAATAAATTTCTACACAAACCGCTTTATCAGAGCTAACAAGCATCTAATTTATGTTTATCCATTTTAAAGGCAAAAAGATAAGAAGTTGCAACACGATACCGAATACACAGACATACAAATACCTCACTCAAAGTGTCCATCTTCAACCCATGAAGTCGTTTAGGATTCATCTCTGCATGACCTCTCGTAAATATCTTTCTGGCTCCTTTTGACGACTTGCTTTCCTGCAATAATTAATATGAGCTGAAAGGAAGGAAAAAATCAATTATTTAATTATAAAAGATTTTATTCAATCTGTTCATTCAGCAGCAACTTTAGTGGCTGCCATGCCAGTAGTGCCTACTTCGCTTGCTGCAGAGCCGTCCCATAAAAATATAATGAGCGCTATTTGCCTTGAAAAGTGTCCGGTGTTCCCTTTCCGAATTAAGTCGGCCGCTTAATGAGGACTAATCCTGTTGCATGTGAAAACAGTAAAAAAGCAAAATGGGCCATAAATTACTTTAAGAGCGGTGAACAATACCAAAGAATAGTTATTTCGTTTGGAGTTTTATAGCTTGCCGGTTCAAATCCACTGAATGAGGAATCCCCTCAATTAAAATCGATAAAAACATGTTAGGACAGGGGTTCAGTTGTTCAGAAATTCGATCATAATTTCAAAATTTGAGAATACTTAATCTTAAGGCAATTTATGGTTTTCAGTCAATGCGTTATTACATTTTAATAAATCTCCGATTGAATGTTGAAGTAACGCAGAATAATGACAATAACTTCGATTTCTCATGAACCTTAATTTAAAAATTTGTTGAAATTGTGAAAAAATTGTCTAAAAATGGGAAAAATCGAAGAATTCACTCGAGCTAGCAAAGCGAAATTTATACAGTTCATTGATAGGTACTCATAATAGCTTCAATTAAAAATTTCTCCTGTAAGTGGCTATGAGTCACCATGTACGGCGAATTCCTTGTGGGCTCTTGTCTAGGGTGAATATTGCAATGATATGGTCCCTAAATTTGTCATCAATTAAAATGCATGCTCTACTTTTTATTTTTATGTCTATTCTGATTCTCTCCCGAATTCTTCGTTTTGGACTTGTCCATATCAATAAAAATCTTCACTTAGGGGAAATGTGAAAATTTCCATTTTCCTATAAGTATCATAGTCAGGGGGATATATACAATCCTGTTAGACAAAAAAAGCTGAATATGAACAATTATTATCGGACACAGGACGAAATAACTTTAATTAATTTTTAAATTGTTTTTAATAAAGAAATAAAACACAGCCGCTAGCATCTAAAGATTTTCGGTGAGCGCCAAGTATATCGTGCATCCAATTTTAAACAGATCAATAATACAAAGACACCAAGCTAGAAGTCAACTTTGTAATTCATTTAATGTACAATTTTTGATTAATTTTTATTAATTATTTTTTCATATTTTTTATGAAATTTTATCCTAAAGTAATAAAGCAATTTTAGACCCAATGAAACTCGCATACAACGAGCTCGTATATTTTAATATAACTAGTGAACAAGTTACTTGCTTTCGGATTAAATAACTTGTAGCATTACAAGTTAATTTCGAAAAGTGGTTTAGAACCTTAATTTATAAACTGTACATACGTAGATTTGTCTTCGAGTCAGAAACTAAAGTTCAACAAAGTCAAAATTGTGGAATAAAACTTTATTTTTATAAGGCACTTTTTAACAGCTTTACTTAAGAGAAGTGATAAAGGGTTTATTGCTGATGTGTAAATTCCTCCTAAACTATAACGCCCTATTGAATTATTTATTGGACATGAATAAAGTCCACCATTCTCATTAAGTCTTCTTTTTAAAAAACATATTTCAGTAGATTTATTCCTGCAATTTCAAAGTTATGATCAAAGTATTCCAGTTGGGATCCATATACATATACTTTATGATTTTTTTTTGATTTTTTTTTATTTTTCTAAAAGATTTATAGTTAGCCTATGGTTTTTTAGTCATGTTGAATCTACAGTTTTTACTTTGGTGATTTGCTTTCGAAAACTTCATCCGTATCATTAGCAAGGGTTATCAAAAGACATCGTAAGCTAATATACCTGTACAAGGAATAGAATTGGTCCCAAAACTGAATCTTGTGTCATACCACACTCACAATTGCCTCTACCTTAAATTTTAAATAAAACGGAAATAATGACAGAACAGTGTAACTTATTCTAATTTACTGAATTTCGTTTAGTGGCTAACTGTATCAAAGTTTTTGTTTTTTTAAATCCAAGAAAACTTCACAAATATTTTCACCACCATTAATGCCATATTTAAATGATGTTCTCTTTAGATCCATACTGATTTGGTGTTATAGCACTCACTCTGTTATTTATTTATTTCATTTGCGAGCATGCTCAATACCAACCGTAACCTATCATTATAAATTCTACAAGAGTGTTAGGTAAAGAATCTTTACAAGCCGTAAAGGTACCAAACGTTTCTGTTCTCTCGTCATAGATATCAGGAACCACTTCACCAGTTCTTCTATATATTCACTAAGTAACACCGGTGTTAGCTCCATGGATAAAGCTAATATTTTGGCTGCTAGATTCGCTTCAAATTCTCGCCTTCCACACACTTCACAGAAGCCTGTTTTGAATCTCCCGTGTGCATGTCTACAAAGTTTCATTCCCCTGTTTATCAAAAGCTGCGCCTCATCCTTGGATAAACCTCTGCGAAAATTATTCTACCTGTCTTATTCAAGTGGTAACTTTCCAAATGCTTGAAAATAGCCCTCGTTCAGCTTATTCCCAAAAAAGGACAGAGTACCGATCCCTTAAATTATCGACCAACTGCAATCACTTCGATTTCTTCGAATGTTTTGGAATCTATCATTACATCCAAATTAACGAAGTATCTGGAAATTAATCAACTCATCAACGATCGCGAATATGGCTTACCGATTGCATGCTCATCTGGAGACTGACTTTTCTTACGAAACGTTGGAACCGTAGTATTCACAGCTTCGTTACCGTAGGTATTTCAAAGGCCTTTCATAGATCTGGCATCCTGCCCTTTTAGCCAAACTTAAAGCAGCGGCTAATACGGGTTGTATTAGATGGCGTTACATCTGAACTTCAATCTATAAATGCCGGAGTGTCCCTGGACTCTGTTTTCTCTACATCTTTCTTCTTAATCATCATTAATGATCTGCTTTTCCTTACTTTCAATCCCCTCCATAGTTCCGCAGATAGCAGTACCAAAGATTACCTAATAAGAAGATAGGAAACAGTAGAGCAAAATTGGAAATTTTTGGTGTTTTTTTAAAATGAAACAAGTAATTTCATATACTTTCTTCTTTTGCATTAATGGGGGAAAGAAACTTGGCTACGCACTATTGTAGTGCAACTGAGACAACGAGCTAAAAACAAAAATCGAGAGAACGTAAGATTACTCGAATCTTATCAAACTATTCATAATAATGTACATCAGGTCACACTACCTCCCATTTTTAAGAAAAAGATAAATTTCACTTTGGCCAAGATGCTGAAAGGAGATGTAAATTTCCTCTCAAATAAAATTCTCATTTTTGCCGAAAATATCAGAGAATCCAGTATGAGTTCTCCCACTTAATCGATTCATAGCAAAACGAATGTAAACAGAAACACGTGCTGTTCAAATATCATAGGAATACAGCAAAAATATGTTTCCATTACAGCAACAACTTGTGACCAAACATTGTCAATATTTCATGAAACCCGGTTTTCACAAAAGTGCGGGAAAAAGTGAAACCCCCGCCCCTTCTCATTTATTTACGAAAATGAAACATTTACCATTCTGTTTCGCTGCATGCAATTTGCGCTTTCACATTTTTTATCTTTATTCAGAAAAGTTTTAAAGACAGTTTGATTTTTTTTGTTTTTATACCCTAGATGAAATCTATAGGGTATACTAAGTTTGTCAAACCATTTGTAATGCACAGAAATAATGATGGTAGAGCAAAATGGATTGGACACTCCGCATAAAATTAAAAGTTATTTTGATTTTTGCATGTCCGTCTGTCCGTCCGTATGTGCGCACGACAATTCGAGAACGCGTTAACTTAGAAAGCTGAAATTTTGTACACGGACATTGAAAATTAAGTTCGAAAATGAGACAAATCGGGCAACTCCTTCGTTTTCCACTATGTATTTGGACACTACCTGAGAACACGTCGACATAGATAGCTGAAATTCGGTACGTTGTATTTTCATAGTAATAGCAAAGAAATCTTCAAAAATGAACTAAATCCGGCAATTCCTTCTTGGTGTTGCCATATAAAAATTTTGGTTTTTTACATATACTTTGAAAACGATCAGTCCTAGACATTTTTGTTGTACTAAAAACTTCTTCGGAATTAGATATCCTATAAAATTGGTTATAATCATTTTTTCTGTCCGACGAGCCGTTCTAGAAATATATGCGAGAAAGCAATGAAAAAAAATCAAAATTGCTCAAATGGGTTACCATACGAAATTTCATACTGGCATTCATCTAGGGTATCATAAGAATTGGTGTTATACCAATTCTAGCTTTTTCACTTGTTTTTTCTGTCTTTCTTCCTTTTCTTGCCGTGTACATTTTAAAAACACACACAGTATTTAAACACTCTGAAATCTCGCCTGCTTCTTAAGTTATTATTAAGACAACCTTGACAGTGCTCTTGATTTTGCTTACTCTTTTGACACTCTTGCAGACTACAGAGTTAATGCCGCATGTTGCAAACGAGATTACATGATTAAATCAGTGAATAACGACCTTGGGGCCAGGCGAATCACGTCGAATTCGATGCGTCTAAGACCTAAAGCTGTCTCATCTGTCTAAGAAATATGTCAGCTCATCAACCCATCAGCCCATTGAATCTTGCGCTCTATAAGTCCTACATCAGAAATAGAATCGAATACATTTCGCATATCATTGGCGATGTGGCAATTATTTTTCATTGCGAATGTGGAATAGCCTATCATCTTCTGTCTTTCCTCTGGTTTACAATCGGCGAAAGTTTAAGATTGACATACATCAACACCTCCACCACCTGTCCCTTAATCCTTTCCCTATCTCCTTTCTACCATGCTGTCTTTTGCATTCTAGAGGATGCCCTTGGCTTAAGATGTTTCTCTTACTATGAAAAAAGGCGTCTAATGAAAAAATGAAATTTTTTGGATTGACTTGAAGATATATAAATGAGTTCTGCCTTATAGAGATTTGTAAGTCTAACGTCTCCGTTAATATTACATACAAGATAACTACAATGCATATACACGACAACACTATTACACTTGTTATATCGATAAGGTTTATTAAATTTTGTGTAGTGTAACAATGATTTTCATCTTGCCCAGTTTAAACCAAATATAATTATATCAAAATCAATATTACTGCAATTATGAAATACATTTATGGATCTATGTAACAAATATTTAGGTCTTGCTCCGAGTCTATCTAACATAAAGTTAGTTTATAGCAAACCATATATATAAATAAACTAAATAAAATTTCCTACTAAGCTGCTCTGCAAATTGGTTAAATCGAACAAACCTCGACTGACAACTACTAACGCGACTATTATACGAATTAATAGAGCTGACGGACAGTCCTGATTTTGCCTGTCAATTTTACTGACAAAAAACGATTTGCGTTCGATCAATTGACTGGTAAGTTCATAATAAAATGTCCTCAAGTGGCGCAGACATTCCGCTTCTATATGGATATCTAACGATTTCTTCCTTAATCCGTAATTATTCTCTACAAAATAAAGATTAAAATGTATGTGAAACTATTTTCAGTCATTTCCCACTCAAAAGAGAAAAGATTATAAATATAAACATAAATTTCCACTAGCATCTACCTCTTATTTTCAATTTCCACCATCTTAATTTTACATTTGACAGTTTATTGACTGGTCTGTACTAACTGGTCAGTAAAAATGAATAGTCAGTAAGGGCTTACACGACCCTGTGATAGTGTCGAACGTTGTCAGGCAGGCTTGTGCCGCTTTGACAAATCAACAGTTGGTTGGCTACTAGAGCTATGTTGGCAAGGCCCTAGACAAGTAATTTCCCAGCCTGCTTGTTTGTTGCTTCTGTTGCAAGATCTGCTAGTTATACCATGGAATATCGAGAAAACAGAAGTGGTGATATATATAAAAATCCTGTACATGAAGATAGCTTTCTTCGGGATGTTCTAAGCAGTACAGAGCATATTTGAGTAAGAGCAATGACTTGTTTCTTCCTTTATGTAAAAAGCAGCTTGCCAAACAACCAACAATTAAATAAACAATTATAGCTTACTTATCATTGAAAAAAGTCATTATAATTGCACAGCGACAAGCCGCACCATTGTTTTAACACGTTGGCTGACATGAGACATGCGTGGTGTTGCAAGTTGCTATGCTTAACAGATGTGTAACACTGCCCTGTTGTCTCGAACATATTTCATAGTTTAGAGTCTCGTGAGCAAACGGATATTCCCCCAGTGCATGGCCATTATTCAAATAAATTTTCAATCAAATAACAATTTTTTTAAAAAATCAAATAAAAAATTATTCGAATAAATTTTTATTTGATTATTAATTTATTTTAAGTTATTCGCAAATAATTATTTGTTATTTGGTGCAAATTATTTGAGTATCAAATAATTATTTGTTATTCGATCGTGCGCTATTTGATAATCAAATAATTATTCATTATTTGATGAATTATTTGTAATTTCTCATTATTGTGATGGTCATTATTTGAATTTCAAACAACTATTTGTCATTCGATTATGAATATATGATTTATGGTGTCAATTAGTTCCAATTTCAAATAATTAATTCTTGGCATAAGCATTTTTATTCGTAAGGTGTCTCGTTACTTAATTTAATTTAAAGTTTTAAAGGAATTTAATAATTTTGTTCAATTAAGTATTTGTTATTGTTGTTATTTTTAAGTATTTTTGCAAGCAATCAGGTAAGCAATTACAGAAACTTAAATTCTTGTGTTGAAGTGTTAATATTTATTTTATCTTTGGAGCAACCAGGTGATGCCGTGACGCCAAGATGGCCGACCGTGGTTGATACTAGTCATATCTTGTGTCTATATACTGTAACTTCAAGCCACGGTACAGAGAAAGAGTTCTATGAGAGGAGATTCTGCCAAAGAAGTTTGCATTCGAAATTCAAAATTTCGGTGTACCTACTTAGCATTGTCTTCTATTGTTTATGAATTAAGGAAGTAAATTTGTATAATAGAAATAATTTTCCTGTTTTCTCCCATCTAGCGTCGTCGGTTTTCTATACAAGGTTGATTGAGTAATTAGTATACATTAGAGATAAATATTTGGGAGCCTCTCGCACTTGTAGGTAGGTCATCAATATCCTCGCAGAAATTTCTGCAAACTCTTTATATTTATAAAATTAGATTTTAATTTATACAATTTCGGGTTCCACGTTCCCGTTTCTCATTCTCTATATGGACCAATCGTCAAGCTCCTCTATACCCATCCTAATGTACTCCTAATAGAAACATCAGTCTGTATACGTTGACGGAGTCCTAACTATTTACTTTCTTTGCATTGCAACTCTTCTAGTTCTTAAGTATATTTGACCCGGTACATTTAATAATGGAAAAATTGTGAGATTTCTTAACATTTTTGAGATCTCATTACACATCACAAAAATAATAACTAGGTACTCCCAGCATATTAGCCTAATGTGAACTCGCATTATAGTTTGAGCATAGCTGAACAGTAATGAAAATTACAAAAATGTAAATTGAAATTGAATCCCGAAATTCTTAATGTTTGTCACACCATAATTCAAAGTTTTTGCATTTCATCATGTTCATTAATATTGAAACACAAGCGCACATCTACTTCTCACTGAAAACAACGAAACCCAACCAACCAGCCATAAGAGGAGAGAGGAAAACAACGAAAATTTCGTCTCCTTTGAATACTCTACGCCAATTTATAAAACAACAAATTTGTTTACATGACAAAGTCCGTGTGGACTTTTGAGTCGTTTTTCAACACCGCAAGTCCAGAATCAAAGAAAAGGTGATCAATTCATACCTGAAGGAATTGTTTACACGTGTTTTTGATCAAAAATTACCCGAAATACCATGCAGCAGTTTACGTTCCACAGTTAACGGCCATTGTTTCTTATGCCTTTTGAAGCCGCTCAATGACTCGCACTCCGTATACAGTCGCGCAAAACGTGGAATAAAATATGACCCCAGCGAATCAATTAGACCCGAGGACAATAGGATTTTATACAGCGCTTTACTCGTTTTTCTGCTGTATAAAAAAATCCACTTGACCCTTTCGTCGGCGGTTTTTCAGAATTTTTTGCGTCGATAATACGACGGTGGACCCTTCCTTGGCGCGTAAACTCTGTTAAAAATTCGCGACAGGACTTTACAGTTAAGTTACAAATTTTTTATCAATTTGTGTCGTTTTAGGGATAAGCCTTGTACCATCTTGTCTCGGGCTTGTTTGTTACCCAGAGATTCTTGATTTCATTGTTAACAACGTTTGAGATTTCACTGAGAAATACTTCTTTAGAAGTTGGTTGAGTTTTTCGAATTTTTCTGCACTGCTAGTCGTTTTGAAGATATTTTGCTCGACAATTTTTTTTTTTGTTTTTGTAATATGAGAGCAAATTTACACGTTAAAACGTACGAAGATAATTTAGAGAATTATGAATAGGATAATTCTTACGACAGAATTTTTGTATTGTACAGTATTAGTTCATCTTATCACAGATGACAAAAATAAATTAAACCAAATTTTGCTATTGATTTTAGTTTTCTTGGTTTTGTGGCTCTTAGAATCGCCTTCTTTACGTTATAAAAATTAAAAATTTCTTTCTGATAAATTAAAAGAAGATTGAAGAATATTCTCAGTTAAACTATACCTAATTATTTACACTTATTTATGAACAATATGGTGTGTCAATACAAGACAATATTAAACAAAATAAACGCATATAACATTTTAATCGTATCAAAAGATCCTACAGTCTATACTGTATGCGGCAAAATGCACCAGCAAGCAATTGTAACATTTTTTTTGTCGGCAGACAATTGTAAAATTAATTAAATCCAAGCGATCTCTTCAAATCTAATCAGAAATATAAGTTCTCTGTGCCCTAAAGAAGCCTCGAAAGAGCATCCAATAAATTTTTATGGAAAATTCTGATCAAACTGCTAATTAAAAGCAAGACAAAAATCATAATAATTGCGCTAAAACGTTATTCAGTGTAATATTAGCTACAGTTTGTTTAAATATTTGTAGATGTATTGTGTACAGCTGTTCATTTGAATATTATATAATTTACGTCCTTATATATTTTTAGATCGTTCCACTATTGCCATATCGTCGACTTAACTACGGCGGAACGTATTGAAAAGAGCATAACTTTATAGGAGACGCGAAAATTGATTTTTCCAATATCTTTACTTTTAACAAGGTAACAAAAAAGCAGCAATAAATCAGTTTTTGCAAAATATTAACAATAACAAAACATATGTTAAATTCTGATTGCTTATGCTTAAAGCCGCAAAATGACGTTGTCTAAATTGCTCTAGTTCATACATATATTTGCGGCAATTCTTTTTTTGCTACGTACAGATAAACAAATTTATTCTGAATCAAAATTCAATTTGACAAAGATATTTAATGCCGTTGACGGTGGGATTACCGGCTTCTCGACCACGTTTAATGGATGAATATGGATCAAATATGTACAAAGTTTTTTACAAGATTAAAATAAATCCTTTTCACCTTATAGGAAAAGGATATTGTCTTAATCTGGCAGTGGCCTCACAATAATCGTTTAGATTGGTAGATTGGTTTTTTTTTTAATATATTTATTTAAGGTTTCATGAATCGAATCGACTTCCATCTGTGCATGTTCTTTCTAGAGCTTTTATTGAACGTCAAAATATACCTCACTTGGTGATTGGCTAAACTGAAAACAGTAAAGTTGTAGAAGCAAAGCTCTGCCTTATAATACAAAGATGAGACATTTAGCATTGGTTATACTTTAACTGCCTGCAAGTCTTGTGTGTCAAAACTGTATATTGACCTAGTTCATGTCGGAGCTTATCAGGCCCGTTTTCTTCAACAGATCATATTTGAACTATTGAAATGCATGCTGTGAAAATTTTTCGCACCAGTTTTGATATTCCCTGTAAATAGATTCGATTGTATTGCCAAAGACAGGCTCAACTCAACATACAGTTTTCTTGAGATCTGCCTGCAAAAATGTGACGGAAGCTTTGGCAAACTGTCTAAAAAAATTGTCTAAGTCCTGTTGTAGTTCACCTTTGATACTTGATGATGCTCACAGAGGATTCCTCATCATGGCCTCCTATAGTCCAAATTTACGTTTAAAAAAATGACTACCAAACTTGGACACTTCGTCCATCAATAGCTAAAAGAATTATTATTTCATTATTAACTGCACCCCTTTTCTTTATGGGAATCACTTTACGTGTGAACCACGACATTAACCGAAAGTTATCAAAATGTTGCTGTCGCTGATTTTCAGAATAGGTATCGCAATTTCTCACGTTAGACTTTTTCCATGCATTCGAAGTACAACAATGTCCTAGTTTTTTATTCGTCCTCGGTACGAGTACACCTCTCCTAGCTGGCAATTTTTTTGGTCTACACCAGGCTGTGTATTCTTTTCTTACCTTCCGAAAACTTTTGTTTTTCATGTTTAAACATTTCGATTTGTTTGCAATCTTTTTACGATTCCTAGAAATACTTGTGGAGGAAGAAGCAATTGATTGATGCTAATGGACTTCAACCTGAATATTTTTAGCTTCTTGCTCTTCTTAATTAAGAATATAATCCGAATCGTCAGAAGCAGCTTCAGCATCAAAAATATTGTCAGGACTATTAGATTTAGCTTGTGCTAGGTGGCTACTTTTTGGGATTCTTCGTTACAACAGATTTAGATTTATAATAGTTATATTTGTTTGATTATCCTATGTACTTCTGTTCTTAATTGAAATTCCATTAATTTGACTTATAAAGATAATTAATTGTTCATCACATATGTTTGTACATATTTTCATATGCGTCTATCATTTCTGGGCATCTCTTTTATACCCTAGATGATAAAATCATAGGGTACACTACTTAAGTTTATTAATCCCTTTGTAACGAATGGAAATAATTACAGTTGATCAAAATGGCTTGGACACCCACTCATAATATTAAACATTACGTCCAACTGTTCGCCCGTTTGTCTGACTGTTTGTCTATCCGTCTTTCCACCCATCCGCTTGATGACTCCAGAACGCGTTCACATTGAGAGCTGAACCCGACTTTTTTTTAAAAAAATTGTAGATTTCAGTTCGAAAATGGGACAAATCGGGAAACTCCTGCGTGGTGTTAAATACAAAAATTTATTTTTTTCGCTACATATTTTAAAACTGCCTAAGTACGCGTTGACGTCGAGTCCTGAAATTATGTACATGGCGTTCTGTTGAAAATAGTATAGACAATTTCTAAAATGGAGTGAAAACGATCAGTCCTAGCTGCTTTTATTGTATTGAAAAGATCTTCAGAATATAAAACCCTATGAAATTGGTTATAGTCATGTTTACTGTCCGACGAACCATTTTAGAAATAGATGCGAAAAACCAATTACTTACAAGCATTCAATTAGTGTCATAAGAATTGTCTTAGACTAATATTAGCTTTTTTCCTTGTTATACCCTAGATGAACTCCATAGGGTATACTAAGTTTGTCATTCCGTTTGTAACACCTCGTAATAATGATGGTAGAGCAAAATGGATTGGACACCTATGGATAATATTATAAGTTATTTTGATTTTTGCATGTCCCTCTGTCCATCTGTCCATCCGATAGTTCGAGAGAGCGCGTTCGTCCACAGTGCTGAACTTTGCATACAGGCTTTTAAAAAAATGAGTAAATTTAAGTTCGAAAATTGGACCAATCGGGCAACTCCTTCGTAGGGTTGCTATACAAAAAATTCGTTTTTCAGTATACAGGGTGTCCCAAAAACTAGTGATAATCGGAAGCCTGCTTCGGGGAACCCAAATCAACCCCGTGTATGTTCTACGATTTTTTGCAGTTTTCGAGTTATGATTTTTTCCGTGATTTTTCACCAAACTGCAAATTCGAACACATTGTTGGCCACAGTGACTTAATTAATTGAAATAAATTGCTGATTTTTTTTTTAATTTACTGAATGTTAGGCCCATCTAATGCAAAAATATTTGATTCCTTAGTTCATACCATTGCCACAAAAGAAATTTTTAAATTCCATTAAGTTGAAAATAATAAAATATACCAAAATTTTTGAGAGCGATTTAAAAACAAAAAAGTTACATTACTTTTTTCACCTTATTTTGAAAACTTCTTCATTTCATTGGTTATTTACCGTGTAAATTTTATTGAGATATCTCGGTTCAAAACGTACAAGTCTTCAATCTATTCGAACTGGGGAACTAAATTTTTTCGCACCTTTGATCGGCTTTAACTCAGTAGGGTTGTGTCCGATCGGAAAACGGGTTTCACTGTTTACCTCAGCTCATTACTAGCTATAAATGGTAACTGGGGTGTACGTGAACCAAATGCACGAAATTATGTTTCCCGGCAACAAAACGGCCCGCGAAAGTTTTCTGAATCAGAAAAGTACACCATCCGATAGTACTCGACGAGACCTTTACTTTGATATACAACATGCCGTATTGGAACCACTGCAATCCAAAGAAAAAAAAATTTCTACGAATTGTAGCTGATAATAGGGTGAGGTGAACAGTGAAATCCATTTTCCGATCTGATACTACCCTACTGACTTAGAGCCGATCTGAGGTGTTAAAATCTAGTTCCTCAGTTCGAATAGATTGAACTGAGTTTTAGATATGACACCATACAAATATGACAACAAAATTTACAGGGTAAACCAATGACATGGGGAAGTTTTTAACATAGGGTGAAAAACTCTTTTTTTAAATCGTCCTCAAAGATTTTGGTATATTTTATTATTTTCAATGGAATTTAAAAATTTCTTTTGGCGCAATAGTATAAATTACGAAATTAAATCTTTTGCAATTGGATGGGCCTAACATTCAGCTAAATTAAAAAAAAAATAGCAATTTGTCTCAATTAAAAATCAGGAAAAAAATCATAACTCAAACACTATAAAAAATCGTAGAACATATATGGGGTTGATTTGGTTTCCCGAAAGACGCTGTACCTCCAGACCTCATTTTATCACTATTTTTTTGGACACCCTGTATATCTGGGCACTGCCTGAGAACGCGTCGAATTCTGTTGTATACTTAGCTTAGTTTTGCTTTATAGTTATAGTTTATAGTTCTTCTTCAGTTTTCGCTCTTGATTGTCGTCGTCATCAGTAGCGTTTCAATAAAATAATGTATTGATTAATTAATTGGAAATCATCATTGTTGTTATTTCAACGCATATAGAATTATACGAAAAAACAAATTAGATGTATCAAAAAGTTATACTAAATTGCACACAGACAGTTTTCTAACAAAAAAACAAAAAATTTACATCATCTACATAGCTAAATCATATTTTATATTAAAACAATTGCAACTATTCTCCAAAGGTTTTATTCAGAACTTAATGCGGATAGTTAGAAACGTAATTAATGTTTAATAGCGTACATTATTTGGATGATATACATACACTAATGAATGAAGTTTAATGGGGCCGTCAAACATTGTAAGAGGTCGATTAAGAAAAAACACACCAAATATAGGAGCTAGAGTGGCATCAGTTAAGATACTCCGTAGGTGCTAACATAAATAAGATGAGATAGAAGAGCACAAGGAATCATACCTCAGGACGATTAATTTATTGTATCCGGTCGAAATTTCAATAAACTTGAACATGCCAGTTATTATAAACGGCTCAACACTTTTGCATGTTTTTTCTCACTATGCGCGCAGGCTCTCTCGTAATCGTGTTGCACGGGTGAACACCTGAACCTGGCTAACCTCGCGCGCATCAGAAAATGAAACTCTTGGCACTAAATGAAATCACAGGCTTACGGTTACCTACTTTGACCAGTTTCTGTTGTTACTTACTGCATCGCAATAGGAGAAAGGGAGTTGGGCAGTTTGGCTCCATCTGAGCAGTTTGGGGTCCAACTAAGCGTTCTTCAGTGGCTCTTGAGCGCAAGAAGGCTTTAAATCGGCTCGTGAATTTATTTGTGTAGGCGATTAATGGGTTTATTGATGTTTGAGTCATTTCTTACCCTGCCAGCCTCATGATTTTTTTTTTTTCAGACACCCATGTTCATCCCGACCAGATTCCCCTGAGCGGGCCAAAGTGTGAATATAATTTAAAGTGCAATATTCCGTGGGTTATTTATTATTCATGATTGGCTTTGGATGTCTTCTTGCCGTCCATTGCCGTCGGTTTAACATTGAATTTTACTGTTCAATATTTGTTCTTTATGTTCAAACCTAAATGGTTACATGCTCTCGATGATATTTTTATGAGTTGTTACGATAAGAGATGCTGGAAAAGAAGTCGTTCGGCAAGAGATGATCGGTCCAAATGGTGTTTTCCGAGTTCAGTTCTGATTGCATTTTAATAAATGCAAGCTGACTACCTGGTGGAATAAGTATAATCATTTAACTGATTTTATCCTCGTTGTAAAAATTTTATTTGTTTCAAATATTCGATTTTGGCGTTTGTATTTTATGGGTCGATAAAGTGTTGGATAGTGGTACGGTATTTGTAATTAATTAGATCTTTTTGCTTTAAATTATATATTTTAAGTTGGTATATGTAGGTCGAGAAATGTTACATTATGGGTTTTTTAAATTTATAACAATGTTTAGTTGTTTGCAGAAATCTCTGGATGCACATGTTTTTCATCTTTTCTGCGACGGTCAGGAAATTTCTTCAAAAATGTTTTTCCAATGCAAAAACTGTATGTATGGCTTAGAAGTTATACAGTAGCCAAAAAATATACTATAAAAACATTAACTTCTTGCAGTTATTATTTTCTTTTTTGAGTTTTTTTTTTTGTTTTTTTTAATGTCCAAAATCAAATTATTGAAAAGTATTAATGAACAAAACTTTTTATTATTGAATTAAGCTTATCACTTTCACTTCAATGAATAGTTTTCCCAATTACCAAATAAGAAAATAAAAATATGCTATGATATTTTAAGATGTATGTTACTTAGGTTAATACATGAATTCAAATAAAACAAGTAAAAAATACCCTAGCATTCATGCTCGTATAAAATTTCGTATGATCACCGATCTATGCCAGTTTGATTTTTGAAGTGGTTTTTCGCATATATTTCTAGAACGGTTTGTCGAACAGAAAAAATGATTATAACCCATTTTATAGAATTTCATATTCTGAAGAAGTTTTTAGTACAATAAAAATGTCTTGGACTGATTGTTTTCACAGTATACGTTAAAATCCTAAATTTTTATATGGCAACACCAAGAAGGAGTTGCCCGATTTAGTCCATTTTTGAAATTTTATTTGCTAGTAAAAGAAAACAGCATGTACAAAATTTCAGCACTCTATATCGATGCGTTCACAGGCAGTGTCCAAATATATAGTGGAGAACGAAAGTTTTGTATGGCAACCCCACGAAGGAGTTGCCTGATTTGTGTTATTTTCGAACTTAATTTTACTTTTTTTTTAAAGTCCGTGTACAAAATTTCAGCTCTATATGTGTAGGCTTTCTCGAGTTCTCGTGCGCGCAGACAGACGGACGGACGGACGGACGGACATGCAAAAACCAAAAAAACTTTTAATATTATGCGTGGGTGTCCAATTTATTTTGCTCTACCGTCATTATTTCGAGGTGTTACAAACGGAATGACAAACTTAGTATACCCCTATAGATTTCATCTAGGGTATAAAAATGTATTAAAGGTTGCAAGCTCCTGTATTTTTAAGCAGTCCACTAAATTAGCTAGGATACAGATTCTTAAGGCCGGTCCAAACGTAAGAATAATGATTTTTTTAAATATTAATACTAAGTGTAAATACTTATATTGAACTCCAAAAAAATCTATCAAAAAACTTCTCAGGTTCGCAGGAACTACATAAGCACTTTAAATAAATGAGCTAGACTAACGGATCCTTGGCCACACGCGCAGTTCATCACTAAAATGGAAAAACCATGAATGTAAAAATTAAATTAAAGTTATGCAAATTGCCATGGGTTATATAATATTAGTTGTATAAGGCTTTTATTTTTCTTTCTTTTAGCAGGGGGACGACAGAGCCAGATCACGGAGGCCAGTGCGGTCCATTGTGCTTACTAAAAGTTCCCAGTCCTCTTAATGAAGCACAGCAGGTCATAGTGAGGTAAGTTTTTCAGTTCATCCACAGATAGGAGGGCAGACCCAAGTGTATCTAGCCTACTCCGGGCCAAGGCCAGACAAGCATTAAGAGAGTATTCGGTTGCCTCAGGCTCTCCCTCCAGGCAGGACAGACTGTCATGGCTGTCAACAACTTCCATCTTTGTTAGATGCGCGTGAAGCGAGCTTTGGCCTGTGATGATGCCAACAACAGTTCTACGTTGTTTCCTTCCGAGTCCCAAGAAAAAGTCAGAGAAATTCCTATTAGGCCCATCAAGAAAAGTTTTATTCAACTGCAAGTGCTAAGGTTCGCCCATATTTGCTGATGTTTCATACGAATATCCGCTTTGACGAGAGACCCGCTGACCGAGGCGGCAACGCCTAGTCCATGGAACGGAGAACTAGAGCCAGACCTGGCTAGAAGGTCATTCCTTTCATCCCCCCCCCCCCTTGCTGTGGGTACACAGCTTATTCACCGACGACCTACAGTCACCCAGTAGATATTATCCAAGGGCCGCTCAGAGCTATCAAGGCTGTCTGACTATCCGAACGGATAGCAATGTCCTTTTGCTTGATTTCCGTGTGAAAGGCTATCTTCGCTGCAATTCATGACGACGAAGACTTTAGCCTAGAAGACAGTGGTGTACCTTCCAAGTGAGTACTCCAACCCAATGTCAGGTTCAAGAAAGTAAACACCCTCACCGGCTCCCTCATTAGTGAGAGAGCCGTTAGTGAAAATTTTTACAGTGGACTGGCAAGGCTCGATAAGGCACCCCCTCCAGCTCATGATTCCCTTTCAGAAAAATTCACAGCGAACTGACGCCCAAAACAAAGCTCTGGTACAATCACATCCTGTGGCATGCGGGCCAGAGAGTTACCCTTTCCAGCCCACACGCCAATGAGAAATAGGGACAACAAGTCCAGTCATACTTCCAACATGCCCATGAGCGCAATCTACACACAGCCCTTTTGGCATCTGCCTGAATGACAATGTATTAGGCTTAGTTAGGTTAAGTAAACACAACTAATGTTTAGAGTAAATAAATGAATAATAAAGTATTAAGTGTTTCAAAAAAAATTGTTTTTTTTTTCCAAATATATTGCCACAATTACATATAGAAATTAACAAATTGTATTTTCTTGCTTTTAAGGTTTGTCAACGGTTTGGCTACCTTGGCGAAATCTCTGACAAATCGTCTATAGAAAAGAGTTAATCACATAAATGCTTTTAATTCCTGAAGACTTTCCTGGTGTTTTAATATCTGAACTTCCATGAATTGTAATTATATATCTCCAAAATTAGATAGAGAAAGCAGTTTCTGGTATATCAATTTTCTTTCATTTTAATCTGGTGAAATCCGGTCGTTGGATCCTAAAATGGTAGTAAAGTATTTAGAGTTGCCAAGACTTGTGAAAGTAGGTATACCTATTGAAAAAGTATCCCCTATCGTTATTGAATTTAGTTGCTTAAAACTTATACTTCTATATTTTTCTATTCCTATATATTCGCTGGATAAGAATGAGATTTCATGTGAATTCATTTGTGTATGGTTTTATTTTCACCTTCACATTTCTATCAATAATTCAGATTTTTGCGTGTTCAATAATTATTGCCAGAATTTTATAGTTTCCTCGGATAAATGGTTTTCCCTATTTTTTAAATCGTTCACTTGGGCTCACGTTAAAGATTAAAACGAATTTTAACTCGAAAGACAAACGCGCAATGCACTACACAAGCATACAAAAAAACGTTAGAAATATTCTGATCTTTAATAATAATTAAGTATAAACGCTCTACTCTCCGAGAAATGGACACATTAAGCATTTGTATGTAACATATATACAACTACTAGGACATAGCATTATACTAGACTATTATCATCCTCGTCATAAAGCTAAAAATGATAAAAAAAAACTAAGGAAAGTACTTTCATGACAATTCCACCAAAAATTTCCCACTTTGAAAATGAATTATTGCCCTCGTTAAGCGTACTGGGATCGCAACATATTCATAGGAGCACAAAAAAATCTCATCTCATTTTCAAGTGGACGTTAAAAGCGTGGTTAATAGGACATGTGTTTTCCTTGCAGGCTCCTAAGTGGTTTCAGGATACAAATTAGACCACACACACGTAAAATTTCATTCATGTAAGTGATTCAACCATGACAAAAGTGAAATTTTTTATTTGAAACAAGCAGCAAAATCGACAGTGGGTGAGGCTGCAGAAGTTGTCGAAGCATCTATTCAAAATGAGATTATTTCAACGAGTCATTAAATCGCTAATGAGGTTCGAAAAAACTAATTTGAATACGCTAATAAAACACTGAGTTAATCAATCAATGCTCATAGTCTATATGGGGGGGATGAAAATAAAAGGTAGAAATTGTTGATATTGGATCAACACCCAAATGATGTCTAGAGAGTAGAGACCTGGTTGAGGTCTTTGAGCAGCTCCAGATCGATTTCTTTCATAGATAACGAAACATTCTTAAATAGATGCAGGTTTTTTTCATTATGTTTATGCTTTCGATAGAGTCCGGATTCAGTTTTATTGGTAGAATGTCAGTCACTTATAAAACTACTCAGATCATCTTGATGTTGAACATTCACAAGTAATAGAGCTCTCTCGTTAACGAAATGACTCATTTGCCTAACAAATGACTGCGAGTTTTTAATTACTTTATTTAGTATCCCAATTATGCTAATCAGCATGTCGAGTTTTTATTGATCGGAGACGCCTGTTTTAGACGGCCTCTCTTCCTCTCTTCTGATACGTATTATGTTTTTATTTTCTCATCTGATTTACCTGATTTGTATTTATGCGATCTCCGGGCTATGCTCTTCAATTTTATTGACTGCCCCCAAATTTTTTACTTTTTTAAGGTACAATAAAATTTAGTGTTTTAGCATTTTCGACAGGTATAATTATGGTAAATAGGAATCTTGTGGTTGGTATGGATATGTAGATACATAAATTAAAGTTTTCTATATGGATTGCATTTTATGTGCCGAGGTAGCGCCTCAAAACGCGACCTTTTTATTTAAAAACATTTTTGTTTTTGTGATATTCACTTTTATTTTTATAGTTCTGTATTAATTTCATTTATTCATTTATTCAACAAGTAACTTGGGTAATCAAACACATTATTTCATTTCATTTTTCATTTATTCATTTATTCTTTTATAAGTGGCATTGTACAAAAAGATATAAAACCTTATTTTAGTACAAGATTAATAGGTACATTATCCAATAATATATTATAAAAAACTAGACTAATAAGAAATTAATTAGTTAATTAGAACTAAGATACAAAATGAGAAAAAAAAATTATTAAGCTTATACTTATTTGCAATGCAAAACTAAAAACTAGACTGATTTCAAGTGCTCGAGAACTTTGCATTTAAAATTACCAAACATACCTGACTCAAACAACAATCTCAAATTTATTGGCAGAGAATTCCAAATAATAATGGACTGGATGAAGAACTGACGCTTAGATGTTAGACAATTATGTCTAGGCACTATTAAAGTAGTAACTCGACTTGATCTCGCAATCTGAAGTATATTATACAAGTAGCTGGGGTTCCGAGATTTGAGAGTCCCAGCCAATAAAATTACAGCGCGATATTTGAAATAGACCATTAGGTTGCAACCAAGGATGGAGTTGGCGTAAGGAGAGACATAGTCAAAACGACGGAGACCAAAAACATACCTTATAGTAGCGTTGAATGCAGTATTTAGCTTTCGAATAGACTCATAGTCAAGAGAAGCAAATATTTCGCACCCATACGTAAAAAGAGGGACAAGAAGCGTCCTGACCAGCTTTAAACGGGTTTTCGCTGGAGTGAAATTACTAGTCGCCCAGAGTGAACGAAGCACACCATATACTTTTCTAATTAGAGTATTAATATGATGGCCCCAGGAAAGAGTTCTATTGAAGATAATTCCCAAGTTAGAAACGGAATCAACAATTGGAATTTGCGTTCCATTGATTACGACAGGTGAGAAATAAGAAGTATGATGTATTGTGTTTGAGTATATGTGGTTACTACGAATAAATACATAAGAAATGTCAAAATGAAAAATTAATAAGAACGAAATTATAAGACTATTAAATATATGCGAATATGATAGCCAAATTGACATATTACATCGAAAAGCACTGCAATACTTATTGAATATGTGAAATCAATATTGGTGAATGAAGATAAATATTTGGATTAGCGTAAAGCTAGGCCAAGTCAACGATTTCCAACTACCTATTGAAAAGCATTAAATCAGGTAAAAAGTCTCGACTTAAATAACATCGAATGTTAAAGGCGATGTGAGTTATAAGAGAAAGTAAAAGGACCCAGGAAATTATCATTAAAGAAGCAAACTATTGAATAAGTAAAGATAAGGTTTTATAAGAAGATAAGTTATCTATGTTATGTACACATATCTGCTCAGTCAATTAAATTTTCAATCCATATCCAGTACCAGTGAGGATAATTACTGAAGATAAACAGCTTTTAAATTAGCTGTGAGCTAACAGGACGGGACAAAGTGAGTGCGACGTGAAAATCCTTTATCAGATAAAAGTGTTCGCATGGAGATATACCAACCCTTTATTACTACCCGGGATCGAAACGACCACAAAACTATTTCATTTATGTTTTTCTCTAAAAGATATTGATAATTCGCATCGCTCATTGTTTTAAAAGCGTATAGTTACTAAGGATAGCAATATAAAAAAAATCGGTGCCTTTTTCTGAGAAATATAAAGGAGCTGGGGTTGTTTACGGCCCCAGGGTATGAATAGTGTAATTGGAAAATTCCAGAGTTTTTTTCAGGAAAAGTTAACAAATTCCAATACGTAAAATGAAGGAAAGTTTACAATATTTTTCCTAATTTTTACATATTGGTAGTATCCTCATATATCAAAAGTGGTCCGGACACTTTTGACCAATTGTGTCACAAATATAGTGGATCAAGAAAGACACGCAGGTGACCAATGTGTGCATTATATGGCCTATTAAATGCATTAGTAATAAACGCGTTAATATATTTACGTCTTTCAAACTCAATCAGCAAGGACTCTGGTAAAAAAAAAAGAAGTTTTTTTTTGTAATTTAGCATTAAGGCTTCTAAGACCATATTTAGAGGAAGGTTTTGAACGCAGAACCTGGTCTACTTTACTTAAGGACAGGATTGCCGGATTAATTGAAAGGGAAAGACATGTTGAAAAGTTTGAAGTTTCTCGTGGAAAGAGAGCACGGTGCGCTTCCTTTCCTAAAAAACTATGTTTTAACTGTCTTCATAAATAAAATAAAATTTATAATTAGATAGCATATGTGCAATAATATTATTTCTAAATTATTAAAACTTTCATACTTAAAACATACTTCTGAATTTCCTAGTAAAATCTGTTAATTTCATAGTTTTCGTCTTCCGGGTAGGAAAATCAGGGTAGTAAAGGAGTTAATGCCATAGCAAGTATCATCCTTCAGGAACTTTCAAAATTCTTGTATCAATATCGATTGCATCTTCTGAGAACATTTTGGGTACAGAGTGTGATAGGCTATTTTAAAGTTCAGCTTTCAGGCTTCTTAATTCCAATATGAATTATTGGTGTCGATGATTTCTTTTTTGATAAAAATAGTACATAGTTAAATAAAAATAACCGAGACAAAATTCCAAAATTTTCAATTTATGGAGCCATAACTTTAAAATGGGAAAAATTACGGGAAATATTTATAGACCATTAGAAAAGTTCAATGATAATCAATCTAATAAATTTTAAATGATCGCCAGATGGTATAACGTCTAGAAGATATAAGGTGCCAATAAAAACATACACAAATATCTATAAAGCCCTAAGTCTAAACATCACCTATCCATAGCCTTCGGATGCAAGACCACATATCGGACACCCTGCATGTAATACCATTTTTCAATGGTATTGGGAAAAGTATGGTTTAGTGATATGAACATTCACGGGAAGTTTTCTTCCTAGTGATACATATTTGATTTAATTTTTTGAAGCTATTCCATTCCCACATGAAATATAAATTGAAGGAAGATTATTAAAATTGTATTCCACAATTTAATTTTCCACTAACTCCACTTTTATCCACTTCGTTATGAAGCATTGCAAATTTTATCTTCTATTCGAGAAAATTACAATTGCCACTAACTAATTTCACTGTAGAAATAATAAAAGGATCTCAAATGATCAATTTGGAGTGGAAATACGAACTTATTTCTCTGAAGTGAGATTTAAACTAACAAAATTATGGTAAGAAATATTACATTTCTTTCAGCATTTTCAATGAATCCAACGGAGTAAATTTACATAAATATTAACATTTTATTTTTCCCATTTTAAGACGTCACACACATTTTATAGACCGGCCGATCATACCTGTTACTCTTTATACCATGGTTGAGCACCTTCTGTAACATAGCAAATGCATCTAGCTTTCAGCTGAAACGAATCTATTATAGAGATGTAATAGAGAGGAAATATTTAATGATATCACGAAAGACGCCAGGCGATCCAACATCCTACGTGGATACACTAGGCAAAAATGGTGTTGATGTAAGGAATACTAAACTTGTTTAAAAATGTATGAAGAAGTGAATTATTCACACTTTCTCACTTAATCTTTAAGTGAAACTTTTTTTTTTACACTATGAACAATAATAATACGGACAACAAGGCACATTATTATGTAGTTATCCATGACAAATTACCACGGTACTTAGTTCGATTTTACGGCTCCTTATCCGGAGCTGTAAAAAATTTTATTGTCCCCGAAATGGATGAAAAATTAACTAATTAAATTATACAACCAAAAAGTGCCAGAAGGCATACCAAAATATGTTCGAAGCGATTAAGGCGATTCAAATTTAAGCACAAATACTCTTGCAGCTGGTTATTAATGCGGCAATCGAGAAATAATTTCCTCACATTTATAATAAGACAGAACCGACCGATAAATTAAGCCCTCGCCTCATTAAAGTGTTTCACTAACGGCAGGGGGCATATGAGAGTCCACTGCGAAAAGTGAGGGGTCACTCCGCTCCGTTTCTCGTTGTTGTACTGCCTTGTTGGGGCGAAACGCACATCAGACCAGCAGACGTAGAAATTCCGATCCAGCAGTGCGGGGCCTATCAAGTCAAATCGGACAGTACCTGTAGGTGTAAAAAGTAGATTAGTCAAGATTTTAGGTATGCTTGTTCAGCGATTAACAATTAAGCCATTGTCATAGCGGATATGAAGATAAATTGGTTCAGATTGGGTAGGTAGGTATATCTAACCACCTGACCAAAGTCTCTCAGTCGCAGGCCCAACTCTGGCTAGCCTCGACTTAACTTGGCTTGCTGCTGCTCCTTCCAAATTAAAAAGGTGCACCAACAAAATGGTCATTTGCGCAGACAATCTTTGGTACCAGATTCAACGTACCTTTTTGTATCTGTGGTTATAGCCTTAGTTTTTGTGTGTCTCACTTATTGGATAAATAATTGGTGTGCACGAACTCCGATTCCGTATCGGATTCGAATATCAAATTGCATTGTCAGAAGAAACACTGGGACACGAAGAGAAAAAAAGTGTTTGGGACAGCGACGTGATCTTGCGCTATGTATAAGTATGGCCGATCGTGATACTCGCCTTCATCTGACTTACGAGCACCCATAAGATGCCTTTTATTGGGCTCATGTAATTCAATAGCGGTCCAAGCGCCGCCGCTGAATATATTAATTTAATAAGAAAAGTCATGCGCATTTTGTTACCGATATCCCGCGATTAAGCAGTGTTGAATCGAAGAAGATCTAAGGGCCCCACGGGCATGGTGCTCTTATTCACTTCAGCCTTCGCATTTCGATCCTGATATGAAGCGCAATGTTTTTCGCGGTAATTTATACGAATTCAATTGATGTAAATATAATTGATGCTGTACTTATTGAAAAGTTATTGCCATGGCATTACGTGGCTGTTGAAATGTAACCAGTTTCAGGAGTGGATCTGTTGCATAAAAAGTCTACTATGCAAGTTCCATTAGTGCTAGTTGAGGTTAGATCTACTTTGAAACGAAGTCGTGAAATGTAAACCAGCAGGATAGGTGATGACACCTTGGGGGCTGAGGAATGTTTTATAATGTTTTCAAAAGACTTTGCACATGAATAGATTATAAATGTTTCTTTTTTACTTTGATCAACGGAGCGTGTTTTCGTTCACAGTTTTTAAATTGTTAATAGAAGAAGAACTTTTCCCGTTTAGTTTTTATATCTGCCTATATGGTACTCGACACATCGGCACTCTTATAATCGGGCACATTTTTATAACATGAAATATAAAATCTCATCTTAATAACAGAAATCTAATAGAAAATGAACTTAAGGCTTGTAAAATGCTGAGATTTGTTGAGCTGTTATTTAACAATTGAAGAGACGTCCATAATGAAAACTAAACAATTTATCATGCAACTCTCTATTTGTAGTACTGTCGTACTACATTTTACTTGACTCTATCGAGTGGACTCTTTGAAACACTGCAAGCTAAATTATTATGTTGGAATTATATGAAGAAAAGTTGCAATAAATGTAAAAATTCTTTCGATTTGGGTGCAGACTGTGGGCATTATAAAGAGAAATGCCCATTTTAGGCCCGACACCTCCAGACATGGGAGATGCCTTAAACGATGCATCATGATACTCTGAACATATTTTATTAACAAAGTTTATTTCAATTAAGCGGGGGAAGGCCCGGATGTTAAAGTTTGATCTAGTACATTTTGGAAAATCTAGTAGAAAATCGAATTCTTTAGGTCGTGGGAAGAATTTTGAGCATCCACACACCTATACTCGGAGGCATAAATAGCCAGTCGCCATTTTTTTATATTACCCTCTTTTTATTCGAACTAAGGTACTAGCTTTTTCGCAATTAATATCGACTCTAACTCGATAGGGTTATGTCCGATTGGAAAAGGCGTTTCACTGTTCGCCTCAGCTTATTACCAGCTAAAATTCGTAGAGTTTTCTCTGCTTACTTTTAGGGTGGGTGGTAGGAGACCCCAGCTGAGGGGTGGTTCAAATACCGCATGTTGCATATCAAATTAAAGGTGGTCTCGCCGGTACTATCGGGTGGTGTCTTTTATCTTGGGTCTCATACACCCCAGCGACTACATTTCGCATATATTATTACAGTTCTTTCTTCCATGGCCGTTATTGCTCTGTTGTAAATATTTTTCTCATATGAAGTCATTTTTCACGACTCACCAATTCCGCGCCATCACTAGAAGAGGAAAAGTCCAATCTTTCACCCTTTCGATCGGCAAAGCTTTCCTCCACTAGATAGAAATAAACATTGTTAATAAAATATGTTCAGAGTATTATACTGCATCGTTTAAGATATCTGTCATTTCTAGAGGTGTCGGTCCGAAAGTTGTGTGAAAAGTGGGCATTCTCCATTATGGTGCAAATTTCTCGTCTATAGTAGAACTTTTCGACCCAGCGATCAGGGAGGTCTCTTTAGTGTAGGTTACCTATGATCGCTTACCACAGAAGCTCGATGATAGAGGTCATCTCTATCTTTTATTGTCATATTCTTAATCCTGGCATTTTTTAAGCCGTGAGTGCGAGTTATTTTATAATATCTCAAAATCGAAGAGAAATGCGTTAATTGCGAAAGGACCCATAATGATGGTGCCATTGTGGCTGTATCACTTGCAATCAAAGCCCTGCAAACCGTAAGTAAAGTGCGGAACGCTGGGGACTTTGAAGGAATATCTGATTTAATAACGGTAAAAGATCATGTGGAGCTCTAGTTTAAGGTTTCCCTATCTCCTTCCTGCCATGCTGTGCTTTGCATCATAGGATATCCCCTGAGCTTGGCTTAATAATATATAAAAAAAAAAAAAAAAAAACGAGACGTACTTAGCTCCTTGAAGAGCTTACGAGAAAAGAAAGCTGCTGCAAGTTCATCGATGGGCCCTCCTAAGAGCAAGATACGTTCCAGTGCATCCATGCAGTGCAGTCCATCAGCATTTAATTTTAAAAAGTGCTGCTCCATTTGAAGTCAATTGCGAAAAGAAACAAGTGAAGCATAAAAATATCGAGATTCAGTTAAACAAGATTTAAAATTTTCCAATAAATGCTAGTACTTGAAATGGCAACAAAACACAGCTTGGCCGAGGAGGTAGAAAAGCGGATACTCAACGAAATCGTCCTGGTTGCATATCAAGCTAGATATCATGGAGCATGGGTGTTGTTTTCGTGCATGACTTCTTTAAATCACGTAAAAATGAAAGTAGCGGGCGTCTCCCAAATTCTGAGATTATCCCGGCAATGGAAGAAATATTCACTTAAGTACATCGAGTGTAATGATGATTGTCCGTTTACAATGACCGAATCCAAAGACATTTTAACCAGAGATAAAGCAATTACAAAGAAATTATATGCGAGATATGCAGACAATATTTCTATTGTGTCAAAGACCACGGAAGCATCATTAACCTGATTCCTGAACACACAATATGACATTTTGAATACTGGATGGTATGATGATAAGATGAGTGAAGATGCAAATGAACAGCTGACGGTGGTACAAATTGCAGTAAAAGTAGGCGAGATATTCGGAATTAATTTATGATACCAAGTGTTATCCATCGAGCGACAAGATTGTAAATGGAGATGATAGCCTGAGTCCAATGCCCTTGATGTTGTTTTTGGAACAATTAATTGTTAAAACTCTCTTGTCATCATCCACATTATGTGAAACTCGCTACTACGGAAATAATGTATAGAATCTTTTTTAAAAAGAATTTACTTTCCTTCATTTTAGTACTGCACTATAATTATCGTAATTTTGAAAAAAACCTGCCAACCTTGCACCTTTTGGCTGTCATTTTGTAAGTTTCCGCATAGCCAATCGATGGTGACTGTTTAAATTTAAAGATTATCTATTTTGGAAAAGCGTAAGTTTTGATTTGAAAATTTTTAAATTTGAAATTTGAAATCCTTAAATTTCGAGGGACATGTTCAGCGGATTCATTGTCTTCCATACAGAATCGACAGGTCTCATCATTGACCTTACCCATCTTCTTAAGATGGTATCTAAGTGGCAATGAAATTGGGTTAGCCAACGGGTCCTCTATGAAATCCTGGAGGACTTTCAGGTGGCCAACCAGAATATTTTCACTTAGGAGGTTTGCCCTCTGTAGCCTAATTGGACTAAGTATGGCCTGCTCCCTAACATGCAAATGTAAGGATAGCAGGTCCAACATAGCCTCTAGGGCCGCATTTGGGCAGGTACGCATGGCACCGGTTAATCCTAGACATGCAAGCCCTTGTAGTTTTTGCAAACTAGCTTGAGCTGTCTTTTGTGTTGTTTTTGGCCACCAAACGAGTGAGGCGTATGTGACCATGGGTCTTATAATAGATGTGTATGACCACAGAGTCATTTTAGGTTTAAGACCCCAATTTTTGCCAAAAATCCTGCGGCATGTCCATGTTGCCACTGTAGCTTTATCCAGTACTCTTTTTAAGTGAGAGTTCCAGGTTAGTCTGTTATCCAGCGTAATTCCTAGATATTTGACTTCCTTGAGAATTCCACTACTGTTCCCTCAAGAGATGGTGCTTGTAGGTAAGCTTCCTTTTTCTCGTGAAAGCAACAACTGTTGTCTTACCAGAATTGGCTCGAAGTCCCATTATTTGGCACCAGTTGCAAACTATGTTTAAGGCATTTTGCAATAAATCAGAGATATCTGATCATGTTTGCCCCTAATTGTAATGACCAGGTCATCCACATATCCCTGATTGTCATAGCCGGAGTTGGTTAGCTTCTGTAGGAGATCATGTACAACCAGGGACCATAGTAGAAGGGACAGGATCCCACCTTGGGGACATCCCTTGGCTACCATTACTGTAATAGAATCCTCCCCCAGGTTAGCTGTGATACTCCGGCTTTCAAGCATAGCTTTTATCCATTTTATCAAGGAAGGTTCAATTCCTTTTTTGGTAGCTGCATTCTCAATGGCTTCAAATGCTCCTTCGATGTCTAGAAATGCATATAGGGCAGTCTCTTTATCCTCGACTGCCTTTTCTAGTCCTAGGACAAGACTATGTAGGGCAGTTGTGGTAGACTTTCTTGCTTGGTAAGCATGTTGATTTGGGTGCAGCGGTGATCGCTTCAGTGCACCGCTCCTAATATAGTTGTCTAACACTTTCTCCATTGTTTTGAGGAGAAATGAAGTTAGACTGATAGGACTGTAGGATTTGGGTAATGCAAGTGAACGCCCTTCCCCTTTAGGTATAAATGTTACCTTAACTTCCCTCCACGTCCTTGGTATATATCCTAGAGTATAACTTGCTCTAAAGATCTTAATGAGATTTATCAGTATCTCTTCTAGCCCTTGTTGAAGTAGGGCTGGAAAGATCCCATCAGCTCCAGGCGATTTGAATGGCTTAAAGGAGTTGACGGCCCATTTAACTTTCCTTGGGGTGAAGATTCTGCCAGAGATACTTTTAATCCTATTGGAGGGCCTGCATTCAGGTCTTAGCTCTTCAGGGATTTCGTCGTCATCTTGCATAACTCTCGAATCGGGAAAATGAGTTTGTAGTAACAAACTTACTGTTTCTTCCCGGCTACTCGTGTAGCTGCCATCGACTTTCTGTAGAAGGCCGAGACTATTGGTGTGATCCTTAGAGAGAACTTTTTGAAGTCTTGCACTCGTGGGTAGATCATCAATACCCTCGCAGAGATTTCTCCAAGTTCTTCTCTTGGATTTCCTCAGCTCTTTATTGTACTCAGTCAAGGCGCGATTGTATTCATTCCAAGCACCTGTTGTTTTTGCCTTGTTGAAGAGCCTTCTAGAATTGGCTCTTAATCTATCTAGTTCACTGTTCCACCAGGGCACAGCTCGCGTTGTTTAAAGCACTTACTCCAGGTGATAGCATGGGCAGCAGCTAAATAGCAGAACTCCCAGTAATAAGACCGACGTGTTGTATTCTCAGATGTTCTTGTGAAGAAAGACTTTGTTTACTAATTGTGTGCATTCTATTTATACAGTTGACAAGTCTATTATTCATTTAGTCGATAACTAATTCTACGGTGCATATTTCTATAAAAATTGCAGTATGTCCGACCTTGTATTTTCACTTTGTGAATACCTTTTGCAAGGTATTGCAAGACATTGCAATCAGGCATAGTATTTCGGATTTCGCTATATTTCAAATTGTTCCTCCAATACACCACCCCCCCCTTCCTCATGTGCTAAATAACAACAGAAGTTACCAGGCCCAGTTGGTAGTCGTCGAGAAAATCGGGCGTGCAAAATTAAATGTCAATAAGAGGGGGGGGGGGGGGGTTCGAGACTCCTGAAGTCTTGAAATAGAATTTCGGAAATTTCAAACAAATACCCTCTTTTGCTGGCAGTACGATACTATTGTATACAAATTTTTAATTCCGTAGATTACAAATAGCAAAAAATATATAGAAAAAACTAAAAGAAATAACAAAGTTAAAAATTTGACATCGCAACGTACAAAACCAAATTAGCTTTCATTTGATATCACAATTTTTGTAAAAACAAAATGTATATGAATTAGCAAAAAAAAAAATATGAATTAGCAAAAAAAAATTGGACTTCATTTTTCATAACTTGGGCTATTTTTGTTTTGGTATCTCTTCATAACTAGAATCAGTTCTTTCATCCGTGCATTTCTGTACGATAAATAGTGTAAGAGGAGATAGAATGGCACTGTGTTTTGGAAAGTTTTCTGTCTCTGACTTACATCTTCCTTTTTATACACATTTTAAAAATGGTTTAAGTATTGAAGAACAGTAAACCGATTAAGCTTTGCAAAAATTAGTTCTTAGTTTTATCATGGGTTATAGAATGTTAAAATTAAAAAATATTTTATACTAATTTTTCAAATTTTGATGATTTTCGTGCCAAAATCTATGTACTTTAACTCACGAAAAAATAGGAACGATTTTTTGGAAAGGGTGAAATATATAATAGTAAAATTACCCAAAACCAATCTCTCGACTCCATGTATCGAATCTTTAAATATAATGCAAGACTTTCAGAGAGCACCCTGTGTGTTATATGATTAAGGTTGTGAATTAGCTAGTAATAGATAAAACTAAATCCTGTGTTAGTCACTTGTACACAGTGGTATAGATAAGAATTCAGGGGTTCACCTCCGAAATTTTTAAGGGACCTTTTTAAATAAACATTTAGTAATGGAAGTCACAATCTCTAACTCCTCAGATATAGCCCATACTGTAGTTTATAGATCGCAAAAAATTCATAATTAAGAGCAAAAAGTTGTGGAATATATAGATATTTCTAGTTAACTATTGACATGACATATGCATGTATTAATACATACATACATATTATACCTATACAGAAATCCCCAGCAAACAATTTGGTGGATATCCGCAACAGCGAAACTTAAGCGACAATAGAGCTGCACAATGCGAAACATGAAAATAAATGCGACAGAGCTAAAAATTATTTATGTTATCCAAGCCATATAAAAGCGAAACGAACGCGAAAATAAATTCTGTTCGCTTTAATTTATATTACATAAACACGTGCGGATGTGCGCTGTTTTGTGCCCGAACTTCTGATCATTTTACAGTTTTAAAGATTTTCGGTTCTATTTTTCAAATCTGGGTTTGCATTTCTGCGTGAACAGAAATTTTGTTGCCTTTGCATTTCTATCAGTGAATTGTAGAAGATGAGCAATTAAAATTACATTTAAATAACATTACGGGTAAAATTAGAGGCTACATTTATAGGAGACTGGATTAGATTGGTAGGTACATATACCTACAAGCATAGGTTAATAGTTTCAATTGGGAATAGCTAAAACTATTGTTACCACAGTAGTAATTTATCATATTTTGTCAAAAAGGTAAGGCAAAGCGAATCCGAAGTGATACCACCAATTTGAAACAAGGTTCTGTCAACATTTGCTCCCGCTAGAAGTTTCGCTTTTATATCTCTTTTGAATTCACTAGCGAAATTTATGTTCCACTTTGTGATATTTTTGCAATTCGCATTGGCTTCGCAAGGTTTGCTGGGTCT
This sequence comes from Dioctria linearis, assembly GCA_963930735.1. NCBI lineage: Eukaryota > Metazoa > Arthropoda > Insecta > Diptera > Asilidae > Dioctria > Dioctria linearis. Next base: position 323,912,453 of record OZ005741.1, on the reverse strand, counting down.
TTGCTATGCTGGGTATTAGTATTTATTATAATAATATCCAAAAATATTATTACAAATTTTTCTGGAAAAAGCCCAAAAGATAAAACATTTCCTCCCTACCGCGCTCACATTTAACTGTTATAGCTTCGAAGATAATTTGAATTTTGAACGCTTAAATTATTCTTTAAAGTATAAACAATTTATCTAGCAAAAAAAATCACATTTAGTTTTTTTGGAAATCTCAGTCAGGGTGGTGTAATCTCTTAAACAACCTTAAACAATAAGCACTAATTTTTTTTAGAAACCTACAGAAAATATTACTGCAAAATTTTTATTTAGCAAGAGTAACAGCTGTCAGGAGGTCAGGTTTCCAATAATATGCATAAAAATACGAAATACGAAAGCAAAAATTTCCAGGAAATTTCTAAGAAAAAATTGAGGGGTTCTCTATATCAAGTCGAGGCTTGGTAAGCTTTATATTGGAGTTGGAGCAAACTTTCATGTAAACACTATACCTACCCAGCAAACATTACGAAGCTAATACGAATCGCAAAAATATCACATTAATTTCGCTAGTGAATTCAAATGAGATATGAAAGCGAAACCTCGAGCGGGAGCAAATGTTGACAGAACATTGTATCACATTGGTGGTATCACTTCGGATTCACTATACTTTTCTTTTTCGACAAAATGTGATAAATTGAAATGTATCCAAAGTAAATATTAATCTAACGGTAACTTTAACAATTTGCGTTGCTGTCCTGATGAGATCGCGCCCTGTTACTGCTGATCGAAACACTTTACGTACAGTACCTATACTCCCAAAAATTTCTTTATGGAATTTTTGGTCTTCGGCTTTTAGGCCAAAAACTGACAGTACCTCAGTACTAGTTTTTTAATTTTCTCTGCTCATATGCAGTAGGTTGAGAATTGCCTGAATTTTGTATTTTGTACGGGTCTCGAAAGAGTAAAACATTCTTACCACTTTCCACTTATAACCAAAACTGTTTGAGAGTATCTACTGAGAGGAGAGATTGTGAAGTTGAATATAGGGTGTCGCTTGAATTAGCCTTCGATGGAAGACTCTCGTCTCCCCTATGTTGATGAGGTCAATAGGTAAATAGAATTAAGGAAGTAGACAAATGTTATAAAGTCATTCATTTTTGCGCACTAATTTTCTCTCCTAATCATGATTCCATTGTGGTTATTCGTCATAATTCTCTGATTTTAAGATTCATGTTTACTGAACTCGTTTACACCAGCTCGAAATAAATGGTATAAACAAATCAATATTTCGGCTGCATATGACACCAGTCACTACTATTAGTGGACAATCAAATAAACTAGTGATTCCCACCATCGACTATAGCAATCAAATCAAATTGATGAAATGGAAAGGTAACTATTAAATAAATATAGGTTTACACATACGTATTCATTTGAAAGACGCTATACCTGAAATATTTTTTGTCCATTTATCTACCGATTGCAAACTCATTTGTTCGCTATTTGACTGTTAAGAATGTCCAATAAAATCTCCCAACATCTGCGTTTGTTTGAAATTCCACGTAGTCTCCCTGCCACGTATTTCTCTTCCTTTCATTAGATAAAAATCGCATATCGATAGAATCATTCAGGCAGAAACTTTATGTTTTCTTATTGACAAGGGGACACTGATAATAAATTATAGAGGTCGTTTAGCCACAAAAGAAAATTAAATGGCACTCTAAGAAACATTTAGCTGAAATGTGTTAAAGTTGACCACTATTCATAGCACAATGACTCTATTTACGGACAACAATAGCATCGTAGGGCCATGTGATGTTGGCAAATTTTTATAACAAAGTCAACAATTCTGAAGTGGTTTGGTTGTCTGAAACGCGGCTGATCAGATCAGACACGTTTGATAAATGAAAAACAAAATTTCGCCTTTTTTTATAGGCTCAAAAACCATACTTTCAAAAAAGTCGTGTATTTTGATTGTTGCTCTTTGTAGCGAAAATTCACAAGAATCTATATTACAAAGAAATTCATTGACTTTCATTGTCCTCGGACAGGGATATAAAAAAGGAACATCATTCTCTATTGCCACAGTAAAGAACGCATTCAATTGTGAAATTATGTTCGTTATCTTCTGCGAAAAGTGATGAAAATCTTTGTAGATAAACAATTAACTAAAAATTTCTCATCTTTGATAAAAGTGAGAGAAGGAAGTACCCACTCCTGGCGCACGTGTATCTACTGCAGCTGAGGATTGAAGGTAGTTTTTGAATAATACTTACATATATGTATGTATGCATGGTGACCGGCCCTAAAGTGAAATTAAATTTGAAAGAAGGCCAACTGTATCAGGGCAATTTCATAAATTCTTAAAGATTCTTTGAAAGCAATTTTATTGACTTCTGATGACTGTTGAAAATTGAATTTGAGATTTTCAGTTAGGTAAGCCCTTATTATCATTAACAACTCATGATTACCTTGACAAAAGACAGAAGGTTTCTAGTCCTTTTTGAGGATAATAGACAAACCGTAGGTGATCTCTTTTGTGTTGTTTTCTTTACAAAATTAGAGTCAGCATTCATTCTCGATGGGCTAGCTCTTTATCCAATTCCTATATATGGATCATTCGTTCATCCTTATTGTGTTGAGTGATGGATTTCTTAATTTAATTCATCTCATTTGAGTTCCGGGCAATTGGTTTTACTGCCTTTACTAAATGATCGTATGATGTTAGGTACATTAAATGTGTTTGGAGTCAATCTTTTAATCATAATATTAACAATAGTGACTTCATTATATACAAATTTAAAATTTAAATTAACTGAACATTCAACAAAATTGGTTATCTAACTTTTTTGAAGGAAATTTGTTTCGCTCCAAACAATCTAATTCTGGTTTAATAGATTTTCGTATTTGTTGAAAAGAGAGGTATATGCACGGTACATGAAATAATAATATTTGCGTTCTAGGGAAGGTTACCGTCGAGAGACATGAAAAATGCATTAACATTGAGTATTCTTTTTTTATAGAACAAAAAATAAATACTTTTGGAAATGGGCTTTAACATATTTCTTCTTGTATCAATGGAAAGTAAATTCGAACTTTATTTGTAATAACAAAAACTATAAAAGCGGCCCCAGCTCTAAGGAAAGAATGCCATGCACGGCGTGTTTTGGACTGCGCGGGACGCTCCACAGTTCTGCCAGTTCATTCGAAACAAATAGGGTTGAAAATTGTTAAACTAGATGAAATAAGGTACCATTATCGGTTTCCGTTTTCAAAAAAACCTCATCTGAATAACAAAATGCCAGCGTTTGAAAAAAAAAAATTTTTTGTTACTTCAACGGATGAAAGAAAATCTATTTCTAAATTAATTTTTGACAAAAATCTTATGACCCCGCAAATTGAATTTTCTTTCACGCGCTGAAAAATTTTGTTCCCAGAAAAACGCATTTAAAGTTTAACATTATAAAAAATCTTTCACAACTTTCTTCAGCTATTCCAGCACCATACAGAGGCGCTTCTTCTTTCTCCAGGAACTGATTGTGCTGAATCTGAAAATTAACGGTTTCAGGTAGCAAGAAAAGGTGCCCCCCCCAGCAAACGCAAACGTGCTCCAAGTGTCTCAGCTTCCTGTTTTCCAGCCGGTGGACAGTTCCGCTCTCAACAGGCTGAAAATTCTAAAATACTTTAGATATGAAAATATTCTTTTACTCACGTACTCGAAGCACTTTAAGAATGAAAGCTATGTAAAAAAAATCGAATTAATCATTATCATGACCGGTAACTTAGCCCTCACATAAAATAACACACATTTAATTATAATTATCTTTAAGTTTATTCCCTTCTCTATTTAGTGGGATGGGAGGGTGGGGTTTTAGCAGTAAGTACAATATATAGCGAAGTCACCTTGAAGAAAAATTTATAGACAGTCTTCTCTTGAATATCGTGACCTTTTTAATAATTGAATTGATATTAAATAGGATGCAGGATGTTGAATTCAAAGAGTATCTAAATTGATTCCTTTACACAACGATTCGATCCACAATATTCAAGATAACATAAATTTTATGTCAACAAAATTACTTCCCTTTATAATGTTTTCTTTGTGACTATTGCCAAAGGGTTAATTCCACCAAACTGTTTTTCTGTTACCAATTGAAATCATAGCTTCAATACAGGTATAACGTATTTCCGGTAGTGTTCATTTGGTAATATAATCTTAAAATTAATGTAAGAACACTCACACTGACAAAGTTAAGAAGAGACAGGCGCGTATACAGGGGGAGGGTCACGGGGGTCATGACCTCCCCCAAAGCGCCACCACAACTTCGCGATGAATTGAATGTGGTGCTGAGCTGTAGATTGAGTTTTAAAAGTTTAACAGGACGATTTTAGTATGGTACGGACACAATGTGTAGTTGTCGCCAGCGATTAATGCTGGTGCTTTAACGTACTTTTCCAATCTGCGGCGACAGTTAGCGCTGGGTTTGTTTGTCTTCTTTTGAATAGTAATAGTGAATTCTGGAGTGGGTATAATAGTCTTTTGGTCATACCTCTTTGTCTTTGAGACGTATACGATTTTTTCAGAATTTTCTTGTGTTTTATGTAGTGTCGAAAAGTCATTTATCACACCTATCACAGTAGAACCCTAGTTCCATGCAATCAAGGTCTAGCCGCCCGTTAATTTTCCATGGCGACACTAATTCAAGCCTGAGTTGTTCAAACGTTTTACGTTCGTAGGGAAGCATTAAAATTTTCTTAGAAATATACTTGCAAAATGTTCCTAAGAGCTTTAATGAATAACTAGTTACCGACAACAGTCCAAACGAATTGGTGGATTGATTCTGGAGGTTCGCTCTTTCGGACAAGGGCACAAGCATTCAGTTTTCTTAGAAAGATTTGACATTTTTTCTTTAGATTTTTCATGCACTACTGGGGCCGAATTCTGCAACACTCAGAATTTGGGTGTTTGGAAGATGATAATTTTCGTTTTCATCGATTAAAACTCCGTAACTCTCCATTTGCGATTCTCTAACATACATAGTTGGGTAGTTAGGGAAAACGTATCGAAATATTGAAGGACGGCTAACTCTGCGTGGGAGGGTCATAGAGTATTGGGGGTTTCAGATTTTGGGTCTAGAGTACAAAAATATAGATGACGGGGAGGGTCTTTTGGGGATGGAGAAGCGAGTACTATAGTGGTGTAGTTTTTTTTTCCATTTTAACTTCATATCTAACTTTACACCGCAGAAAGACCGATTTTTTTCATTTGGGTCATATACACCCCAGTTCCTCTATTTTGCATATATTTCTTCCGTTCTTTATTTCACATCTATTAGTACTCTGTTATGAAAATTTTTCTCATCGAAAGTGAGTTTCCACGAATTTCTTCATAATGATGAGTAGAAAATATATCCACTTTTGTACCAAAATGCGGCCACATTTTTTCATCGTAAGAAGGACTGATTCAATTCTTTTGCAGTTCTCTCCAAAACCATTGACCGGACTCAAAAACTAATTACATACCGAATTAGGGGACAAAATGTAGGTACGTTTTAATCCTACATACAAGACTTAACGTGCATATCTAAATTTTGTATGGCATCTCTTCTGTCCTGGAAGAAGATCAAATTAACCACTTTCGCGTGATTTAAAATTTTTAGTGAGTACATTCAGACACCAATATTAATATTTGTCTGTAAGTATTGCAAGGGTTTCCATAATTTGCTTTTGCAATTATAGCCAGGATATGCAGTGAGTCCATAATTTAATTCTAAAATCCTAGGTACCTACGTACCGCAACAAAAACAGCGAATACTGACAGTTGAGGAATATTCTTCTTACTTCTCCACAACTAACACAACCGAGAGTTTTGTCGAGTGGAAAAGAAATTTTGGTACTTCTCAATACAAATTCCCCGAGTTACAGAATTCCAAGTGGAGAGTTAAGTGCCAAAAAAACTCTTATCTTCACAACTCTAGAACTCTTCGTGTTAATGAGTCCGGGTCCTAGTGGCCGACCATGATTCCAAAGAGTTAAATTGATTCAGGTGTTTTTTTTTGCTGGGCTTGGTCGCGAAAGCTATTTATGAGCGTTGTCTATCATACATTTTGTTGTTGGAAATTTACTTGAACATTTTTCTATAGAATTTTTATATAGATTTTTTACGGCAAAACTATAAAAATAAAATCCATTCGGTTTCCTCTGCGGTAATTGGCGTTGCTTTGCTTGTACTTTCGTATTAATTCAAGTAGTGTTGTTTAATTTAACTACACGTTTACTTTGAATTTCTAGGAGAAGGATAAACTTGCTATATCAGTTAGCGATGGAAGTAGAAATAGTAGCGAAAGTGTAAAGCGAAAGATCAGTTAAGTACCCATCAGAAGAAATTGTCAGTAACGTATCATGCACTCCTACTCGCATTCCTTTAAATGTGACTCAAGGAGCAATTACTTCACCCGTGACAGAATCGCTTGCATTCACAGCTATTTTTACTCGTGCAGAAAGAGTAGGCGTATCTGGTTATGAGTCCTTAATGTCTACCCTGAGATCGACAATGATGTGGATAATATTATCAGTAGGTTTTACAAATCAAACAGCGAATTCGATTTTGTGATATAACGCAAATATGATGAAAAAACAATTTAAAAACGACTTCTTCCGACTTTTTCCTCCCCCTCGAACGATTTAGTTGTGTGTAGCGTGTGTGTGTGTAGCATATTTTCTTAATCCCCCTGTAACTCTTAAACAGCTGATATACACCACTCCCCAGCCGTGCCTACTTCCTGATGGAATGTGCACAGCAGGTTAAAATTAGAAATCTAGCTTCTGAGCCGTACAGCTTAAATGCAGTGTACCGCAAGGATCCACCTTGGGTCGGTTTTTGTTCATCCTGTACATAAATGGCCTACGTAATGTTGTACATTATGGAAAAATGCATCTATATGCCGATGATGTGCAAGTTTTCCTGAGTTGCCCCCCACCGGTATGTCGGCTGGTTTTTGTTGCTTAAATATGGACCTTGTACATACACGTGAATGGTCTGTTGTTAACAATCTATTATTAAAAACCGATAAATCTAGTTATACAATCATATACAGGAGGGGGTTGGAGCCTACTGACTTTCCTCCGGTAGTTATGAATTCATCTGATATACCACATTCTAAATGTGTTAGGAATCTTGGAGTAATGCTCAACTCACATATGTCGTTTTGCGACCATGTTAAGAAAATATTAAGTAATGTTTATGGTGCCTTAAGAACACTCTGGCTGTCAGCATGTCTCGACTCTACTATTGCTAAACTGAGGATAGTAAAAGCCCTGCTTATTCGGCTTTTCACTTATGGAAGCCTTGTTTTCTCAGCATTAGACCATAATTGTTCTCGTAAATTGAATATAGCTTTTAACTGTTGTATTCATTTCATTTGTGGGTTACAACGATATGATCATGTAAGTCCTTAGTGAAATGTAATTCGGGTTACTCCCTAAATACGTGTCTTCTTCTTAAGGTTTTAATATTTTTACATAAGCTCGTGTATACTTGTAAATCTGATTATTTATCGGAACATATATGTACAGCTTGCTCAAACTCCAAGGCATTTAATATAATTATAACACGTTTTGTAACGCTGACTGGCGCTCGTTCCTATTTTGTCTATGTACCTATAATATGGAACTCTCTACCAGTTCAGATTCAGCGGACGTGGATGGTTGGTGAATTCCAGAGGAAATTTTTTGATTTGTTAACTGCGAGTGATAGATCCTATGGGTAGTGTGTCCTCGGCAATAGTAGGCTGATATATAGATCAGGTTATTAGTTGAGTGTATTTGAATTTGAATCTTCATTTTATTTTATTTTTTATTTTTCGTCTCATTTTCCTGTTTTTGATTAGTTTTCATTCTGTATATAGTTTATATTTCAGTAATATACAATTCAATATGTCTTATATATATTGTACATATCTAAAAGATTGAAAATATTTTTGTAAATTTAAAGGAAATTCCACTTAGACTGATAATAATTTCCAGGGTTGTAAATGAGCGGACTCATTTATCATATCTACTCATCGCTCAACTCAGGATTTGAGTCCGCTCAACTCAAATGATGAGTCCGCTCAGGCAGTGAGTCCGCTCAAGACTTGAGTCCGCTCAAGTCCATTCAAGCAATGAGTCCGCTCAAGACTGAGTCCGCTCACGATTGAGTCCGCTCAAACAGTGAGTCCGCTCAAATTTCGAGCGATGAACCACCGCTCAACTGTTGAGCGGACTCAGTGATTGAGCGGACTCACTGCTTGAGTTGAGCGATGAGTTGAGTCAAAATGTGAGTCCTTTACATCCCTGATAATTTCAACCAATGAAAGATTATTTCTTAATTTTGCATTATGGTTGTAGGGTTAAGTAACATAGTAGTACTCCTCTATTGCGGACCACTCCTATGTTGCTTAAGATATACCTCAATATCTACTTCTGTTCAAATGTTATTAATATCTTTATGTTATGCGAAAAGTGAAAAGTTTAATTTGCAGATCACAATTAGTACTCTACCTTGCCCTTCCTTGCAAGATGCATATTTCTAGTAGGGTTTTTAAACTTTTCGCATAACATAAAAATATTAATAGCTTTTGAATGAAATTATATGCATATTGAGGTAATTCTTTCTAGGTTTTAAAGGACAATTAAAAGGGTCACATTTGAGATTAAACATTAAAAATTTTGTATCTTTATAGTAAAAATTTTACGGGATAAAAGATAACACAACAAATTTGTAAAAAAAATGTTACCAAATAATTAAAACATATCGAAAAAAAACTCTCATCCCTAAACGCATTCAGATCCCAGTTTGAAAATTTAATAGTTTAACTAACAACATTATGAGCATTAATTTAAAAATAAAATATGAAAAAAATTGCCAGAATGCATTTTTAGATATATAATAAGTAGAACAAAAGTTATGCTTTTTTTTTAATTTAATTGAGGCGACCAGAAATCGGCCAATTCAAAAAAAGATGAACGAAATTTGTGATGGGCAGGCTGGAAAAGTCGAAAAGTGCGATTCTAATCGATTTCATATGGAACGACCCAATTGCTATACTAATCATTCTAAGCTTTTTATGAAAAATAAATAATCAGTAATATGGTAAAGACCCAGGAGACTCGGAATTTTATTAAAGGAAGAGTTTAATCAGTAAACAGGTAAACAAAGGTAACAAAATTCTAAATTTCATTTCTTATCACAATACCCAAAACTTTAATGTTCTCGCAAGATTTACTCCTAAAAAACAAATGATAAATCAGTAAAGATTGCAGTGAATTAAATTCAAAAATAGAATTATTTAAGTTTACGTAAGTTATCGTAACGCCACTTAAGCGATCATATCCGAAGTCTTAGCTTAAAATCGCATTAGCGAAACTTGTAATTTCTTTATTAGGATCTAAATATGAAAGTTTATTATTTTTTTTGTCATTCAAAGAGTCTAGTAAATTGATATCTAGAGACACATTAATAAGGTGATATTACATTGCCTTCACTCAAGCGCAATAAGCATGAACTCTCGTTAACAGCAGAAATGTTCATAAGAAATTAGTTAATGATGAATAAGGGACACTCACCGTTTTGTTCTGGCGTACCGCAAGGATCTCTTTGGATCCCTTTGTTGTTTAATCTGTATATTGATAATATCTCAGATGTTGTTGAAGACTGTAAAATTCATCTGTGTGCCGATGATAGCTGATATATTGACTTGGAAGATAGGTTGAATACTGATCTAAGAAATATTTCAGATTGGTCTACCGAAAATGGATTCCTGCTTAACTCAGAAAAACACGGAATAAAATTTCTTTTTGCCCAGAAGAATTGGCACGTCAGAGCTCTCTCCCATCTTTCTGAATAACACCATGTTAACATTTCATGATTATATAAAAAATCTCGAGATCTTTATTAATTCTAATATGAATTATGGTATCTGTGTCATTTGTAGCTATACTCAGTCATAATCTTTGTGAAAACTCATTTGTTGCTATCAAATCTATACTTTTGCCGCTTTTACGCTTGGAACAAACATCTGAAATTCAGCGCGTGAGTTCGGCAAACAGATTAAGGAAACTAATTTTGCAGTTAACCATCCAATTTTTAAGCTCATTCTAGGTCGAACGTGGTATTGGATAGGATTGGCATGGCCTTCATCGACATAGTTAGTATTTTTCATATATCTGCATTATTCATCTGGGACAGATAAACGAATTACTTATCGTACTTGGTCCTGCTATTAATTTCAATTTGAACCGATGTCGAATTTTTGCCGTGAAATAGCACAATAACGGCTTTCAAGATTATCTTTATTCAAACATATGTTACGTGCACTCTTGGCACGTTAAGGTTAGCTCAGGATATTGGGTGGTACGCTAAAAGAAATAAAAAAGAAATCACACAAAATTGGGTTTCGAGGCAAAAAGAGATTTAAATCAACTGCACATATTAAATTTATTATTCGATGCCAGCCAGCCACAAAACCCACCGAATCTCACCACGAATTACATATAAAATCTCAATAGCAAAAAAAATGTTTTACTTAACTTTGTATTCCTTTTCCTTCGGGTTTGTTCTCTATGCTTTTGGGTTCACTGATTTTTATAATTTTCGCCAGCTCCCTCGCGAGCTAAACCGCGTGTTCTCCATAGAGCCAGGGTTCCTCTTTTCCGTAGATTTTTGTTCTGTTTACCTTTTGTCCTTTTTTTTGTTTACATGTTTCTTTATTTGTCTTCTTTTTCTGTTTACTTTTGCCATTTTAGATTATATTTTATAGAGCAATATGCACTTGTACTTTTCAAGCCCACTCTGACCTGAGCGGTTACATTCGATCATAGCGCGCATTAGCATTAGTCTACAGGGCACACAGTCTCATATTTTTCTTTTTTTCTTTTTATATTTCAATTACACAAATTTCTTTTGTTATTGATTTATTTGTTATTGTCTAGCTTTTATTAAATGTATCAATGTAGTTCGTTTCTTCTCTTTTTTTTAAGTATTATTATTTTTGATACTGTTTATATTGTGTTGTTTCTGTTTTATTTATCGTTTTAAATTGAGGATTAATATTTGGCTTCTTTTGTCTTTTTTTTCTTTAATTTCATTTTACATTATGGAATTGAGGGACCCGGGCTGGATTTTCTGTACCACCGCTATACAATCGCTTCCATTATACAATACGATAGAGAGCAGCACAGGAGTAGTTGCTACACAAGGGGAACTGGGAATCATGTGTGGCTAAATGACTTCGCAATAGTACAAAAATCGTATGTTACTACTACAGCTGCTGCTGCTACTAATACTACTACTTGAAACTAAACTACTACTACCTAATCCTAATGCTTCAGGTTGATTTCGTGTTTTTCTTCTTTACACTATTGCTTATACTAATGCTTACAACTAGTACCACTACTAATACTAATGCTACAGATACAATCAAGTTGACTTCATTTTTCCTTTTCTTATTTACTTTTATTTCGGTTTTGCGTTCTATATTCTTTAATTTTTTGCTTCCAAATTCCATCGCCATTTGGAAAATATCTGCTGGTTTTACGTTCTCATTTTGCCCATCCACAACATTAGCGCCTACTGGAGATTCCTATTCCCTTTATATCTCGGACTTCGCTTTTCTTTCTCCTTGAATTTCAAAGTTGAATGCTTGTCCTTATTTTATCGGTCTTTGTCTGAACTGCTCCTTTGTTTCTTCTTCTGCTCTTTCCCGCTATTACTGGTCGATTTTACCTAAAATCAAAGAACTAAACAGTATCGCTTTCCAGAATACACATAAAATAGGGGACAACAACATGGATCCGTAACACATCTTACCTGCTACACTGCCCCACAAGATCTACCTTGTAACACCTTAGCTCGCCCATCGATGCTAGAGACCCCAACTCTATACAGACTTCACACGGGGGGTTAGGCCACTCTAGGATTATCAAAAAAAAAATTTTTTTTCTTCTTAAAAATGTACCTACCTTAGTATCTACAGCATTATATTCCAAAATATTGTGTAAGAAACGATGTGATCTTTTTTTTTTTTTTTTTTTTGGGGATCTCCGATTATTAAGAAAAACTACGAAACCTTGTTTTAGTAGTTTAGTTTAGGTTTCGTAGTTTTTCTTAATGATCGGAGATCCCCAAAAAAAAAAAAACAAAGATCACATCATTTCTTACATTCATAAACCCCGATCAAAAACAACATAAAAATTACAAAATATTGTGTGCGTGAAAAATCCCGCAGTACTCGATTTTCGTATTCTGACGTATTCTTGTTTCCCAGCGAGCTCCTTTTATGAGCGCAGTAGTATGCTGTAATTTGAGGGACTTGAGGTATTGAAACATTATTCATGTCCTGACTTTCTACAAATTTTAAACGCGTTTATCTCAAAACTACATTTTTCACGTCGGTCGGCCGAACTCATAACTTAAAAAAATTTCATCCGATTCATTTGAAATTTTTACAGTACATTTAGAATTACATTTTCTTAGGCACTACGTAGGAATTTTTCATTATATTGCATAGTTCCTTTCTGATAAACAATTTCCTGACGATTTTCTCATGGTATTTTCTACCATTTTACAAAAACCAACATATCAAAAACATTTTACGTACTTCTTTAGCTATTCTTATATATAATCGAAAAAAAACTTTTAGTGTCTCATCATAACTCAAAAATAATAGGAGCTATCTGTTCGACCGTGGACCTTCCAGAAATAAAGACGATATCGGGAAAATGCTGCACAGTCGCCATTTTGACGTACATATATCGCCATGAAAAAATAATTTTCTGTTTCTAATTACAATGCCTATAATAAAAAACCTTTTTTGTAAATTCAATTTATTTTATGGTTCCCCTTAACAGATTTGCTAAAGAAAGCTCTACAGTAGAAGTTATCAGTCCTCCTCAGTAATGTCATAAGCTTAAGGTGGAAAATTTTCGGACATTTGCTGTAAAAGACCTTCTCCCATAATACTGAATGCTGTCAGCGCATAACTTTTTTTTTCATAATTATAGATTAATTAAGTATCTTTATTTATTTGGTTCACTTACACATACATATATCCATAGAAAATTATAATTTCTATGAATATATATGTTAATTTCACATAAATCTACCTAGAAACAAAAGGAGAATACTCATATTAAACGCAACCAATTAGGTACTTATCAAAATATTTATAACGATATAGCATCTCTACAAATTCCTTTTCCATTTAACATATAAATAACCCATCACTTAAAAACTACCAGGAATCAATTTCGCTTTTAAAATCCTCTTATCACCTTTAACTCTATAAGTAATAATTTAAAATTTCAATAGAAAAAACCAACGCTAGACAAAATCATATTTTCATAAATAGCTCCAGCCAAAGAATCGTAGTCAAATGAAAGATTGATAAATGCTAATAACAGACATGCCTTGCTGTAGCTACCTTAAATGAAATATTTGTAGAAATAAATCTGCCCCATATTCAAAGTAGATAAAAACTAACCCGGAATACAGAAATCTACACAGCAGTCATTATGTAAAGGCGAGAAAATGTTAAAAATAAGAGGAAACCGAGAGGCGAACCGAAATAAAATCCTATCGAGGCATTTCAGCAATTCCTCAAAAGTCAAACGTCCAAGCAGCTAAACAAGTTAATTAAAAGCACATACCACCGGACAAACATATGTTAATATATCACAAATTAATGAGTTTAATTCAAAACGAAATACAAAGAATGAAAGGCGAAACATATTTGAGTCGGGTCCACATGGTCTCAATCTTAATGTATCTCGCGCGGTTCTTGCGGTTCCATAGCCATATCCACATTCACCTTTGTAGCATGTTCACCAGGTATGAAGATATATCTCAGAAATTAATCCCATCTTCATGCAGCAATATAATATATACGTACACGCGTGTATTTAAATTTATAATAAGTCAGCGATCAGCGTGATATTTACATACGTGTATTTACGCTTAATACCCCTGAAGATCCGAAATGAGCCCTTCTTAACTGGAAATGAGTAAAACTCTTTAAGGTAATTGAGATATCTACAGAATTATGACGGCCAAGACAGATGGGACTAATGATCACAACAGTATGCGCCAAAGCCAATACAGCCAGCTCACAGCCTATAGGGAATCTAGTAAAGATTCCAGACCAAGCATTCAAGATCTTCATTCAAAAGGTTTTAATACATTCGACGAAACTGGGAAAAAAAAGGTGGTAGTGGTCGGCTTCGACGATGCTCAGCGCCCGGATTAATAGGGAAGCTCAATGGTGCAGTGTATCTGGTGTTGCATAAAAATAAATACAAATTTCCTCCACACCTTGTACCACATATAATCTTGAGATATCATCTTGTTAAGTTGAGACTATTTATCAGACCATATACGATGGTATTAATATACTTAAAGTCGTACTTCTTAAAACCAACACTCGTGCGTAGGACCATAGGTGCACCAACAATAACAACAACAACAACAGAAAACCACTGGCTACACTGAGCCTGTGTGTTACTTCATTTTTCTTGATTATTCGCCTTGTCCTTTTTCCGTCTCAGGTTTTGTTAACATTTGAAAACGTTACAACTTAATTCACAGCATGAAGTGCCATAAATGTGTTTTAAACTCATGTTAATAATTTCAGGAGATTTAAACTCTCGATAGCTGACACCTCGCAACTGAGGCTTTTATTTCACGTAAATTGAAACGAGCGTAAATAAAATAATGCCCTCGGGAAACGGAGAGGCTCCGCTCAATTTCGAACTGCACTCATTAATATTGAGATTTTTACAGCAATAATTATTTTAATTCGTTTACTGCGTTTTCTCAATATCTCTATGGGTGGGAAGCTTACTACCTCATGGTATGCCCAGCTTGGCGTAAGAAACCACGACAAGAGTCTCCTAGTTGGAATTATGTAAAAATACTCGGGACAGGATTCGCAAAAAAACTCTATGGTAGTCTGGTTGGGAAGCGACTGTTAGTAAATAAAAGGGCTACGTTTGCAAACAAAGTATTTCTGACTCTAACCTCTTGTTTTTCGTTGTAGCGCCCCGCGTTCAGGTCTGGATGAATCCTATGTGCATATGGAAACCAACAAGAAAAGTTACAAATAGCGACGCAAACAATAACAAAACTACAATTCTTGTAATCTGATGGACAGGCTCAGATATGAAGCCCCGAGGAAGTTAACAGAATCACGATCACTTTTTTTACATAATTAAATAAAATTAATATGTTACCGTTATTTTTCATTTATTTAAAGTATACATCGAACTTAGAAAATAAACAAATAGACTTAGATATATCACAAATAAGTACGAAATTATATGCAGAAAATGTTCGTCGTCCTTCCTAGATTACCATGCGAAGAACTTTCTTCTCTACAACGGAACGGATTATCTCACTATAGTCCATCAGACTGCATATTATTTCTGACTCTATGTATAGCACAGAGAGCGAATTGAGCCGGATCTTCTCTGTGGTGGATCTTAAATAGTTCTTCACTCGTTTTAGCTCTGAAAACGACCGTTCTGCTGAGCAGTTTGACCCTGGTGTACACAACAATACAACAACATCCGCAGCGCTATTGGCGGGATTACATTAACAACGCCGACGACGCGTCGGCGTGGTCGTCGTTTTATGCCAAAAATATTTAGGGACAGTACTGCATGTATGAAGCGTCGTCGTCGTCGTCGGCGTGGTCGTCGACCCATCTCTAATCCTAAATTTATCGCTGGCGCTCCATTGCTGCCAATATGCCAGATCTAAATCTATTATGAAAAAACATGACAAAATGAAATGATATTTAAATTTTTGAAAATAAATGATTTTATATTAAAAAAATGTGGACTTGAAGGAAAAGAAAATATATTTTTTATTATTATTTAAAATTTTATTGCAAACCAGCAGAGCTTACAAGCAAATAACTCAACTGTAAAATGTAAGAGAAATTAAGATATGGCGCTGCCGCCCAGTGTTAATGTAACCTGCCCGGCGTTTTGTTCGGCGTTTGACGACGACGACGACGACGACGACCACGCCGGCGTCATCGTTGTAATGTACTCCAGCCATATTTCCACAATTTGGATAAATGTTCAATACGCTTTTTTCCAGGATATACTTGGATAACTCACTCCAGAGCTGATAAATGTTTTCACCATCTAGCGTCAGCGGACCACAAATGAGCTCTCAGGTGCAGACACTCGTTTTCCAATTCTCGTCTAATCCTCCAAGATAGAAGGCTTTCAAGTTCCATGCGCCCTCGCGTATAACTTGAGATTCCAAGCAATGTAGCTTCATGAGAAAGTCAATCTTTTTACTAAAGTTCTCGTAAGCAGAACCACGTCTTTATAGTTCTTTAATGACGTTAAAAACGGTGACTCTGAATCCGTCCATGCCGGATTGCGTGCACGACTTCGTTCTCATTTTCTTTAACTTCATCAATTGAGAATTTGCTGACTAGCCCAGCTTTGCCTATTGGTAAATTCGCCCCTATATGCAGGAACAATAAGGTGAATTAGATTTTTTGAATGTCCGGTATTGTACGTCCTACATATATACTATTTTGGCCATTGGCGCGACCCCCTATAAAGTTGGGCCCCTAGGCAATAGCCTAGTTTGCCTAGGCAGCAGTTTGCCGTCGATAACAGGTAATATTTAAGTCTGTGAAGTGTAAAATCCAGATGTGAAAAAATCCAGAAAAATCAAAAAATCCGGAAATGAGAAAATCCAGAAGTGACAAAACTCAGAAACGACAAAATACATAAATGTCAAAATCCCGAAATTGTTAAAATTTTTATAACTAAAATTTTTTTTTAAAAATTTTAAAAATGGCATGAGCTTTGCTTCTCAAATATCATATTTACACTCGTCGTTGTTGTTATATTAATCTGTGTTAATAATATAGTTCGGAGTCTTGTGATGACATATTCATCTGATGGAAACCTAGCATCTTTGTGAACGAAACAGGCTCACCCAACAATGCCTGCACATGGGTCACGATTTGTGAACGGCGGTCAAGAACATTATATTAAATTTTGAAGTGCTGATCGCGATTTTGAGATGTGGGTCACGGTGGAATATGCATTATAATTCGAATTAAAATAAAAAGTCTAAATTTTGGAAATCACTATACACAGAAAATTTTTTGCGTTGAGGTATTATCCTGTTCTGAAATGTATGAATTAGTGCTTATATGGTACATATCTAGCTCTGTGCGTAGGTCCTATCTATTAATGAGTACGTAAATAGATGAATATGTGTGTTGAAGTAATAGCGTAGGGCGAATAAATGTAAAAAATATGTATAATTTGTTTGTTTTTAACGTAAACGAAAAACTTCCGAGTTCATGAAGAATTCAAACTAAGAGGAAATCCAGAAAATATATTCGCGCGCGCGAATATCTTTTCTGGATTTTTTCTTCTAGATTTTGTCACTTCTGGATTTTGTTTCTTCTGGATTTTGTCACTTCTGAATTTCGTCTCTTCTTTCTGGATTTCGTCATTCTGGACTTTGTCTTTCTGGATTTCGTACCCAACCCAGATTGGTTAGCAGCGGCGATGTGACGGTGTGACTATTGTGGCAGCAGATGATAGGCTTCGAACATGAGTTGAAGCTTTCTATCCTGGTTGTTAGGAATACGAATATATTGGTGTCCAAATAGTATCAGGTCTGCACGATATCGCCGTAGCGGATATAAGTACGATAGCTTGAGTATAAGGCACCGTAAGGTGTCGATAGTAAGCTTCCAAGTCGGCTTGCTGGATCTATCTGCTAAGCTGTAAAATAAAGTTAGCATCTGGACACAAAAAGAAAAAAACATTAACATGTAAGGCCCATTCATTATTCTTTATTTGGAAATCTTCGAAATGATTTCTTCTTACAATTCTTTGTATAGACTTTTATTATTTTTTAAAAGAACGTAAAACACGCCTACTTGTATAGACAGCTAACAATTGATTTGATAATTTAATTGTTTTTACTTCACATTATAAAAACCTATGCCTACTCACAGAACCTTTTCCAATCCTGAAAGTGACCCTCGATTGGAACGTGAAACACTACAATTTAATTGGAGATTGCTCAAGGGTGCTTCCAATGTTCAGGTCGCTCCTGTGTCGCCACAACACTCCCCCGCCAACGAAAGCCCCACTGGTTTAGCGAGACCTATGCTTGCGCGGAGGTTGAGTGGTTCTTCCAGCCAGATCTGTTAGCTTGCCGCTGGAAAACTGTATTTCCATATGAAAGAAATCTAACATTTCGCAACGTACGAGTGGAAGGTGGTGTGGTATCTGGATATGTTTGATAAGGTGAGTCTTAGGTTTTAGGCGTTTTAAAATTTGTGATAACTGCAACACGTTCGAGAGACGGTTTAATCCCTTGAGCTGTAACCAAGTGACCTAGAAATTTGACCTGCGGTTGTAAGAATGTGCATTTTTCCACATTTATTATTAGGACGTATTACATTAACCGCGTACAAATTTTCTTCAAATGAGTGAAGTATTTTAATTTAGATCGGGAGGCGATTAAAATATCGTCTACCTCGACCAAACGGAAAGAAAATTCCTGGAGCACAGTGTGAATGAACCTCTGAAAGGTTTGTGCCGCATTGCATAGACTGAAGATCACGCGTGTGAACTCGAACAGTCCGAACGGTGTACATATAGCAGTTTTGAGAACATCTTCGGGTTCAATTGGAATTTGATGGTAGGCCTTAGCCTTAAGTTGAAAAATATTTGCATTCTTGAAAGTGATTAATAAAATCGTGGATTAATGGAATCGGTTAGCTGTCTGGGACGATACAAGCATTTAACAGTCTGTAGCCTCCACAAGTTCTCCAGTCACCATTCTTCTTTTTTACAAGATGCAATGGCGAGGACCAACTGCTGCTTAAAATCCTGCAAATTCCCTGCTTGAAAAGGATGTGAAATTCTTTTCTACTTGCTACCAGCTTTTCAGGTGAAGGGCACATGCCTTAGATGCGATGGAAGGTCCATTCGTAATGATGCGATGTGTCACTTTATGAGTCACTTGTCTAATAAAACCAGTTTCTACAGTAATGGCATGATGGTCACGTAAAAGATTTTGAATTTCAATGAGTGAGTGACTTTTCCTTTATATTGACCCTCGATTGGAGCGTGAAACACTACAAATTAATTGGAGACTGCTGCCAACGTACAGGTCGCTCCATCATTTTTTATACCAATTTTGTACAGCCCCCTTCGTTTCTTTCGAGCAAAGACCAAAAAGAATAAAGATTTGGTTTCTAAATATATTCTTCTCTCAGAAATCCGTTGCCAAGTAGACCTAATTGATATGCATTCTCAGGCTAATCAAGATTGAAAGCTTATTATGGAGTACCAGGAACATTTAACCAAATTTGTTTCGCTGGGAGTGCTTCAGGTTAAGAGAACTGAAGAAATTGTCTTACAACTAACTGATATATTCTTGACATTTGGCGCGCCTTATATTTTACACTCTGATAATGGAAGAGAGTTTGTAAACTCTTTGCAATTCGAAATGTCATAACAACATGCGTTATTGCCTATTGCAAAATGTGATTTGCATAATGTGCAAAAGAGTAATAATAGTATAGGTTTATATATATATATATATAACTAAAGAGTTTTACGAAACGTCAAGGTTAGAGAGATTTCAATCGTAACTCGAGTTTAGTAAGAGTCACTGACATATATAATATGGACTGACTACGTTAATGGAAATGCACTGTAAAAAGTGGGCTCACTTTTATATTTCCGACTCTTTCGGTCTAAGCACCAAGTACCAACTGAAGGAGAACTGTCAGACTGATTTGTCAACAGAACAAATGAAAAAGTAGTTTCGCCAAACAAATGTTTTTAAATTAATTATAGAGTGTCATTAAGTGATAAAAAGTGTTTTACTAAAGGCAGTATATTATCAGCTATGCAACAGAAATTCAAAAGGTAAAATTAATAGCAGAAATTTCTACAATAATAAATTTAATTTTTTCTTTTCGTATGTTCAACTGGAGTACTACTTGTCTCAAGAATTTAAAGACATGAAAATTTTTGTTTGGAGAAATCTTTAAAACACATCACAACTAAGCCGTAGTAAATAAAAATGTAGCAACCGATGAATAGAGTTAGATATAGTTGATAAGCTAAATTTGACACGGCAAGATATTCTGAAGA
The DNA here is from genome assembly GCA_963930735.1 of Dioctria linearis. Lineage (NCBI taxonomy): Eukaryota > Metazoa > Arthropoda > Insecta > Diptera > Asilidae > Dioctria > Dioctria linearis. The sequence continues at coordinate 323,892,272 of OZ005741.1, read as the reverse complement.
AATTTACACACTTTTGGAAGATCAAAAACTTTTAAACAACACAAAATAATGTAATTCATATTGTAGATTCAACATTTTATATACATATATACGGTGGGTACATTTGTGATAATCATCGATGCAGCCAAATATTGTTAAGGAACCAATAGAAGGAAGTAAAGATTTTTTTGCAATATAATTGTGTTTATTTGTAAATTTTTGAGGTGGAAGATGGGTGAAGTCATCAACCTAATATTAGTATTTGTATGAAAGTTAAATAGTGTGCTAGTGAAAACCCAATTTTTCTATAATCCATCAGTCGAAATTCCTTACTATTGATTTCAATCAAACTCATACAGATTATGCTATGAACTTCCGGTAAAGTTTTCCTTTAATTTTTGCTTTTAATGATGGCCTAAATTGGACTGATCGCGCATATTATTTGATTTATTTTTCTTAATTATATTTGTGTAGTGATAAGTTATTGATTTTATTTATTATATCGTATAATTAGTGTAATTATGTTAATTAATTTTCGGATGTTACAGATATATTTATATATACATATGTACATACCATATGTGTATAGTACCTCAAATTTGCTTTGATGATGTAAATAAACTTTTAATAAAAAATCTATACATTAACTGCAGTAGAATTGCGTTTGTTAATATCCCTTTTCTAAACTTAGCATAAGAATAAAATATCAGTTCTTACTATAACATAAACAACGTCACATATCACACATAAAGTACAGAGCTAGTGCATAGTAATACTTAAAATAGTAAAGTAGTAAGCACCTTAATGAGTAGTAGGTACATAACAGCTAATACAGTTATACTTATACAACTACAGCAGTACGTTATGAATTCATTGTTTTCATATAATTAGTTTTATCAAAATCACTTTTCGAACTTTTCATATTCACACAATTCACTAGTTTTATCAAAATCACTTTTCCAACTTTTCAAATTCCCGCTAATGTCAGCTGATTTTATTTTTTCAATGTTGGCAGCGACCTAAGAACTCTTTTGTCACAATGGAATTGAGCCCATATGAAACAGAAAGTTAAGCAGTCCATATTATATATGTCAGTGCTAAGAGTGGTCAGTCAGTTCTAGATTTAACTAAAAACTGTACGAGAATTCTGCCAGAACCAGAATTAAGTAAATAATTTTTAGTTAACGCTAGTAGTATAAATTACATTCCGTTAACTCTAGATTTAACTGAGTTATATTAGTTAAAATTAGAATTATCAAGAGAGCTTTGTTCGAACTAGGATTTCCTTTGACTGCAACATATATACATACACCCATTCCACACGAACACGACCAAAAAGGGCTTATTTTGGACCCGATTTGGATGAAATTTTCAGCGTTTGTATGGAATACCAAAGTAACTCACCCACATTTTTTTGTTTCCCTTACTATGCCAAACCTCCTGCTAGGGGATTTTATGATGAAATGTCATTTTCAAAAAAATATATCGCGAGAACGGAGTAGCAGTTTTGCTGATTCAAATGCCAAATGAAGCTTAATGCTTTATATTGTCCATAAAAAAATATAGCAGCACATAACGAACAATAAATTTTATTACTAATAGTATTTTTTTTTACGAAAAATTGTAATATTTACTATTGAGGTCTTCTAACACTATTTTTTGTATTTTTATTTTGAAGCTAGAAGTCTTACCTTTCTATGTACAAAAACTTGTGATGGTGTTCGGCTTCGTTTTTGAGACACGTATTTTTAAAGTCGCTGTATACCCAAAGCAGTCTGTATGAGTCTATTTAGATGGGTCAGTATGCTGCCTCTGCTGGACGAAACTTGTTGGTAGGATGATGATCGGGGGTAGGAATGAATTGCAACTTAAAATTCACATGCAGCACAGGCAGCTCTTGAGGCAGTACGTGTTTTTATTGGACATTATGAGTCACGTGATCATTCCAGTTTCAAGCATTGCAGTGTGTAGTTGTCAATTTACAGGATTTGTCGATGGATTTGTTCCACAGACTGAAGGCAGCAAGGCCAGCAAGTTGACTGATGTAAATATGAAGGGCATTTTGCTTTACACCTCAAAGCGCACCTTATACTGACCCGTCTAAATAGGGTCTATGAGAGCACTGCACTGAGGGAATGTAATGTTTTTATTTGCTACTGGGGGTGGGGACCGCTGACGTTGGAATTTGAAATTTGACAGAATATTTTTTTAATGCGGATTGGTTGAACCCTTAAAACAAATATTTTTTTTCTACCTGTAAGTTGTCATTTGATAGAGCTACTTTCAAGGATTCCAAAACAAAAATTTCAAAATGTTTGGTAAATTGATTATGAAGATATAGCCAAAGATGTGCGAAAAAATACCGCCCGCCCGATCTTCTAAGTTTCTAAAGCTAAAGTTTTGATATTATCAGGGCTAGTAGGCATTGAGTCATAGATAATAGGAAAATTACTACTTTTTTCGTCAGTCTCATAATTGCTAAAAAAAAAATTTTTTTGTCCTAACTTATAAGACAACTCTTACTAATAAGATACTCTTATAAAATTACTCTTGCGTCCGTCTGTTTGAATATTATTCAGTTATTATCCGGTCAATCGACCGTTCGATAAATTTCTGTTATGGAATCCTGTTTAATTTAAAAGCCATATACTTACTTAATTTTATATTAGTTTTCTTTTTCCTATAGTTTTACTCATGCGTACCTACTAAGAAATTATATGTCAGAATTTGGAATTTCTTGGATTAATAAGGAGATATTTCAACTGAACTGAGCCGCCACGAGAGATCTCTAATAAAATAATAATGGGGCACGGATTGCAGAAAATTTTCAACCTAAATTTAGAGAAAGAACAATTTACTCTCAATATAAAAACAACAACATAAAACATCTCCAGGCCAAGCCCGACTACAAAATAAATTTAAAAAAAGTTTCGGGTAGTAGGTAATATGTAGTTTTACACTTTTAATCAAAAATACCAGAAACCTTAAAAGTCATTCGCTATTTAATTAGATTCTGCTACGTCTGAGTCTTCTTTCTCTTTTCAGACTTTTCATGACTGCAGGCGAAAGGAAAAGTTTTAATGATTCGCTGGAAAATGAGTGGACTTTCTTCTATGGCGGTGGTCTTAAAAACTACTTAATAAAGGATCTGAAATTAACGAAAGCCACTTTAATACGATTTTGTTAAAATCTTCTTGTGTTAATTTCCTTGAAAAGATTTTTCCCATATGTATGTGTAGGAGGTATATATGTATATACGGAAATGAATATTCTTTTTACTTCAATAGCTTCCTTCAATAGTTGCCAATGGAACTGATTTAATTTTTTTAAATAGAATATTTATTTGTTTTATTTTTTAATTTAGAATTAAAAGTGGAGTTTTTATAATAAATTTTTATTCTGAGAATTACACAATTGAGCCAGGAAGAAAACACTATACCGGCAAAAAATATTGGAGCATATTTTACGCAAAAGGGTTAGAATTTTTAAATGTAAGTCATTCACTTTGAATATTGCGTGAATATATTAATATTATCAATTTCATTTACTTTTTAATGTATTTTCCATGAATTAATTTACAGTCAGTAGTTTTTATATCATTGGATAAATAGCAATTACAACTTTTTTTTTCATATATTGTCGGAGGATATTTCATCGCAAGTAAAACCAACAACATCAAATGCAATATTCAAAAGCTTTCCAATCACATTTCTAGGACTTGCGTATCCTTTCCAGATATTACTCAAACAAAATTAATGTTCCGTAAAACCCAAGTTTTCGGGTACCCGGTTTTTATACGGGTTGTTATATAAAGAAACCCGGGTACCCATTTCTTTGGAATCTGTTTTGAGAAATCGATTCTTTGGAATCGAGTATTGAAAAATCTATTTGTTAATTTTTTTGTCATTTTATTCCTCGAATTGTTTTGTTAGACTTTAGAGCTGTTCTATTTTGACATCACATTTTTTTCATATTTTCGAGCTTCATTTGTTACAATAAATAGGTAAAAGGCATACAACCTTTTATTTATACAACTATAAGTTCAATAAAATGAAAGATTAGAAAATTTATTCAATTTAAACTGAAGTTTGTAGATATGAATCTGTTTCAAAATGGACGAGGAAGGAATATGTGCCCAATCAGAGAACATTTCTTTAATTTGAGCAGGATGTTGGATTTTAGCTGTACTCCAGAAAATGGACGCTTTTTTAATATATGTACCTACATAAGACATAAAATTTTAAATATTTTACTGATTTCCCTGTATTTATGCCAAACTTCAACCCCATCGTTTAGTTTTCTTCAGAGATAATGATTTATAACATAAGATATTTTCTGTATTTCTTAAAATTGTCCTAAATATTAAAGGAAAACCACATATGGACAGCATCCGTTATATTAGCCTACATATCCTGCCTGGCATTTATTAATAACTTCATACAAATTGGTTCCATCGTTTTCCAAAAAAAGTTAGTGTCTCACACATCTCACACACACATGATTGGGAGCACATTATGAAACGTGTTTCAAAAAGTGTCGAATAGCAGTGTCAAGAGTTAAATGAATTTATACTTTATCTCAGTGTCGCTGGATACTTTGGCAAAATTGGACAAAATTGGACAAATTGCATAATCTAAAAAACAAAAGCCAAGTGCGAGTTGGACGCGCACATGAAGGGCTCGGTACCATCGTAAAAACTTTTAAGGCTCTATACTTTTTATTTATTTTTTCAAATAAGAGTTGTCGTCATTTAAAAAAATAATGCCTACATATGATAATAATAATAAATGAGAATAGAACGAGGAAAAATACGACGAAAAAATCACGTTTCTTGTATGAGGGTCCCCTTTAATATTTAATTTTTTTTTTTTTTTATTATTATTTGTTGATATAGCGGCAATAGAAATACACACTCTGTGAAACTTACAACTGTTTACCTATTGCGGTTCATGAAATACAGCCCGGTGACAGACAGACGGACGGACGGACATCGGAGGCTTAATACTAAGGTTCCCGTTTTTACCATTTGGGTGCGGAACCCTAAACAGGAACAAAGTGATGCATGGAAATATCTATCGGAAAAGTAATGTAAATTATAAATGAGTGGAGCAATTTTATTAACAAAAATTTCAAAGGTTGAAGGGGTCATTGGGGAAAAAATCTGCAAACTACCCTGGTCACTCGTAATTTTGATTGTTACAAATTCTGCCCTCATAGCTATCCAATACTTCACCAAATAGAACTTTTTTTGTATTATTAAATTCAGAATAATTACTACAGCTGGGAAATTTTACTTTTCCTTCCTTCCTGTTGGATCTACCTCAAATATGAAATGAAATGAACTTTCTTACTTAATATATTTTGAGACACTTTGTGTCAAATCAAAACACTTCTGACACTTATCATCAATCAATGATCTGACACTTCCTTAACTTGGTAGCTAAGAAAAAAGTCTTTATGCTTTTATTGCCAAGTGCGAGCTCTTTTCTTGTATTTATGTCAGAAAGCTGACAGTTTTCTGTGTGAGCCTACTTTAAGATAACACCTTAAACGAATCATGGAGACATATCCTTTGAAAAATCTATATTAATTCATAAACTGCATTAATTTCGTAAACGTTTCTGCTGTTTCAGCTTCAGCATTTAAATCCCATGCATTTTAGAAGAGCTTGACTAATTCTTCCAAACATCTATTGAACACACAGAATCCTATTGATTAGATGATTGACAACCCCTATACAATTTTCATATACATGTTTCATCAAACGCTAAATTGACTTCCAATAAAGAACATAGTAATTACGGTGTTGATTTCTTCTTCTCTTTTTAGTTGGATGCACACAATAAACAAAGTTATACTTCTGCAGATTTATTGAACCTTGAAAGAGTTTTTGTTGATACCTTTGATTTAAGAAAAGATCAAATTTTGGCTCTCTCAATAATAAAGAACTCGACTTTAAAAGTATTTAGGATGATGTTGATGAAGATGATAAATAACACTTTTTGTACGGCAGCCAATTTAGGCTTAATGAAGGTTCTATGGACCTGTACTAGTATGCTGCTAGATAAAAGAGTGATACACACTTTCATAGATACTTGTTCGTATTAATTTTAGATGGCTCTATAGAAGAGTGCTATATAACAAAAGTGCTTTCTAGTTTTATATTTGTTGATGAAGCAAGAGTAGCTACTTAACCCCTACGTTGTACTTGTTTTAAGTCTTCGTATACGAAATAAACACGATTACTGAACAATAACAATTGAGTTCTTTATTGAAATAATCTTATTTATATTATGCAAAAAGTGCTTGCTAACTAACTGAACGTATAAAATTATTTTTAACCGCACATGAAAATATCTAATACGGTGCTACAAATGAAGAATTTTTACAAAAAATTTATACTGGGAGAAATTAAAATAAGAATTTACTGAACTTAAGAAGAACAAGCGTTTCGTGTTAGTAGAAAACCTTGCACTCATCAGTACAGCTTGGTTTTCTGCCTGCTGTAGACGCTTGAAACAGATCAAATTGATCTCCTCTCATTAAACTCAGAATAAATTCTGGGTGTGAATTATATGAGGCAAAAGCTCCTATATTACACCAAGGAGGAAGAAATAAAAATAGAGATCACTCTTTGAGATTTTTTACCGGGGTAAACTTATATTTGTTCAACAAGGAATTTATTTGGATTCTACAGTAGATAGCAAAAGCTAAAAAAATTTTTTAATTTGTTATTTCATCACACAACCCATTTATTTTGGGTGACAAGTTTCAAAAGTCTTGGTTTTGACTCATCAACAGGTCCCAAATAGCGAAATTGAGTGACTTGAAAAACAAATGAAAAAATAGAACAAATAAAAGAAATGAAAAAATTAAAAAAATCATTGTTGATGAGTCAAAACCAAGACTTTTGAAACTTGTCACCCAAAATAAATGGGTTGTGTGATGAAATAAAAAATTAAAAAAAAATTTTAGCTTTTGCTATCTACCGGAGAATCCAAATAAATTCCTTGTTGAACAAATATAAGTTTACCCCGGTAACAAATCTCAAAGAGTGATCTCTATTTTTATTTCTTGTCACCAAAAATATAATGGGTTGTGTTATGAAAATACAAATTAAAATTTTTTTTAGCTTTTGCTATCTACCGGAGAATCCAAATAAATTCCTTCTTGAACAAATATAAGTTTACCCCGGTAAAAAATTTTAAAGAGTGATCTCTATTTTTATTTGTAAATTCCAGGGATTATTCCTTAAATATTGGGGAATATTCCATCCATTTTAAGGAAAAATACCTAAGCTTTGTGCATTTTTTACAGTGTAAAATCAAACCTATCAAACGCATTAAGCATCTCGTTTTGACAGATTTTACGTGCTTGTCACCTTTTTACTTGTTTCTCCACTTTTTATGACTTTTTTCCGCAATTTGAGGTAAAAACATGTGAAAAAAATCTTTTTACAAACGAAACATCTTTGAAAAAAGAAATTTCTTTGCAAAAGAAGGTGTTTCGAATCAGCAGGAACCGTATTACTCATCAGTATGGCTTGGTTCCTGCCTGCCGTATACGCCAAAGTTAATAGCCAAGCTGACCTCATATATGATACGAAACGCCCTCTTTTGCTAAGAAATTTTTTTTTCAAATATTTTTTGTTTGTAAATGGAGTTTTTTCACATAATTCTCGTGCTAGATTTAGCAGCAAACTCGGTCAATTTCATTTTGACTAAATTCGCTATGAATTTATTTTCAAGGCAAAATACTCTAAAAACCTTAGAATAATATTTCTTACGTGAATTTGAATAACTCTCCCCGTTGTACTGTATTACTGGTGCTGCTTATTTATTTTTTAAATCAAATTTAAAATAACTTAACTTACACGTCTTAGCACAATACTTAATGATTTCTAAAAGCTTTTTCTTCCATAAATGACAACCTTTCATTTACCATTCCTTTTCGTATAATCCCGTATAATCAGCATTCCCTAGGATCCAGAAAAATTTATAAATATGGAAAATGTTGAAAACAGATATCCGTTTGTGTGCTATAGATAGATAGTGAAATTTTTTTCGAATTTTGAGAAATATTTTCTGCTACATGATGAATTCACGAAGAAGGAGACAAAAATCAAGTCATAAAAAATAAAAAGAATATTTTGGTCTGTTGGTTTAAGATTGGTCTGCTCATTAAGAATTCCGCGCATATGCCAGTAAATATAGAAGTCATTTACAAGGAAAATTTCTCGAATCTTCTTTTTGAATACTATAATTGCGGCGGGAAGTCGCCCTCTAATTTTCCATTTTGACTTTTTAAAAGTTTCATTGACATTAAATGCAAAATCATGTCAAGGAAGCAAATTAATTCTTTCATGCAAAATACTTGTGGAAGCTACAGTATACAAATGCAATATTCTTGACCACATTGCGACAGTTTCTCTAATAATTCTCTTTCCTGAATTATTATTATTTTTATTGCTAAAACCTTCAAAAGGATTCTTTTTAAGTATTTCATAGAATATTCTTGAATTGATCTATGAAATTGAAAAAAAAATGCAGAGAGAAAGGAATAAGTATTTATATATAAACGGACCATTATTCGCCAGTAAAATAAATTTGCGGTACTTTCGCTTGCCACTCAAAACTTACTTTAGCGATTCCAAAAACCTTTCTCAAAATAATTTTCTTTTCAATAACTTACATATTCTTACAGACATATTATGTACATATTATTAGGTACACACTTAATGAAAGGAGTCGTTAAAACGTTTCGATACATAGTTTCGCCACAAGTGCATCTTGCGAGAGGTTCCATATGTTGCAGCCATTGTTTGCTTTCCTGCACCTACTAACAGGAAATTACAGAAATTTTAACACTTGCGTGTCTTTTTAACGATACACCTCTTCAAAATTATGGCCTTACCCTTTCCGCTTATAACCACACTACAGCTAACTTTAGTAGTATGCTGTCGTATTCAATAGAAACGAAATCTTTCCATTATACTCTGTACTCGCTGAATAGAATTCGACAGAACCACCAGGAAACACCGAAAAGGGTAATTATATTAAATGCCCACAATTGGACAAGATGCTTGATGATACCTCATTTATCTTCTCACGAATTGGATCTTTATTTACCAGAAGTCGACTGCTGAAATTCTACATTCAACGCTTCATTGATGTCAAAATAGTCAAAGGCTTAAGAAAAGTTCAGTTATTTATATTTACATGAAACACGCAAATTGGAAATTGAATATGCCTCTGAACGGAAGAGTTGCTTAACAGAATTGGATATAAAAAGAACTGTAATTAGTATGTACCACTACACGACAACATCGTCTTAATCTCGTGTTGAAGACAATATAAAAACCACAAGAATTCTTAATTATTATTAAGGACCTAAGACATACAATATAATTAACCTGAGCTAAATTGCCAAGGCATGTCAAGAATTAATTTAAATACCAAACAAAAGGATATTATTAAAAAAAAAGGTTTATAATGTGATGTGTACAGATATATGAATGTTCCTTGCAGCGTATCTGTATTCATGGTATGGCAAAGTAAGCGCGAGTATTCGTACTTATCAAAGAGACCTCTAGTTTCATAGTTATTGGTATCCTATTGCACGAACAATACATCTTGTTCACTTGGCAGTACTGGCAACGGTGCATTTTGAGTGTGTAAAATTTATAAAATTACATTTGACTACTTATAGCTAACGGTTAAGTTAAAGCTTTAGGATAATTTTTGTTTCCATCCTTGTCATCTTTGGAAGAATATCCCAGTGCGAAACTGATCATGGCGATTCGATTATACTTACATATAGTGAGCAATCCATTTGCAGGGATCGTACTCACTGAATGCGCTTACCAAGATCTGGAGTAAGTAATATATCGTATCCTGAAGGCTGTATGACAATGGGTTGTGTAGTAAAAACACAGTCGCGAAAAGAAACCCATCGTAAAGCCTTAAAAAGTCCCTAAAGAAAAGTGCTCCTATGACTGCAATTGTTCCTATGATGGCCAACGACTATAGCAGTCATAGGAACAATTTTCTCTAAGATTGTATTTAAGGCTTAATGCCACTGAGAGAATCCAGCTGCCATCACTACTCATTGCGGCGAAAGTTCAGCGCTTCTAAAATGAGCACAATTTAAGCGCTTCCCTAGCCATCATTTAGCAGCTCTTTAGAAGAATATTTACTGATTTAAACAGAAAAATAAGTAAAGATGCAGGAAAGTAACTCAAGAGCTTCTCTAGCCATCACTTGGAAGCAACGAATATAAACTGTGGATTTTGCCACTATTGTACGAAGTGACGCATTTCTCTTTTTCAATGTGAAGTTCAGACAGGGTGGTTAGGAGTAATCTGCAATGCGATGATTATTCAAAATTGTCATTAAAGCTTTTGAAAAGACACCATCAAAAGCGCTTCTTAAGAACAGCATTGCAGCACTAGCCTCTGTGGACATGCCTATGCTAAAAAGCAAGTGACTGGGATAGATAAAAGAATCACTGTGAGCTTCCAGGGAAGCGCTTCAAGAGGTTTCTTAGAGCGCCTTTTTTCCAGTGGGTATCGACAGCCTAACCTTTGCACTAACCGAAATGAAGCTAACGGGACGATAACAAAGAAATCTGTATCGATAAAAAACGTAAAGAGGGCTGATATGCGGCAAATCTATCATGGAAAAAGACCCAGAAAATCAGAACTTACTCTTGCTGCAAGTAAGAGTGCACAGACTGCTGTGGCTGGATGATCAGTCTGGTATGGTGTTTAAACCATCCACCCAAAGCGACTGTGACTAATCGATCAGGGTGAAGGAAGAGAGCAGGCTCAGAGAAGAAATGTAAGTCATCTTTTTTACCATCCATTAAATGCAGCCGATGATTGGTTTCAGAACCTTTGCCTGTGGTGGCTTAGGAGAAGGCTTCTCAGAGCAACCTATGAGGACAAGTTCACAATAAGCTTCCCAAAGCAGTTGTTCGGATACTCGCTGAAATGATATCTCGAAAGTTTTATGAGTCTCCGTTACTATAAATGGCAAACATCGAAACGAGACTCGGAGATGCCTGAAAAAGGTAAAAAGGCCTAAACCATGACCTTTAATAAATAGTACACAACAAGGAAGGTGAGAGTTTCTTGGTAACAACCAAAAATCATTTAGTAGACACAATGAAGCTTAGATCCGGATAACGGGCGACGGAATAATTGATCGTTGAGTGTGGCATCTAGATGATCACAGCCCCTCACCAAATAAGATTGTTTAAACAATCAATCATCCAAAGTGAGGACTGATAAGGTTTGGTGAAAAAGGCGGAAGCCATATTTGAGCAGACCCTTCTTGTCAAGAAACAACATGGCTCCTAACTCGGATGGAGAGTGTAAGATCCTCAAGAACGCCTCTTGATCAGAGCCTGAAGATATACTAACCAGAATTTCGAAGTAGGAGGAGATAGACCACAATTACTGGCCTTAACCACAGGAATCACCATCGCAATATAGCAGTGATAATCAACATACAGCTCTTTTTCAAACAATATCGATATAGCGCTCATTCTGTAACTATGAAAAATTCGAACGTTTAATTACATAACCCCCGAATGAAGTATTTTTCAGCTACTCTAATGCGGCCCTGCGGATAAGTAAAAAGTCGCTCTCATAGACTTAATTCATAACGCACAGATTACCTTTTAAGGACTCAGTGTACTATATTATAGAAAATCTACTGCTGAGATTATTTGGATATAGAAGTTTAAATGAGACGTACGAACGATTTCTCTGAAAGGTATGCAATCAACCCGAGTCCAATCAGAATAGAGATGGAGAATGAGTTAATTGCTTTAGAGAGTTTGGAGATCTTGTTGGAAGAACACTTGCCTGACTATTCTGAAGATGTTAATTCAGGCCCGTAAGCGTGAGCTCATCATCTCGATAAAATTCACATGAAGGTTTCCTAAAAAACATTCGTCAATTCGTACAATCATAACCCTCATTAAATTGAATCCGTTCGAATCGGATCGAAAAGGCTTTAAAAGTTCTTTTCATTAAGAAAATTTATTGAAATCTTTTTAAAAAATTTTAAGTTATATTGAGACTGCTCTGATTCTACTGAATTTTGACACAGGCGTGTGCCAGTTTGTGCGGAAATTTTAATAGATAACTTTTGATATTAATAAAGTTTTGAAATTTTCGTAAAACTTTGTTTAATTTTCAGCAAAAAAAGGTTTTTTAAGCTTTTTTGATTCCGACCACCGGAGCGAATCTGGCATTGAAATTAGGGGGGGTCATCTTACTTCAATTACATCTAGAAAAACAAAAAACATGGCGGGAAGTTGTAAAGTGATTTTAATAAAACATTTCGCATTTCTGTTGAGTATCTCTGAATACAGGGTTTGTTCTGAAAGTAGTAGGACTCATTTAAAAAAAAATTATTCGTGGCAATAGTACAAACGATTAGAAAGTATAAGAGTTCTTAGTAGCACCCTTTCGCATCTACACACTGCTACCAACGAGTTTTCCCGTTTTCGTACGCCTCTAGGAACGCCTGGCCCAGAATGCAGTTTAGCTATCTCGTCACGGCCTGTTGAACCGCCTCTACCGCGACCCGTGATACTTCCCCTTGAGCTTCGAGTTTCTATTCGGGAATAGAAAAAAGTCTGACGGGGACAAGTCGGGACAGTAATGCTTGTGCCACTAAAAAATACCCGATCTATCCATGGCAACATCACCGTAGGCCTCCTTAATCATGTCGTCAGTCTCTTTGCACTTTTACCAAGCTTTACACAAAATTTGATCACGTATCACTGCTCCAGTAAACGCTCCATGATTGTCCGTGACGAGTCGTTTCAACAGGGGTTCGCGGTATAAGCGACCTGCTGTCTTCAATGGCCGAGAGCCGACAGCCGATTTTGCCCAACATTCCCAATGTCCCCCTCTACCGATCCTGCGCGCGCAGACCACCTCTCGAACGACCGTTCGCTCAGGAAAAAATCAGTCCTAATACTTTAAGAACAGACCCTGTATATTGCCTTTGGTATAACACTTTTAAACCCAAATAATTAATTTAAAAACAGTTATTTTTTCATTTGCAGTTCTCTCTCAGTTGGTACTTGGTGCTTAGACCAAAAGAGAACGCTATATGCTATGTAGAAGTGAGCCCACTTTCTGCAGTGAATTTCTATGGACGATGGTATAAATTCTGGGAATTAGGCAGGGTATCACTATCATATCAATTTCTTGTATGGAACTTAAGAGTAAAAAACTCATTATCCACTTAAGAATTCCCTTTTATTTTCCTTAATACGTGAGAGAGAAAGGAAGTCGAAAACAAAGGTTTCTGTTAAGCGGCACCATTTTCTTTTAGTTTTCTTTAAAAATCGTGCAAATGTTGTTTTATTTTTCAAATAAACACAACTTCCTATGATTTGAAAAAATTTAAAACACATCAGATGCTTGGAGTGGACTGCACGGAATATATCGCTTGGCTTCATTGGGATTAAAGAAAAGAATGCATTTCACTCAATTTACCAATTACATTATTGCAATAATTTAAATGTTCGACTAGACCGAAATTAACAAATAGAAAAGGAATCAAATCGAATAATTTCGTAAATACTCGTCGCCGTTGGGACTCGATTTTATTGGTTAACGCAAAATCGTGGAATGTTGACTGACGAGATATCCAAAAACTGTTTGAATGCTGATGACTTATATTAACTGATAAGCGATGTACCATACTCTTTACCGGGTGTTCAATAACGTTCAACGAGAATTATAATAAAGAATGGGAAACACTTGAAACTGTTCGTTGTTCCTCTGGTCTTTAACATCGGAACGTCGACAAGACTACCCTATTTCAAAGGCTTTTCTTATTATAATCGCCCCGAATGCATACACGTACCTGCATTTGCAATGGATTACAAGTCCTGATCTAGTCCTTTACTCACTTGGTAGCAGAGTTAAGGAAGTAGGAAGACTAGATATTAACAAGTAAAAAAGCTAGAATTGGTCTAAGACCAATTCTTATGATACCCTAGATAAATCCCCGTATCTAATTTCGTATGGTCACCACTATATGCAAGTTTAATTGTTGAAATGGTTTTTTCACATATATTTCTAGAACGGTTTATCGGACAGTAAAAATGATTCTAACCAAATTCAAAGGATATCAGATTCTGAAGAAGTTTTGAGTACAATAGAAAGTCTAGAACTTTGAGTTTTCAAAGTACACGTAAAAACCTAAATTTTTATAAGCCCCGATTGAGACCAGTTTTAAAATTATTTTTACTATTTCAGCTCTCTACATTGACGCGTTTTCAGGCAGTGTCTAATTATATAGTGAAAAGCGAAATTTTTGTGTGACAAACCCCACGAAGAAGTTACCTGATTTATCCCATTTTTGAACTTAATTTTACTTCTTCTTTTTTTAAGTCCCGTGTGCAAAATTTCAGCTCTCTAAGCGAACGCGTTTCAAGTTTCGGGAGGATGGACAGACAGATGGACATGCAAAAATAAAAATATTTAGTTTTTAATATTATGCGGAGTATCCAATCTATTTTGCTCTACCATCATTATTTCTATGTGTTACAAATGGAATAACAAACTTAGTATACCCTATGATTTCATCATCTAGGGCAGGGATTCCCAAAGTGGTCGATATCGGTTTCCCAGGGGTCAAAATAAATGAAAACTGATTTTGGGGGTCGACGAGGTCTAAAAATCGACCCCTATTAATTAACACAAGTTCTTATTTGAAACTTTCAAGATACTGTATAAGTTGTGTTACGTGTACCAACTTGTTATAAGAATGACTAATATTTTAGTAGGAAGTTTGTACTTTTAAGAAACTCAACAAGTCAATAAGCGTGGACAAGTTCGTGCAAGATAATGTGTTCGAGCGTACAAGTCTTTCAGGCACGTTTTGACTTGCTCTGTATTTGACACATATACGCGATTTATTTATTTTACTAAATAACAAGCTTGCACTTAGATTGAAAGTTCATTTGCGTTTTGAAATTCGTTGGAGCTTGAATGATAATACACTCATCTACTACTGCGTGATTCACAGACAGCATTTAGTAGCAAAAAATCTGAGTCCTAGATTGCATCAGTCTTTACAATATGTTATAAATGCTGCCAACAAGATTCGAAGCAATTCTTTGAACTCTCGGTTATTTGCTCAGCTTTGTGAGGAAGACGACGAAGTCTTTACTCGGTTACTTTTGTACACTGAAGTTCGCTGGATATCAAGAGCCTCTTGCTTAGCAAGATTTTCAGCTATTCTGGAATCTGTGTTGGAGTTTTTACAAGAAAAAGATCCAAATTTGAAAGAAAATCTTTACAATTGTAAAACAGATATTTATTATTTGACTGATATCGTTGGTATGTTGAACGAAGTTAATTTACTGCTGCAGGGTGACGATCTCAACTTGATTAAAACAAAATCAATAATATCGGCCTTTGTGGGTAAACTCATTCTTTATAAAGAAAATTTAAGCAGAAAAGATTATTCAGTTTCCGCATTTGTCAAAATTACCAGATATGCTTCAAGAAGATGTTATTTTAACATATGTCACTCACTTGGACGCATTACATAAGGATTTTACTAAGAGGTTTGAGGATCTCTTAAATTTACAAATTCCAAAATGAATAATAAATCCGTACAATATCTCAGCCATGGAAGAAGCCATGTGATAATGCAAGAAGAGTTGATTATCATCAGCACAGACGAGGAGCTTAATTAAGCAAAAGTTCAACCAAGGCTATCAGATGTTCTGGTTGCAACGCAACATTGAACCACAGTATCCTGCATTGTGGAACATTGCTGAAAAATACCTTATCGCTTTTCCATCATCATATCTAGTCGAAAAAGGCTTCAGTGTGGTTACGAACATTTTGGCAAAACAAAGAAACCGTTTGAAAATCAACGAACGCGGAGATTTAAGGCTGCAACTCACCAATATTGAACCGGATTTAGCTAGATTGGTAGAAAGTTACCAGGTTCATCCATCACACAGAATTTTTTACTTTTTTATCTTTACTTTGCGAGTTTAATGTTTTTTTAAAAAATAATTACCTACTTAAGTATTTTTACGTAATTTGTATTAATAACTATTAATTACCCTTGATATTTACTGAATTTTACGTCTATTTATTTTGTTAAATTTTGATGAGATACCCAAGCAGCAATTTACAACCGATATTTCAATGTTACCGTGGTTCGTTTGCAACCTCGGTTGTAAAATGGTGACTTTTTTTCACAAACGTGTTTTGCTTCATCAATAAGTTTTCTTGAGACCCCCTAAGAACTTAAGAGTTTGGGATTGGTTGCGAAATTCCTCATAAGTTGTATAATCAAAGTGCTGTATTTGAGTTGCAAAGCAAACAAAAAAACACGTTAACCGTTAATTGCTTTCAAGTTGCATTGTTCCCGATTTTAACAAAATAAGTTTCTGTGCAAACATTTTAAAAGCTGATTAAGAGTTTGGTTATCATGTGGTAACAATATTACTGAAGAGTAACCTAGACGTTGCACTACAATTATTTTGGACCCTAAGACTCATTGCGTTTTCAGTTTGCCTGAGCAGTTCATAGTGTTTGGTCTTTAAAAAAGTTTCATAGTGATTTATTAGAAGTATTGTGCGAAAATCAGTGCATATAATAACGTGTTTCTATTAGAAAGCGCTTAAGCCTTCTCATCTGTTTTATTATTGCAGTAATTGTTGTTGACGTAAATGTTATGTGACATTTATAAGGAAATATTGGACAACATTTGTACATATAGTTATTTTTCGTTAGGGATTAATTTGAATAACTTTCGTATACTATATTTACTTAAATAATTATGATCAACGGTACATGAGAATGAGCTACAGTCCGAAATTATTGCCATTCAGCATTGTCAGCAATGTATTAAGAACATGGGAGAATAGCTGCACTCAGTTAATTAATTCAATTTTTTTCATTTGCTTCAAACATTTTTTTTTCTTTAACATTAAAACACTTTTTAAATATTATAAACGAATTATTTTTTTCAAATTTCTTCAAGTCTGAGTATATCTGAGTTTGTAATATGTAATTAAAATTTTTTTTTTTAATTTTTTTTTAAGCTTTACGCACTAGAAATAATGTGGCATAAAGAGTTAAAAAAATAAATGTGAAGAATCAATAAGAATAATATTTCTTTTACCATCGAAATGAGTTTAATGTTTACATGGTATAATATCGTGCGAATATGAGCTTAACGAATGCTTAAAAGAATAATCGAAATACTCACACACTTTAATAAATAACCGTCCAATGTTGTATTTTTTTTTTCAAAATAAAATCTACTACATTTACTCCGAAATCACCGACAGGATCTCGACATGACCATATTTCAGGCAACTGTACAGGTTTCTTTCTGCAGGAATGCCTTCGAAATAAAGCTAAAGAAGAAGATATAAGAGAGATGGACAGCTTCCGCCTCATTAACAATGTAGAAGACATTAAGTAGGTACTTAGAGGCTAAGCTAAGAGTGGGAAAAATTTTAAAGATAATTTGGTAACATGAAAATATCAAATTTTTTGTTTGTTTTTTTTTGTTCAATGATCTTATTCATTTAAGGTGTTGAAGATTGCTCATTTAGGAAAAGCGACCCCAAACAGAGCTTCATGTTGCGCAGTGAATTTTTTTTTGAGGATGCTGTACAGGAGAATTTTTCATCGGGTACGACATTTGTGAAAGAAACTTTTGCTGCTATTGGGAAACCTTAGATACTACTTCTGCAGGCGTTCGAAAAATTTTCCAAAATATATAAAACACTCAAAGACTAGACTTACATACCTATGCAAAAATCGAAAGGCAATAATTTAACATCAAGTGAAGATACGATTAAAATTATCAAAATTCGAAGGCATAAAAATTTATACATACATATATGTATGTATGTTTAAAATTTGTATTAACATAACTGAACTTTTTTAATATTAATTTCTATTTTATTTTTCTTATAGAGATTCGTCCATAATATCTACATATTCACATACATATATATGAAAAGAATGTATTTTTGAAGAACTTATATATATAACCTGTAAGAAATATTATATGTTAACGCATTCACTGCCAACTACGAGTTATCTCGTAGTAGCAAACCTTACTCAACAGGCCAACTACGAGATAACTCGTAGCAAGAACTTTGCGATTATATTGAACATAATTTCGATATGGCTTATTGAATTAACTTTATTATTTCATTTTGGCACATGGAAAAAGAGCTTTTTTCAAAAAAACAAACAGTAACGGTTTTATCAAATTGAGCTTTCCCAAAAAGTAAAGCTTTATTGAAGTTGAATTTTTATACATATAAAATTTAGTCGTGCTTAGATTTTTGAGATTAAAGGTTGTTTGTGATTTTCTTAAATAGTATTTGTTTTTAAATAAAGTGTTTATCGTGTTGAAATGGAGGATCAAGACATAGAAAAATATTTAGATAGTTTAGAAGTATCTAGTGACAACGATTTTTCTGCTGATGAAGATGAATATTTGTTAGATGATAATGATGATGAAAGTAGCAGTTCTGACAGTCAAAGTTCTGAGTCTGACAGTGATATTGAAAATATCGCACCTAAACGAATTCGCGTTGGTGAGAATATAACATCTTCAGATAATGATTGGAGTGAAATAAAACAAGATCCTCCTCAGTTTCCATTTAAAGGGATACCATTTATAAATGTTTCTGAAAATTGTATAACACCTGGAGATTATTTTGATTTATTTTTAACAGAAAACTTTTTAACTTACTTGGTGGAACAAACCAACCTTTATGCCAATCAAGAAATTAGTAAAGCATCATTGCTGAGATCATCTCGTTTAAAAAATTGGAAAGATACAAGCAATGAAGAGCTTAGAGTGTTTTTTGAATTATTATTACACATGGGGCCTATCACTTTACCAAGTATATCACATTATTGGAACACAAGTAAACTCTATGGTCTGAAATATTTTCGTAACAGAATGTCAAGAAATCGGTTTCAAATGCTTCTTCGATTTCTTCATTTTTCAAACAACGAGCATCAAACCGCCGACCGTTTATTTAAAATAAAGCCAATCCTACAACATTTCAATGATACAATGGATCACATTTACCATCCAAAGCAAGACTTGTGTATTGATGAGTCCATGGTTCTTTGGAGAGGCCGATTAATTTTTCGCCAATATATTAAAAACAAAAGACATAAATATGGGATAAAATTATTTGAACTCTGCGAATCAAAAGGAATGATATTGAGGGTAAAAATTTATGAAGGAAAACAAGTTGACGGTTGTAAAAATCATGCCAGTGACGTTGTGATGAGCCTAATGGAAGGTTTTCTTGACAAAGGATATAATCTTTACATGGATAATTTTTATAATTCCGTGGGTTTAACAAAAACCTTAACCAATAGATCTACGTATGTGTGTGGTACTTTGAGGGCCAATAGAAAAGAAAATCCGAAAAATGTAATTCAAAAAAAGCTTAAAAAAGGCGAATCAACATGGGCTCGATTAGATTCGGTCGTAGTTTGTAAGTGGAAAGACAAAAGGGACGTACTCACTATATCCAACAAACACTATGGAAACATGGTGGAGGTAATGAATAGAAATAAAAAAAATCTCTATAAAACCGGATATTGTTCGGGACTACACCTTGGGAATGGCTGGAGTAGATCGTAGCGATCAAAACATTTCATATTATTCATCATTAAGAAAATCTGTGCGATGGTACAAAAAAATTGGGTTTCAATTTTTCGAAATGTTTATGCATAATGCTTGGCTACTTTACACCCAAAATAATTCAAACAAAAAACTGTCAATATTACAATTTAGAGAAAAGGCTATTGAACACTTAGCTGGTGAATCTAAAAACATTGATGCTCGCATCGAAACTAAAGACAACTTTCACTACTTGGAATCAATTCCACCAACGGAAAAGAAAAATAACCCAACTAAGCCATGTCGTGTTTGTTATAAAGAAAAAAAAGATGTGAAACGAGGTATATTTGTGCAGAGTGCCCTGAAAAGCCAGCTCTTTGCGTGAACAACTGTTTTAAAATTTATCATCAAAATTAATATACATATTAAGAAGAATAATAATAACAAAAATTAATTATATTTTGTTTTGTCATGTTTTACTTATTGAAATAAAGTTGAATGCTCTTTTTTTTACATTTTTGTTTGTTTATCTTGAAATCAAATAAGAAATTATGGAAAAAATAAGGTACGATTTATCTCGTAGTTGGCATATCCAAATGAAATTTTGTATAAGTAGGCCAAACTACGAGATATCTCGTATTATTTAAAAATGCCTAAATCTATGTTGGCACCTGACGTTAGATTTATGAAAACGGCCATGGCAGTGAATGCGTTAAATATGTTTTTATATCTGAAATAAAGTTTTGGTTATCAAAAATTTTTCTTTACAATATATTATCCTATTTTTTATCCTTTTTTATTTATTTTCGCCAACGCGATTCTGATAAATTCAAAGGTTAGTGGCGTTGGATTGGGACTATGAATTTTTCACTTAAATTGCATATTAAATAAAACTACATACATTATATATATGCATTATATCATCAATATAGAAACTTTATGCCTAATTAATAGGGAGAAACTTTAAAAATAAAGTTACAACTACACCGATTCATTTCATAATTACCATTATGCAACGGTTTATTTACTACCGGAAGTTAAATCTATCCTGATTTTTACGGTTACAAAAATAGTTCCCGATAACGGAAGTTACTTATTTACCTATTTGCAACGGTTACAAAACGTAAAAATGTATCGTTTTGAGCAGGATTTACATTATGATGACATCCAATTTTTACAGAAATTGTGAGGGAGATAGTACATCGTATACGGAAATTTATTTATGATTGACGAGAGAAGCAAATGCGTCCGGAATTTTTTCCGGACGTCGATTTGTCACTGTGTGCGTGTCCGGAACCATAAAAAGACCTCAAGTCTAGGGAGTTTTTATAGTTACTGAAACTAAAACATTGTTATTGGCAATCCTAATTTGTCAATTTCGACTACTGGAGCTGCCATATTGCTGTTTTGTTACTATAATTTTATGGCATACACATATCTGTAAGGTAAAATTATTTGTCGAAATAAACAAAAGTAAGGTTTGAGTTTGTAATTAAATATTGCGAAATAGAAAGTTATTAAATATTTCTTTATAGAAAATATTGAAGTTATTTCTGAGATAGTTTTTAGCTAGAATTATTCCGCCTTTGAGATAATCCGTCATGTGAACACGAACCGGGCTGAAATTATCTTCACCGGCGTTAGTTCGGTAGTGGAATTGAATTATTTTCATGTGAGCACTTGAGTGAACTTTTTGTTTATAATATGAAATAAATATTAAATAAAAATTTCGTTATCGTACAAAATGATGATTGCAGAACTGAATTACAGTACCACCTGATATTTTGCGAGAAATTTTTTCGATATAATCTCATCCTTTGCTTCGAACTCCTTCGTGCTTTCATACAATATTTTATAAATTGTAAAATTATACTTCTTTTCATGATCCGTCTTTGAATATCTACGAAAAAACGATTAAAATCTTGACAATTTCAAATTAGACAGTTTGACAATTTAAGAGTTTTGCCATAAAAAGTAGAGGGGACTGTACGTGTGGGGTATTGCAATGATTGCTTCCGCAGCTTTTAAATTTCAATAAACTATCTCCCTCACAATTTCTGTAAAAATTCCATGTCATTACCCTAGATCAGGGATTCCCAAACTATTATGGGCAAGAGACCGCTTTCCCAAAATGAACTGATACCTCAGACCCCCATAGCCAAATTACGTTAAAATTCCTATCTCTAGTTTTTTTCCCTATTGATACAAAATACTTACAAATTTAAAAACTTTGCGGTTGGTTAAGTGAGTAAACTTGACATCATTACCCAAGCAGCATTCGTGACAAAACCGTTTGTCAACTTTTGTTGTCAAAACTGGGAAGTTTCAAATTAGTTACGGTGACGTTGCTGACACGGCATCTACCCGTTGTGGCAACTGCCAATGCTACGACACTTTGTTACCATCGTAACAAGATGCCGTTCTTAAAGCAGGAAAGAAAGTAGTGATGGGATAAGAAAGTAGTGATGGGATGTCTGCGACTAGCAAAGTGAGGATTATTTTAAGAAGTTTTTGTATGCAGAATTACTATTGCAAATACTATTACTTTAGCAAAAATTATTTTTTACAATTTGAATTATGTTTCTCGCGGGCTCTGTAAATTATAGACTCTCAAAAACTTGATGGTTTTTTTCAATCTATGCAATATCATTGGCTCAAGATATCATATCAACATGCTATCTTGTAAGCGCTCAGAGCAATGGATAAAAAATGCCGGCCAATAGCTGGGAATATCCCTAGACAAAAGTCCTAATTACGCCAATGGCGCTAATCCAGTTAGCTAGTAGCCTTTTCTCTTTGTACGATCGCAATAGAGCTCTGGTCCGATGAAGATTCTGCTCCCATATATAAATGAATTAACTTTCAATCTCACACTACTCCACTCCCTGTAACTACTCTATATTTTATTTCCCTATTGCTATTTATTTCCCCCTTTCTCTTCTAGACTAAAATTTATATATTTTTGCTATTATAACCATACATCATTGTTATATAAATTATTTTGCATTGTAATTGGGAACAAACTACCGAATATTGCTAATGAATTTAACTATATGCACTCCGTCCATTGTTCCACTTAAAATCATAACTTAAGTTTGGAGCTTTTATTTGGAACTTAAACAACTTAATCCCTCCAACATTTGCTCCTAAGAATGCAACACTTACTCGAATACAACAAAGGAACCACACTATGAATCAAAGTGTTCGGATCGATAACAAATTAGGTTTGAACCCTTTATAGGCAACAGCTCTGACCAAAGAAGACCCCTCCCCCTACCCAGCTACAATTGCATTATCGAAGGACCTATTCGAATGATTGATCATTGGCAGACGAGACGCAAGGAATCGACGCAAATTGCAAATTACCATTTGATTGAGTTCGTTACAAGGCCATCAAATTGAGATGATAAATTGAGCCACCACTCTCCTAACTGCCAGCCATTGTGCAGAGGATAGCCATCCCTCAGCAAATTCAGTGTCTACCAACAACTGGTACATCTGGGATTTTCAAGCTTCCTCGATTGCTATTCACAAAAGAAGTCAACTTTTTTTGCCGTTAACTGACTGATGTTATAGCTGCCATCCCTCAATTTGCTACCATCCTGGATTCGGTATTCCTCCGGCCATCCTCCCAGTGAATTTGCTGAAGTGTGTTGAACCTTTTACAGCGATGTAACCTTTATGCTTGCTTCTAGTCTAGCGGATGATGAAGTGCTTTATGTCTGCGTGCGTACTGCGCAGAATAACAATTTTTTTCGTTATTTTTTTTGGGGGAACTCTGAAACGATACCACATCACTTGGGGTGAATCGAATAAATTGGCTCTTTATTAGCAGGGTGTTAACTTGGTAAATTTATTTACGACCTGAAGATGTGGAGGGCTGATACCAGTGAAAATGGCGGAAAATTTGATGTTATTTAATTGTTTAGCCGATTCAGGAGATAACGAGACCCCAACACTGATGATATGATGGGGGAAAGACTATGGGTATTTGAAATAATTGCACCGATAATGTGACATTAGATAAGATAACGGTAATTTTATTAACTTTCTTAAGGAAACTCTGATTTTATATAGTCATGAAAAATTATGGTATTCCATTCCCCAGGGTTACAGTTTTGTTATTGTTAACATGAGCAATTTCACATATAGTAGGTATAGCCTAGGTTCAGGGGCGCACCGACGGAGGAGTTAAACAGGACAGATCCCCTCCCAGAAGGTCAGTTTTTTTTACGTAATTATAAATCAAGAATAAAATTAAATAAAACATTTAAAAATAAAATTATGATTTCACCTACCCACAGTCATGATTCGGCGTCTTGGCGGCGGACATGGAGACTCGCAAAGGCATGAGCGGACGATTAAGGCGATACAAAGATACTGCACAGTATATTTCATGCAGTAGAAAAGCTTAGATTAAACTACTGAAAAGTTAATTTCAAAAATTAACTTACAAAAAAAAAGCACATAATTTCTCCCACAGTAAAAAAATCCCTAAAGTGTGTGGCAACAATTTGTGCCACAAAGATTAAGGAAAGCTCCACCTTGGAAAACTTGGAATAGGTTTTTCCCCTTAAATGTAGGTAGGCTTTTTCCCTAAAATATAGGGAATCTGAGGGAATAAGGAATTTTCAAGTTGTTTTTTTTTTCTAAAATGTAGGGAATAGGTAATAGTAATAGTACTACACCTTTAAAAAACATAAGAATGAGCTGAGTTGCTCATTTCTTATGTGCCATATATATATGTTTTTTTCATTAAAACATACATATTATGTAGTGTGGAAGTTAGTTCTGGCTGGGGCGCTGGGCACGCTCAAACCATATAGTGAAAAACAATATATGACTTGTATGAACTATATTAACGAAAATATATTTGTAACCGTTCCATAAAAAATGTAGAATAATAGGATGAATGCACCAGTAGTTAACCGGATGCAATAAATTCAACACAATGGTTCACATACTGGAAAGAAAAAGAAAAGGAAAAGATTGGAAAAGATCAGAAGAAAAAATCTACAGCGGAAAAAGAAGACGCATGCAAACTGAAAGCAAAACTAACAGAAAGGAATCAGGAAAAAGGAATAAGGTTCATCGAATCATTTACTCTGACTCTGAATCTCAAAATTAATATAAACACTACTAAAAATCACAATTTAATTCCAAACTCTTCGTGTAATTTTTTGTCAAATTGCGAAGCTTAGAGTTTTTTTTTTCGAAATTGAAACAGATTTTTTTATTGTTTTGTATTAATGTATGAATATCTTTTTGTTTTAGTTTGTTAAATTAAAAGTAAAATCTAAAATTTTAACATTTTTAATAAATAAAAATAAATTAAATAATAAATAAATAAATAAAGTTAAAAAAATAAAAAACCCACTACGACTTTAAATGCCCACTCAAAAGTTATAAGCTAGACTTGGTAACTGATAACTACAATTGTGTGTAATAATAATAAAATATTGGGATTAATTAAAACGCTGTAGTCACACATTATATCTCAGTTAAAGTTTATCGGCAGTTAAAGCTGTAATGGGGTTTTAGTTTTGTTACTTTATTTCTATTTTCTTCTTTTTAATCGTGTGTGTGAAATTTTGCAATCGAAACCTTTTATTTGATACCTATATCGGAGAGTTATGAAGCAAAAGGTAAGCCGCCATTTTAGATTTAGAATGACGTCAAATATCTTATCGTATTCTAATTGTCAGAACCTTTCATTTGATACCCATATCAAGCCGGATATGTATAAAAATGTATGCCGCCATTTTGGAACGTCTGCCATTTTGGAACGTCCGCCATATTGGATCTAACGTGACGTCATATAGCCGATATTACGCGGAGCATTCATTCAAATAAAACGACACCTCATTTGTCCAAATCTGATGCGTATTTTAGCAGCTACGACGGAACAGATGAAAATCCATACATACATTTCATCCAAACATATGTACCTTCACGCAAACATGCATAGATTGCCAAACTCATAACCCTCCTTTGTTTTGCCGCAGTCGGGTAAAATATGCTAACTTTCAACGCTGGTCAATTACTGGTGCAATCCATGTTCAATAACTGGAACCACCTGGTCAACAACTGGTGAAAAGGGTATTTTTTGAAAAAAAGAATATAAACAAAAGGATGGTATGGTTTTTAAATCTTCTTAAATAATAACTATGTGAATTATTTAATTTCAAATTTACATTACATATTCGACATTCGAAATTTGCAATATTATAATTTTTATTTTTATTTACAAAAGCAAAGACACCTTATCTGGTCAACTACTGGTGCAATCACCCCACCTAATTTATTGAATGTCCTCTTCCTTATATCCCAGAAAGCTTAACATTTCGAGAATTTTACGCAGGTCCTATATAGAAAACCTATATAGGTTTTCGACACCAATACCTAAATTCATTGAATGTTCCACTGAGTTGGGGAAATTAAACTGATTTTCCCTTTATATCAGAGAAAATGAGATTTATTTTTAGGAAAAAAACATGTCTTAAGTTTAGGGAATTATCCTACTTTTTTACAGTGAGCACTGTTGAGTATGATATACAGAAGGAAATCGACGAAAAATAGGCATTTAGTGTTAGTTTCGTGCTAGTACGTCTCAAATTTTTATATTTAAATCAAGGTTCCATTAGATCATTCCAAATAACGTTATTTTTTCATTCTAAACATTTAGCTGCAATTTTTGTTGCACAGAACGTTCTATCAAGGAAAATCTTGGTGCGCCACTGCCTAAGTTGGCCAGGGCATGTGGGCTGATCTGGTTCAAATTATGAATCCCTTAGCGTCAGTAGAATGACTTTTTTAAAACTTAAGTTTTCAATGAATTGATAATCCTTCTTTTAGGAAGTACTACTACATTTACATACATACAATTGGTGATTATCTTTACGGATGTGCAAACTTTTAAGATTTAATCTGAGTCCTAGCATTTCTTATTTTGCAATAAAACTTTTCTTGTGTATATCACAGAGAAAGAAAAATTATTTTTTTACTTTTTAGTACAATTTATGTATGAACGAAAGTTAGTTATTTTAGAAGTTTTCTTAGTATTTTTTATTTTCTACATTTTAGCCATTACATTTTCGCTAAAAACTCATATAACGGTACATAATCTATCTGATATATGCATATTGATTGGCCTCTACGTTCTCTTACGAACGTTGTGGTGTACTATTTTTTGCCTCTGCGGTGAGTAGTTTAAAAAATTATTGCACTTTAATGTAAGTACTTCCATGTAAAAGAATTTGACATGAAAAAACTGGAAAAATTTATTTCACATCAAAACCCATATAACGGTTAAACATAGAAAATTGAAATGCTTCAATGAAATATGGTTAAAATATTATGATAAAGCGTTTAAAAGAAAAATCAGCTCCTCCGCACCAGTCTACGCCCCTCTGTACACAAATTAGAAAATCAGGAATTTTAAAGATATTCGGACGAGAAAAGTCTGCTATAAAGTTTCTTACAGAAGAAAAGAAAATATACCATTTAATAGTACTCAGCAAGAGCTTTAATTTGATATCACACACGACCCAAATGAGACAATCCCAAGAAGTGTAGTTACCACTGGGTCCAAGACCCCAAAAACGGAAATTTTTTTACCCCACCTATGACTTATTCTAAATAATAAAAAAAAAACCATGTAAGTCCATCCACGTTTACTACCCCGAAGCTGTTCTTAAAATTTCACTTACGTCACGAACGGCACTCTCAGGCGCTTAGGCACAAAGTTATTTAGTCAGGGGTTTGTGAGTAGATAAAAGATATTTAACAAAGCTTTCTTGCCGCTCTACAGGGAAGGACGTGCAGAATGATGTGGCCAAATTTGAGATGGATAGCTTGAAAACTCAGGACGCACGCGGCTGATGGAATACCTTTTTGTCAAAAAGGATGTAGCGACCCGAATAATTCGATTTTCGAGACCAATACGAGACCATTCTTTTGATCAATACCAAAATTAAAAAAAAAAATTCAAAAAATGATACGCTAGAATGGTCTCTAAATATAGGGTAGCAGCCTATCCATCTAGAATCCTCTTCACTGATTCTAGGGACCGGCCTATAGGTTCCTCCGCTAGACATATATTCGAAGCAGAACCCTTTCTTGCCAGAGCATCCACTGCCTCGTTTTCAGGCATGTCACTGATACCCAGGCACGCAACAGAGAATGAGATTTATCACAGCATCCGACTGAAATTTATGAGCAATAGTTTGTAAGTTTGGAGGATAAATAATGGACCTTGTGATGACCTAAGCTCTAGGGAATCCTTTTGGTGCTCCAAGCAATCCATCCACACTACATGCCGCATGATCCTTTAAAATATTTCTAAACATCTGACATTATTTTCTTTGAATATTTTTTTAAGTCTCCTAGCCGTCCTTGAGAAAATTCTGGGCTTACTAATGAGGACTATAATGGTGGTCGTTTAGTTTCCCTTTTTTACGCTTCAATTTTAAACTGTTCACTCAAAGCAAATTCAACAACCTCTTCTAACTATTGATAAAATTTTAAATTAAAACTGCCTTGAAGTTTAATGAATTGTTACACCAAGTCAATTGCTTTAGTTTCAATTATTCGTAATGCTTTAATAAAGTGTCTGATGCCACAATTCGCACAAAAAATATTATAAATATTAAAAAATATATTAGGCTTTTGTTGATGACGATCAGTATAATAACAAACAAAGATGGAAGAATTTTACCTAGTTGTTATGTCAATTATACAACAATTATACAACTACAGCAATATTCAAAAGAAATATCTTTTCACCCAAGTCTTTTATTCGCTAGACCAAACCAGTTCAGTTTAAATTACACGGCTGGAACTAACAAGCATATTTTAGCAAACAGGTAGGCAGTTACCTAGTTACAAGAAGGCAGTTTTTAAAGAAGATTCTCGTAATTGAATTATGATTATGATTCATTATATATCCACAAAAACGATTAATGAAATGACATGTTTCTTTCTCTCTTAATTATTGAAACCTTAGAATATATACCAAATTATATATGTATATATATATATTCTATATATTCTAAGATTGAAACAAACAAATAATGGCAAATACATAATTGTTAAAGTAAGAATATTTCGGAGCTGGCAATGCTCCATGAAGTTGAAGCTCAGGCCATCCACTGACATGTATAAACATAAATGGACTGACTGATCTCCTGTTTCATGTAGCACCAGTTTTGTTGTATTTAAATTATTTGGGAATTTTCTTATATATGCATATCAGTGGGATTTACAGAATTTACCACAAAAGTATTTGGGACTATTTCTATTGTTTAATTTCATTTATAAGGCGAAGGAAGTGTTTTTTACAAAGCTGTTTTGGTTGGAAAACCGCTGAATTGTTACAGTTCAATGGAAAAGTATGCTCTCACGGAAACAGACAGGAACATGAAGTGGTGCCGTTTGCCGTTTGCTTTCATGCATTTTTGGCTCAACGCTTAGAATATATAGCAAACAGGAATGTGATAAGCCAGATTTTACGTAATGAATTTCTGGTTGTGTTGGTAGGCCATGTATTTACATGCCATCCCTATTCTAAACAACTTTACAATTTGCAAAAAGTAAACAAAAGTTTTGTGCGGTAAAAAATGTTCCTTTTCTACTTTATTCTGAAATAATTTATATAAATCTTTGCTTCTATTAACAAAAAAGATAATTTAGATAGTGCAGTTGCCTCAAACAGGATTCCCTAGTTTATAATCCAATTTATATTCGCAAGCACTGACCGCACACTTCATTTCTGTTTTTTTAATTGATATGAAGATTTTAACAGGCACTAAGTGGCACTATAAAACTTTGCACAAAATAAACTTCAAAGATAAATAGTATTGAAAAGAATTGCTTCCGTACTTTTGTTAAATTTCGCAAAAGAATTTTAGATTTCATAAACCTGTTCACAAAACAAAATCACATTTGACAATCCTGCACGAGCTTTGACGAATTTTCCTTCCAGCATCTCACTTACTCCTATTTATAATCTCTTTCTCTTGACTAATTACGCTCATTCACACGATTTTTACATGATTCAACCATTCCTGTTTGCTATATATTCTAAGGGTTCAACGAGCAGTCCGTTTATGCACATGTCAGTGAGGCCAACATATGAAGGCAGGGCTCACCAAAACAATTTTCAATAAAAATCTGTGTAAAAATCTCAATTTCCATCACATCAATACCTCTTCCTACCAAAATTTTCATAATATGGCCACCTCCAAACTTTTGAGAATACAGTAATAGTGAAATAAAAAAAAAATCACTAATTAGTAATTAAACCACATTCGAACAAAGATTGTGAGAACATTCAGGCATAAAACAGTGAGTGTGTGCTTAAGACCGCACGTCCGCAATGAAATTTTACTTGTCACACTCTTGTAAATTTTGAATAATTTTTCAAAGAAAGTCAGCTTTAGTTTAGTTTACACTTAAACAGTATCGACACGGTATCACAAGTTATTAAGAGTTCAGAAAAAAATTTTAAAATAAATTATTTGGTAACAGCTTTGAAAAAATTAAACGGATGATATCATAAATAAATAAAAATTACAATATTTAAAAAAATAATTATCTGACAGCTTATTAAAGGAAAGCATGTAATACTTCTTGCAAGCGATCAACACATTTCTCGAAGTGATTTACACGAAGAAACTAATGTTTTTATTAAATAGTACAAATAGTATTTAAAACATATTTCAGTCAATATAACACGAAAAACTACATAGAGTCGCTGGAAATGACGTTGCAACACAAAGTTCCTCTCAAATCTACTATACCTGTTAGAAAATTCGAGAATCGCAACTTGTTCTCTCCAATTTCGAGACAACTCAATTGAAAAAACCCGTGCTCCTGTTCACTTTGAAACGTGATGATCGTGAAACTCATTCAGATTAGCTGGCAGTAAAAATTTTGTACGCAGGTGCTCCTAAAGCAGATTGCATTTCAAAAAGTGGGAAATGAATTAGTCACAGATCACAGATATAGAACTGCAGTTCCTACCTCAAAACATAAGACTTAATGGGCATTGTTGGCAGGAAACTGTTTTGGAAAATCAAGAATAGCAAGGAATAAAACATAAATTAACTCCTTTAAGTTATAATTTTAGAGAAATATTTACCAAAGTACGAGCAGGCCATTAAAAGGAGTCAGTACCAAGTTTTTCAAGTTTCATACATTTTTCAATGCAAATTTCTGGCAAACTATTTGTAGCAGAATAAATGATTTTTATCTTATGTAAATTAAAGATAACGAAAAGGGCTAGTAAATAACGTCGGAAAAAATAAAAAAAAAATGGCAGTAAAACGGAGATATTAGCTCGGACGGAAACTATTTTAGAAAGATAAAGCCTAGATCTAGCAAATAACGTCGAGTTTTTTCATTTTTAGTAGTGCTTTTATTTTATAATTATTTGACTCATTTAATTTACCAGTGTGAAATACGTGTCGCCATCTAAGAGTTTAATTTAAAAGTTGCATGTTTCGAATTTTGAATTAACGACACAAACCGTCTACATTTTCAGGTAATTATATTCTTTTCCCGAGTGGGGGCGCCAGGTGGATCTACGACGGGAAGTATTGAAACCCGTGGCGTGCGTGTCGCAAAAACCATGGCAACGCCGGTGTAGAGAATTGAAGTAAGTGGCGTGGCGCTATTGTCGCGGGTTTGGAAGTTGAGAGATTTTTCGGACCGCGACACTAGCGCTTGGAATCCTCCGTTGGAACGCGTTCGGCGAAAAAGCAAAACAAATATCGTATACGTGCGCGACACTAGCCCCATTGGGCGAAAAAGTTTCTATAGCGTCTGGCGCCATCCCGCGAGTCACGAAAGCGGTTATTTTTCCTATTAGGTATAGTTTATAGTTATAGTAAATGCGTCCTTTAAAGTTTGGGGATCTCGTGTAGAGACATTCATAAAGCCATTCGAGATGTATTGCTCTTAGGACATCGTTCGTATATATGGATGACGATAGAATATGAAAGGCAGAAACAAGCAGAAACTAATGAAAAATTACGAGTAACGTCAATGATGTGGATTATCAAGGAAAGGAACTCAGGTACAACAATACTGGCAAAAGAAGTGGCTGTCCTCTGTAGTATAAGCTCAATTTTTAAGTTTTTCCCGGATAATCGCACTTACTTTCCGTGATGATAGATTAGGAAATTTTTGTTTCTTTGTTAGGATTTTACATACAAATGAATAAAGTAAAAAAATTAACAGCAAACAACCGATTTTTAAACTCCATGATTTGTCTGCTATCCCTCATCCTTTCTACACGCTTTAGCAATCTTTTATTGTTCAATGCCAGAAATTCGTAGTAGATTGCTTTCTATCACAGAGCAGTTGAGACATTTTTGTAGTACTTAACCATAATTATTTATTTATTATGAAATTTGAGTCAATATTATGTATATTTCCATTAAATTATGACTTGTAGGTACATCTCGCAATCAATAATTTGAGTCAAACACGGTTGGGAGAATTGGGGGAATTTGTATTAAAAATAAAAATAAAAAATATACAATATATGAGTTGAAAATAGAAATTCCGAATCTGAGTAATTCAATAAGATACAATTTCAAATTCAAATTCTGTAAGCACTAAGCAGTAGTAATTTAAAACAGTACATATTCAGTTTCAGTCTTACTTCATTACAAAATATCATTTTGCTAAAAAGATTCTAATTATGTCTTGTGATCGTTGCATAAATACTCCTGCATATATGCATACTCAGATCAGCAATCTATCGGCGTAACTGGTATCTTATCATTCTTTAAAAATGACTGCATGCCAATCTCAACCAAAGTTTTCACCACTGTCGAAATTACAATGATTAAGAATTAAGATGCCAACAAACTATTATGAAGCAGCATTAAAACTCTGGAGAGATAACTTTAAACTTTAAGCTTGAATTAGAGTTCCACAGGTGGATGTAACCAGGGGCGGATTTGATCACTTGGACGCCCTAGGCCTATGGAAGATTGCCGCCCTCCTACTCCCTGTAAAACACGAAAAATTGAATGATCTATATCCAGTGAAGGGACCCCAGGCTAGAATTAGCGGAGTAGGCTGCCTCATAAATCGGAGTAGATTTGAAAAAAATGGAGTAGAATTAAAAATAACACTTTCCAACGAATTATTTTATTTAAAAAAACGAAAAAGTATAAAAATGTAATGAAATACCCACAACTACAAGAAAAAATCACCAAGTTTTGCCGCCCTAGGCCCGGGCCTACTCGGCCTATAGGGAAATCCGCCCCTCCGCTCCCTAAATCTGCCGCCCTAGGCCCGGGCCTACTCGGCCTATAGGGAAATCGGCCCCTGGATGTAACTCTTTCGACTGTGTACAATAGTATGACGCAGTTGCAAGCTTTGCTTTTGATTGTTTACTTATCGAATATTTTTTATAAATACAGATATGTGTACAAAAAAAGACCTAATAAAACTTACGACTGGACGTGATTCAGGCAATAGATACTGTAGGCAGAGATACAAAGATGTTCATGGCAAGTGCCGATAGAACTGAAGCAATCAATAGAAAAAGACAGGCAGCTCGAGCTCAGTAAACAGCAGAGAAAAATAATTCACCCAGCTGCAGCCGCAATAAACCAGACTTTGCAAGATAAACAAACCAAACTGCCACCCGGGTAAAATTCGCATTGACCAATATTTCCTTTGTACAAGAAAAAAATCTATTAGAATAATTGGACTTAAATGTAATGAGGGCCCCCCATGTAACAGAAAATCTCAATCTCATTTAAAAAACTTCTTCGCCCTTGGCCCATCATTCAGCATACCTCCTAGAACGGTTTTTACGAACAGCAGTGAAGCGTTGCCTCTGCGAACGAACGAACGAACATGCCTATGCAGGTAAAAAAGCAACGAGCTGGAATAGGGAAAAATAGCGCTGAGAGCTTCCACTTCCAGGGAAGCACTTCAGAAAGTTTCTTAGAAGAGCTTTCTTTTTCCCAATGGGAAAAGTAAGCCTTTCCTCAGATCCATGTCAGCGCGCTTTCATTTATGCTTACATATTACAAATCTCTGACCTGACCACTGCCATTCGCAGTATTGGATTGGATCTTATTGGGACTGCGGAGATGTAGTGGATTATACGAAAACTTGAGTCGAATTTCAAACGACACGTAAATGACACGAGTTCTAATCCATCTATAAAATTTTCTTAGAAATTTCTGTTTCTCATAACCAATAAATTTTCATCATGGTAGGTAAAAAGCTCCTGCTGACCCAGTCCTATTCACATCACACAAATCGTAATCGGGCAGGGCGGCTGTGCGTCATCATAATGTAAACGTAGATCCATGTCCATTCCATCCCATTGCCAAACATGAGCACATTCGCTTTAATTATGGAAGAGCAAAATGAAGAGAATTTGAAAGAGCGCTAGCAAAGCAAAACACAAACACAAAAGAAAACTCGAATAAATGAGCAAGCACTGATGTGTTACACTTCCTTTATCACACTATATATTTACACAGCAATGGCATCGCAGTTCGCAAGCTGTTCTTTCTGTCCTGTCTTCTTCTGATTCGTGAAGTAATATCGCGTGATGAACACGTGAGGTTGACTAAGCTTTCGTTAACAGAAGGAAGCTGAGAATAATCGCAGGCGCAGACCGCAGTGTTTGATGGCTGACTTCTCTTCCCCTAATCCAAATTCAGTTGCCTTGCCGTTTGCTCGAATCATTATCGTCATGCAGTAAATCTTGTATGGAAGCGGCTAAGTGGCTGATCTCAGATCTCACAGATGCATATAATCTCGATGTAATCATAGAATGACTCGTTACCGCGGATAAGTCAGACCGACCTGGCCATTTAAGATTTCGTAATTCTTTCGCAATTTTATAATTTCCATGTGAAATAGTTTTGACTTCTGATTGTGTCATCATCTGATCAAATATTGGTGAGAAGAGACAAAAGAAAGACCAAGAGCTAATTAACAATTAGAATCGAATCTGTTGTTGTTGGCTTTCCATTTAAGAACGTATGCATTTATGGAAATAATATCTACAAAGAGAAAAAAATTGTTTACAGATTTGAACATTTTTACTTCTTTTATTATATTGCGCCATAGTTTCATATTTAGTAGGCTGTGACTTAAATGGTTTTTAAGCTCAAAAGGTGAACACATTGGTGCAGGTGCAGGTTGTAACTTAATTTTTGAAATTAACTTATCAGTAGTTTATTCTAAGCTTTTCTACTGCAAGAAATATGTTACTGTGCTGTGCAGTATTTTTGTCTGGCCTTTGTCGCCCCGCCGCTCAGACGCTCATGTCTTCGCGAATCTCTACTCTCGTCACCGTAGCCGAATAGTGACTGTTAATCACCGAACCGACTATTTGGGTATTTTATATTTAAAGGTTTTATTTTATTTTATCAAATTGTAATAATAGGATATATACAGATAAGATTACATTATATCCCTGATTTTTAAATGACGTTGAGAAAAACATGTTCTGGGGCGGTACCGTTCTTCATTCCGTCGGTACACCCATGCAAAGAGAAGAGATACCAAGAAATCTTTGAAATTTTCTGAAATCAGTCTCAAAATACATTCACCACAACAAGCCACACGACACTGTGACTCACAGCGATGCCTTCAGAGTGGAGCAATTGCTATCTTTTGAGCTAGTACTAGGTCCGCGCTAGGCTAAATTGTATATGAAAATTTAACGCGCTAAAAGCTATTGGCGAAAATTTATCCTGATTTTTAGGGAGAGCAGTACTAAGGCAACGCGGTTAATTTGGCCCTTGGGTTTTGATTAGAGATGGCACTACCAGGAAGTCTCCAAAAAATTTAGCTTGAATTCATCCGCCCGAGTCGATCTTTAACACGCTAAAAATATTTATTATCAGATTTCTGAGATTTGATAAATTTATTGACTGGATTTTTGTAGTTAACGCAGTTTGGTACGTCTTTGCTGCAAGTACGGTTAATAAGGACTTTCTTGGGTGAAGGTTGTCGTCTTGTTCTCTAGAAATTTACTGGAAATTTTTGCTTTAGAATGTTTACATATGTATATACAAAATGAAAGTATGGTATCTGAAAATAACTCCTATCGGCCAGCAAGAGTGAATATAAATTCTGCCGAAACATTTTCTGTAAATTTCTAAGGAGAAATGAATACTTATTGTTTCTCTACGCCTGCAACGCCCCTGACATTATAACATAGACCCCCTGACACTACTAAATCTCTTACCGTATCATGGTATCACTTTTTTATAGTTGTTTCTTTTTGGTTTAAGTACTGTATTCCGCTGAACTTCAAATATAATAAGTTTTATTTCTTTGCCATAACGGTACAGCAGCATATACAATATTACTCAGCTGAGAGTTTTTGTTTAAGGAATCGTAGCCATTTGGTTCAGATAATTTTTTTTAAATAATTTTGTTAGGAAAGTCATAAAAATTTTATTTCAGTTCGGAAGATAAGAAAGCAAGCTTAACATTATCAGAATACCATTTTTCTGTATTAATAGTAGTTTAGGGCGGAGCAACTATTCAAATCAAACTTTGGTCAGATTTAGATAAGAACACTGCAAATATTTTGGAATGCTAAGATTCCGTTGAAACTCTCATGCGGTAGTGAGGGAGTCTGTCTCATTGCTTGTGAAGTATTCTCGTTTGTTTTGGTTTTGCCCAATGGCAATTCCAAGATTTTGATAGGATTGGTAGTTGGAATTGAACAGATTTCCCTCTTTTCTTTTCTCCGTGATTTTTATACTCTACATGAAATCTGAAGGGTATACTAAGTATTTCAGTTTGTAACACCTTAAAATTTTGATGGTAGAGCAAAATGGATTGGACATCCATGTATAAAATTAAAAGTTATTTTGATTTTTGCGTGTCCGCTCCGCCTGTCCGTCCTCATGATAACTCGAGAGTGCGTGCACTTTGAGTGCTGAAATTTTGCACGTGGGCTTTATGTTTAACGCGTTCTCGAGTTATCGTGCCCACGGACAGACAGACGGACATGCAAAAATCAAAATAACTTTTAATATTATGCGTGGGTGTTCAATCCATTTTGCTCTACCATCATTATTTCTGTGCGTTACAAACGGAATGACAAACTTAGTACCTATACCCAATAGATTTCATCTAGGGTACAAGAACAAAATCAGTTATCTTTAATCCTCACAATAGCTTTTTGCCAAATATATGTAGGTACTCATTT
This sequence comes from Dioctria linearis, assembly GCA_963930735.1. NCBI lineage: Eukaryota > Metazoa > Arthropoda > Insecta > Diptera > Asilidae > Dioctria > Dioctria linearis. The sequence continues at coordinate 323,855,414 of OZ005741.1, read as the reverse complement.
AGCTTTCGTTTACCAGGGCTTCCATCGTGTAGTTAACGTGTTAGGGATCCTGACTACGAATTCCTCAATGAAATACACGAATATAATATATAATATTTTTAAAATAAATCTAAGGTTTTAGTTCTTACATTGACTGGAGAATTTTGTTTTGGCCCTAATCTCTCGTTCCAAGAACTTCATCTTTATTGCAAATAATGCTGGGAAAATTCGCTGCTAGCCGAAGAAAATAATTAAATCCAGCTGGCAGCACTGATGTCAATTGAATTTCCAATCAGTGTCTGCTGTTGGGGTGGCCTTGTCCTTGTCTTGCTATTGCTTGCTAACGCAATTCCGTTCCGTCATGCCGGTACAAGTTCATCGCCGGTAAAAAAGCTTTCACCTACATCTGTTTTACTCACGTGTTCAATCGGCTGTTCAGCTGCTCCCCAATAGACGAAGCGCACGCTTGAGATGAGATTTGACTGTTTATGAGAGTTTATTTACCCGAACTGAAGCTTATAGGAGAAGAAAATGAATGGAAAATTGAGTGGATCACCGCTTGTGTTGTACCGTGGCGCGGTGGTGTGGTTAAGTGGAAGGGTATTCACTGATTCATTCACACATCGCTCAGATAAAAGCTTGAACATATTTTATTAGGCGGCTTTGAGCACAGCTACAAAAAAAGGATTTTTGGTTCCATCCATTTCATCTGGTAAATATTTCAATAGTGCCGCTCTCACTCAGTTTGCTGGCTTGGTTTCTCTTTTTGTAGCTTTTTAAGAGTGTGTAGAATGTACCTTAAAACAGAAACTGGGCAATTGGCATGGCATCCGATCCGATCCGCTCCGCCGCATGCGTTTTGAAGAGTTAATTTAAATTTTAAGAGAATTTTTCTTTAATAAAGCGGGAGTCGCTTCGCGTGCAATTTTTATAACTTTTCCTCTTCTCCAATCCGACAAGCCGCATCGGATGTTCATTCCTAAAATTTCACTAGCGTGTGTCCATTCTTCTTTTGCGTGATCTTTCACTTCGCTTGAAGTTTATTCGTACGCCGGGCTCTTATCATCAGTTAGATTCGTGACGTGTTTCGAAAAAAAAAACATAATTTGTTCTCTAGTGGTGTATTAATAATTTTTGCAAGTGATTTATCTGTAATTCCGAGCTCTCCAGAAAATATATTTTCCCGTGAATTTTATTGGGTATATAGGTCTACGTACATACCTATCTCAAAACAGTTATCAAGGAAACAACTGCCGATTTATTGAGCAAATATTCAAATTATACTTTAGGTGAGTAAACGTTGTGTTGGTATATTTTATAAATGCGAAAAAATCCCATTCTTTCTTGGAGTGAGTGGTCTGAAGCTGATGTCAATGTCAATGGCCGAATTGATTATGTGAAACTGACCGCGATTATAAGAATCTAAAAACACTCTTTCACCTCGACCCGACGTCTCATGAATATTTGAGAAGAAATTTTGCTAATTTTTCTACTACTGCGCTGCAGTATTGCTTATAATCGCAATACCCCGTGTTTATGTTTTTTTTTCTTGGTGTTAATATTGTAACGTCATGGGTCACGCCACTTTCCTGTAACCTGTGACTACTACGAGTAAATCTTTGATTGGGAACCTGTCTCTATGGGCAAATTAAGTAACAGCTGATTTCATCACCAGCTTGGCGACGTAGCTTCTGGTCATGCTCTAATCCTGGCTGAATGATAAATTTGAAGTGAGGTAGGTATTTATTTCGTATCCACTATTATCAATATGCGTATACCACGTCTTAATACATTATCATCATTACCTACCTCAATCGGTTTGCTTCAGGCTAAAGTAAATTAATAAGTAGAAAATTAGAATCTATGGAGGAATACTAACAATAAAATTTGTGTACCGTGACGATTATGTACGAGTGTGTGCCAAAAAAAATAAGCTTGCATGATGATATAACTGCGAATAAATTAGTTCGGGCGTTCATTTATATTCTTGTTCAAAATTTGTGGTTTCGAATTTTTTTACCGAGTTTTAATAACCGTTTTTATCCAAACATTTTCAATACAGTTTTTACAATATTGTTTAGTAAATGGAAATTTATCTGTATCTAATAGCGTGCTTTTGGCACGGGTACTCAAATAAATAAATGTTTATGTATATGTTAATAATAGTCAGGATGTGCAAAATGGGTCTTTCCATTGGAAGGAGGAGGTTATTTAAAAAAATAAAGGAAAATAGAAAAATAGTTATTTAAGGTAACCCGCTCTAAAGCTGCGAAGAAAATTATTTGGGCACATATTTTTATAGCATTTTTGATTAGCAAACTAAACGCTTTTAGGAGTCTGGCCCATGACACCCCTTGGGATGATAATCACCGCGCTTACCAAATACGCTACCGAGTCCTTTTGGTTTTTATACCCTAGATAAAAGCTATGGGGTATAGGTACTAAATTTGTCATACCGTTTATAACGCATAGAAATAATGATAGAGCAAAGTGGACTGGACACCTACGCATAATATTAAAAGTTATTTTGAATTTTGCATGTCCGCCTGTCCTCACAATAACTCGAGAACGCGTTCACTTAGAAAGTTGAAATTTCGCACACAGGCTTTTAAAAAAAATATGTAAAATTAAGTCGAAAATGGGACAAATCGGGTGACTCATTCGTGGGGTTGCCATACAAAAATTTCGTTTTTCACTATATAGGTATTTGGACACTGCCGCGTTCACATAAGAGAGCTGAATTTTGTTATATGGTGTTTTCATAGTAATTACAAATAAAATTTCAAAAATGGGCTAAATCGGGCAACTCTTTTTATTGTCCGACGAACCGTTCTAAATATATCCGAAAAACCACTTCAACAATCAAACGTGCACAGAGAAGTGACCATACAAAATTACTTACGGGATTAATCTAGGGAGGGTATCACAAGAATTGGTCTTAGACAGGGGATACCCTATGATGCAAAGTACAGCATGGCAGGAAGCAAATAGAGAAACGGTTAGGGGACATGTGGAAAGTGGCAGAGGTGTTGATATATGTCACCTTCGAACTATGAACCTTCGAAGATTTTGAGCCGATGAAAACCAGAAGATGGTAGACTATTTCACATTCGCACAGATCGAAATAAGATGGCATCACAGAATTTCACTGTACGGTCCAAAGACGCGAATATTGCGTGCAAGAATTAATCTACAAGGGATCAGACTAAGATATTTCATCAGAACATTGATCATGCATTCCGGTGGTGCTCGAATGAGTCGTTATTACAAGTAATTGTCAAATCACCAATGAGCTTATAGGTTCTTTGGGAAATATCCAATAGAGCTAAGGCTGTACGACTAGCCCCGCCCTAGACGTGAGAATTATTTTAGGTTTTAGGACTTGTAGAGGAGCGCAAGACTCGATTGGCTCATATATTTTTTTACACCTTTTCAGAAATACTATAGATATTTCGATACTTCTTTGACAACAGAGAAGATGTGGTCAATCCAGTTTAATTTACTGGAAATATTAATGCCAAGAATGCTTAGTGACGGTGAATCGGAAATTAATGCTCCATCGAATAAAATGGGGATGGTTAAGTAGTGATCTTGCTTTGAAGAGATGAAACACCTTTGGGTCTTAGATGCATTGAATTCGACGCAATAATATATATACTTTGCAAAAGCAAGAGTAAACCTTCAAAGCTTTCTGAAAATTACCCAACTAGCGTTCTGCTTCTATTTCGTCAGGAGTTATACGTTAGAGTAAAAAAAAAAATTTGAAAAAAATCTTATTATCTAAAATGCACGCTTTAGCAAGTTTTGGAAAACTCAAAATATTACTACATGATTCAAGTAAACCATGTAAACCTAATTTTACACGTGGTAAAAATTATGCTTCATAACGGTTGAAACACAATGTGGCTGGCGCTATAGCTTGCACTGGCGCGCGCCATGTAGCTAATATTGGTTACAATGGTGTAGCTTGTAGCCAATGGCACGCGTCATTATTAACCTTTATTTTAACTTGTAGAATATGGTAATATTATTTAATATGGAGGAATTAGAAGAAATAGACTTTTTAGCGTGTCTAGTGTAAATGTGTTTTTTAACTTATAAGTATTTAAAGGAAAAACAAACTCAGAAAGTGGTGGGACTCTATATCAGCAGAGGAGAGTTCAGGATTTTATGAAAAAACATTTAAATATACAAATCACTCATTTCACAGGGTAAATTAAAATTTATCAAAAGTGCACTCCAGCTACACATTGGAACGCCATCTTAGACTTTCCAAGCTTTAAAATTTTGACAGGTCTACCTACAGCGCCAGCTACGAGCTACAGCAGCACATTATATTTCCCACTTAAGTAAATCTGGAAACTTTTACACGTTGGTACATTTGCTACATGCTGACGTTGCCAAATCCTACTCGAAAATTATATGTAGATTTAGGCCCGTAAACACTAAGGATAAGGATAATCCTATTTCTTATGTGAAGACAATTCCTATCCCAGAATAATCACGCTTGCTTTGGCCGCAAACACCAACTCGTGTAAATCCATGTGTTTGCTTGCTTATATGGCATTACTTTCGGACATTTTCGCTATGTCGAAATAAAGGAGTATTATGTTTTAAGCAATATAATGAAGAAAATGTACTATTATTTGTTGTCTGTTGTGCTTGTCGCTTAAATCCAAATTTGGCTCATCATCATTTTTTTTATGGAAATGAGTGAGTATGCTTTGGACGTGAAGACCAGACTCTCAGTCGAAGCTGATAGCTCACTCCGTGACAAGCGTTGTATATGCAGGGCGGCCCGCTAGCACACCTTGGCTATTTGCCGAGAGTGGGGTGGGTCACACGAAAAAAGCCGCTGTCCCGCCACATACAAAATAATTCATGCCTACAACAAATGTCGCACACATCCGGTCCTGAAGGGCCTTTCACAGCACTTACCTGTAGATCCTATTCGGAATAATCCTTAAATAGAAATTTTACCCCGCAAAATCTCGGATAAAATATTACACCGGTGTAATACGATGGTTTGAATCGGGAGTAATCTTGGTTGGTGTTTGTGCATTGCACGTGAACATGGATAATTCTGGTAGGTGTTTACGGCCCTCAGACTGTTAATCAAACTCCACAGTGTTTAGTTTTCAGCTTTGATAAATCTTTTTATTCTGATTGTAGTTTATTCCCTTCTAGCTAGCTTACGCTTTAAATTTTGTATTTAAATTTGTTGTTAAATAGATTTAAAATGTTTCTATTATTTGTAGCATATAATAATTTCCGTTTATACATATAAGCAAAGTGTACTATACTACTTGGAGGAATAAATGAACTGAATTTGAATTTATTTAGCTTAACTAAAAGTTAAATCCACATTACATATGTACATCCGATACATAAAACTATTGCTGATGAAAGGGTTAATTACTGACCTTCTGTTTGTCTACTGTTGAAAAAGTTTCCAAAAAGCTTAAGAATAAAATTTAAAAGGTTAATCCTCTCGCATACTGGCGATACACATTATTAAATTTTTGCCGCAAATTACAGTAGTTCATACCGGGTGTCCCATACGTACAGCATTTCCTTCATACCGCGGATTCCTCATTCAATTCCGTGAAATAAATTGTATGGAAGGGAGCCGGAAAATGCACGGTGTGGGCGGTAGGGGGGTTTTGTGATATTGGGTGCTTTTTTTATAATACCATGTAACTTTCTTTTTATACGCCGTATGACGGTGACTTGCATCTCACGTGATAGTGAGCCCTCTACGGTTTCCAACAAATGCCTAATCACCTCTCTACCCCCTTTCTGTCGGCAGTTATAGGACGTGAAAGTAAAAAAAGTGGAAAATTTAGCAATTTTTTTTTCAATTTTAACGATTTTCCCGCTAAAAGGCAAGCACTTTCTTGCAAGATTTCGAGACCTCCGAAAGTTACCTTATATTTGATCCTGCATATGTACCTACCTAAATGCTACCTAACAATACAAATCGCGCCTAATTTTATGCAATTCCACGCAAATTAGCAAAATTCATGAAATTATGAATCGTAGAAACGGGAATATCTCAAAAACGGTTGCATTTAGGTAGGTTAAATTAAAGGTAACATTCCGGGGTTTCTAAATCTTGTAAATAAACTGTATAGTTATGCATTTTGGCGGGAATATCGTTAAAATAAGTTTTGGACTTTGACGTACTACAACTTAAGATTGATGATGACAGTAGGACTGGTTGGGCATTCATTGCGAAGCTTAGACGGTTTGCTATCACCAGAGATAAATCTCGCCTTGATAGGGTGTGTATCAAGAAATTTACAGGGTGTAAAGTGGAAACAGTTCTAAAAATCGTAAACCCCCGTACTGCCCACACCGTGCATTTTCCGTTTCTCCTCCCATACAATTTATTTCTCGAAATTAAGTGAGAAATCCGGGGTATAAAGGGAATACGGTACGTATGGGACACCCTGCATAATATTAAATACCTTTAGTTCTGTTATTTAATTTATACCTGGCAGTGTTTCTCGGTTTCTTAAGTTACGCAATTCCTTATCATAGCATTGCGGATATACAAGACGCATCAACAAGTGCAAATCGCATTGCATATACGTTTTATTAAATTTGAAGTATTTATAGTAGTCCAAGTAACCTCTTAGAACATTAATAAATGCAATACGAAAATAGCTGGGACGGGGTTAGTCTAATATCCAGCGTTACAAAACAACACAAAGTAAACCAACAAGCAAATAAATAAACACACAAAGAAGAAAAAAAAAACTGTGTAGGTATGTATATCGGAATTGAAAATTCATGTAGATCAGAAAAAGGTGTGGCTCACTGTGCATCTCGAATGGTTGTCCTTAATTTACTGAAGTAAGTCGTATGCTCTGGGTGTTCTGTTATACCACCTAGTTAGGGTTTCAGATTCTGATTTAACTTGCTACATAATTGCATGAAATAGAGCTAGCTACACTATCATTCGCTCAGCTCAGAAAAGTTTCTTCAACTCGAAACTAAACCCAAACGTGCGCACTTATAAACTTATGGAATAACCAGTGTAGTTTAGGTGAGTAGAGCTCTTCCAGTTGTACTCTTAGTCCGGATAACTTAAAAAATTTCTTAACTTTGCTTAACTACCTGGCAGTGTCCATTGCTTTGAAAAAACCTACTGCTTTGCCAATTTTCAAATCTTAATTGTTATGAACAAGGAGACTTCCGGCCGATTAAGTAGGCTAATCTCAATATATTAATATGGATTCCCACATTATTTCCGGCACGAATGTTTATTGTCCTGCTGACATTCAAGTTTCAGACCACACTGCAAATCTGCATTTCTCAAGGTGGTGTGATATTGAGGACGCTCTTGACAGAGAACGCTGACCATACTGGTCCTTATGAACTTCAATAAGGTATTTGACTCGGTTAAGATTAAACATGCCGTTTTCTCAACAAATCACATTAAAACTTACATAATTTCTCCTCCATGGCTATTTTTCTCAGAAAAAATTTCTTGCTCTGCTGCAGTCAACCAGCCAAGGTTAATAATATACTTTTAATGACAAGTTTCGATTCCATAACGTGTCGTGGTTTTTTCATATCTTCCGGTACGTGGACTCATTCCTCAGATTCTTTTTTAGATATACACATTTTCCGCAAAGTTTACAATTTTTTATAAAATCTTATTTATACTAGAGGGTACTTATCTTCTGCTGCCCAAGTCTCTTACTTAGCTTAGTCAGAGCTAACTTAATGAGAAGAAAGATCTCACACAAATGTAATTTTTTCAGCCTTCAAAAGACTGGTTCCGTCGGGAAATTGGGGAGGCCTCCGGCTTTGTATCTCTTCCGTTTCTCGATTGCAATTACGTATTTTTTATAATTTTGGTTTCATTCATCCTTTTTTGCTGATATTTCGAGAATGCTTTGATTTATAGTGTTGAAATTTCGTACACAGTTTTTTTTTTATAAAAATTGCTGATCCAAGTTCGCAAATGGGTGAAATCCTGCAACTTCCTGGCATGGCTCTCAAACGAAAATTTAGATGCTTATTAAATACATATTTGGACACTACTTGTGAAACCTGACATTTTGTGCATGACTCATATATAAAGATTTACATTTAAGTTCGAAAATGGGCGAACTGAGCATATCTCTAGTAGTGTTGTCGTACAAATATCCCATTTTCCACTATATATTTGGACACTGAAAACGAATTAACATCTGCAAAAATTCTACATCTAAGTTCAGCATGTGAATAAGTTATAAGTTAAAAATTGGTCTAAAACCAATAATATTATACCCTAGATGAAAATAAAAGTTAAATAAAGTGAAAACCAAAAGTGGTTGCCCGATTTCATTTTTAAAATTTTATTTAGGTACCTACTATTGCTATGAAAATAGCATGTACAAAATTTCAGCTCTCTACGTCAACGCATTCTCAGGTAGTTGCCAAATATATAGCAAACTTTTCGAACTTTAGCGAAGACCATATTGCTGCAGCCAATCAGAGCTCTGTCGCATGCGATATATCACGCTCGCGCGCAAGCCCTTAAACCTTTGTTTTCTAAACTATTTTGGGCTAATCGATTCTTATGCAATAGCAATCTAAAGTCATTTCTTAAAGACATTCTTTAACCAGTATGGTTGTGTATCTCTAAAATATTTAAGGAAACTTGTTAAATGCTTAGGAAGACGCATATGTACATCATCCCTTTCTAATTGTGTCAACGAACAATAATACATTCACACATAGCTATACGCTATTTATTATGATACTTAACCAATGCAACGCACTTAACATATCCGACATTTTTATATTCTTATTGCCTATCAGTATTGTTTTGCAACCTTTAAAATCTCGTAAACGCACTTTAATTATATAACAGAGTCAAACAATATACATAATAAAGCTCCATTTTATAATGACATTGAAAACATTTATTGTTTGTAATGATCTAATCTTCTCCTTATTCTTTCAAAACAAATTTTTTTCTATAATATTCATGCTAATATAATTCACGTTTTATGTTAAGTTTTAGATAGATTTATTTTAACAGCTAAGAGTCGTAGAGCTACGACTCCTAGCTGTCTAAATAAATCTATATTTGTTAATTTAGTCTTTTATTTCCGTCGCTGCCTTTTAAATGGATCTGAGTCATTTCATAAAATTCTGTGGTTCTCTCAACATCCTGTATCATCTCATGCATATTAGTGCACAATTGATCCAATATAATCGCTAGCCAAGCATTTTCTGACAAATTACTAATTTGTATAAAAGCACTGGGAATTTTCTTTCAAAGAAAAAAAAATGCTATGTAGGTGTGTTCGTGTAATTTTTGCACAAAAACTTTCTGATAAAAAATCTATACGAGTAATGATGAAAATAACAATGATCACGCACGTGTCAGTAAATAAATATGGGTGAGGAGAGCAGCGAAGATGATATCCGCTACACCCCTCACCATTATTTTATAAAAAAAGGTACGTAGGTAAATAGGTATGCATGCTCAGCAACAGTGTAATCATCAATAAAAATATAAAAATGCTCGCGAACAAGTTTCCTGAAACAAGTAGCGTATTACATTTGTAAATTTAGTTAATACTTTTCTGTGGTATGTTATTGTGCGAATTGTACTGTTTGCATAAAAAAAATCAATAAGAAATAGAACAAAAGATATCTTTTATCAGGATTTATTTACTTTGTGCACCCTTTCAAAACTCCCAGGAGATAATTCTATAATTGAGCCTTCTTGATTCGGTTGGGGCTGATATTTTATATAAAATTTTTAAAAATTTGTAAAAAAAAAAAAATCACAAAATGTAAATAAAATTTTCTGCTTCACATATCCTCCTAAGAAAGAGATAATTTGATAAATATAGAATAAGAATACAGAATTAAGAAATTCAAACCAGAAGCTTGTTATAAAACAGTCTTAGAACGCGATTTAAGGACAAGACCCGCCACATTCAGTAGCATCGACTGATATCTACTGTCACTTGAATGTTCCGTGGTCATTTGAAAAAATATCTGTGAAATAGCATAGAGAATTCATTCGTATGCGTAGTTTTGATTCATTCGTATACGGAAGTTAAAAAAAAAAAAAAAAATTTCTTTAAATTTCATTATTTTATTGTGTTTTATTTATTATTATTTATTTCACTTTATGTCCTTAAAAATCGAGTTTAAGGAATATTTCATATAATAGGAGATTAGCTTGTAATGAAAGAAGTAGTTTTGAATGTATTTGGATGCATTTCTGTGTATCGATTTTAGGCGTTCCGGTCTGTCACCGCAGGGTGACCGTAAGTCCAAAACACTGATGTGTTCACCGCGTAGATCACTACGTCATCGCACGTTAAAAGACTGACGTGTGCAAATTAATTTCACAATTTGCGTCTAGTAACACTTTGCTGAACGCAGAAAGGCTTAGCTAGGTGGACTATCAACCTTGGGAAAGTTTTATAAAATCCGGTTCGAACAGGTTTTGGGCAAATCGTCATAGGGATAGGTACAGTGAACCGGAAATTAAGAGTTCCCATTCAGACGAGCTTTTAGATCAGTTATCAGCTATCATAGAGACAGACTCTGTTCTTTTGGCCCCCAAGAAGGGGGCTCTTGTAGTGCAGCTTCAATTTTCTCCTACAGGTTGCTCGAGGTAACCAGGCTATCATTCGGACAGTCTGGTCGTAGACACAGAGTCGCCCGACTAGAACCAGGTTCGATCTCTATCCTGTGTGTCCACCTGAACGGACCAAGGAGAAATCTGCTCCACAGTACAACAAAGTTGCTTCAATCAAGTCTCACTGTCGAAGGGACAATATTACAAAGAGCACGTCTTCTCTACAGTACCCCAACGTTCTCGCGCAACCAAATCTGACTGTCGAAGGGACAGTACTGCCTAAGGAGTAGGGTGCCCGAAATTAACTTGAATAAAACTTCAAGGATTGCACCACTCGCCATAGAGTAATTGACTGGCTCTCCCCAAACACAATTAGCAACAGCTAAACAACTACAAAATTGATGTAATTTTTCTTGTACCGGAAAGTTAAGAAACAGTAATTTCATCAAAACACTTTATAACGTATTGTCCAAACTTATTTGCGAGATCTATTGTGGCATATGCAAAAGATTTATCGTTTATGTACTGAATATTGCATAAAATATTCCTGCTAATTTTATACATTCAATCGCTAATCCATATGTTAGTAATAAGCTACATCCTGTAACTTTTCGATTCGCCCACCGTTGTTTGACGTGGCTGTGCCCGGGGCGTTTAATAAAATTAATTCTGACTATAACTAAATACAAACTAATAAAAATGCAAAAAATCACAAACAACAGTTATAGTACAATTTTAATTTTCAATGTCATGAGAAATTTCGCAAAATTCACATATTGTGAGCGAATCTATTAATACATCAAAATTAGTTTCAGTTTCAGGTATTCGATCTGAAATTTTACTATAACGGAACTTGAGATGAGTTGACCTCATTAGAGTACATTCGGTTTCGATATATCTAATTTTATCTGATATGAGAGAAAACACAGATCAACTCTAAAATCTAAATGACTTTAAAATGATTTTATAAAAACTCTGATGTTTAGGGTAGGTAAACAATTTACATCTTTTCTTATCTGAATTTCTAATTAGTTTAATTAGCAATTAGTAAGCGTTTCTATTCGGTATAAATATATAACCATTAAAGCATAGATCATTTTCTTATTTAATTTTCCATTTCGTACAGTTATACCTAGCAGTTTTTTTTTATTTGATCTGAACCGCATTAATTACTAACTCTTACCTTGAAAATTTATCACATCCATCTTTCTAATCATCATTTATGTCATTCTCTATAGATATATATGTAAATAAAGTGCCAAATTTAGATTTTTTTTAGTATGGGAATAATACTTGCCCTAGAAATACATGACCTTAGCAATTTTAAACATAGCAGAGCTGCATAATATCAGTTACAGTACGTATGCCGACATTATTGTTAATCTAACCTGGTTAAGATATTGCCGAAATTAATTTACATAAAATTCAGAGTGCATTTCATCAACATCTCATTAAAAATGCAGCTTTTGTTACAAACGTTTAAAACAAACCATGGTTTTTTATTGAATAGTAAAACATGACAAAATATAATTATTGTACAGTACGTTACGACGACTGTTTTGGTTCACTAATATTTTTTTTGTAGAGTGCGTTGATATGTAAACAAGATTTGGTGAGGGCGGGTTATAAAAACTTAGCTGGCTTATACCTTAGAACACAACGCTCCTAATGAATATAATGAATAAATAAATGAAATACATAAAAATAAATAAATAAGATTAAGCGCTAATGATTCATTAGGCAACTGCAGACACATAGCCATTTCTTTAAATAAGTTGTCTATCAAACTGGTTTTCACATACTTATGACAGTGAAGGAGCGAAATGGATTGAGGCGATGCGATAAACTTAGTTTTATTTATTTACTTTTTCAATTTAACGATTTGGAAATAAAAAATTATATTAAATAGTATTTCGATAATGAAGTTTGTCCTTTGCTTTTATGCTTATTTTTCAAATGGTTAGACGCACAGTGGAGCTCCAGATTTATGTTATATTACAAAATAGTTTTAGTATACACTTTTCCCCATTATAGCGCAGTAATGAAGAAAAAACACTTTATTGATCTGATTTTCGAGTATAATTATGAACACTATGTATGTATGTCAATAATGAATAAAAATAATAATTATTCATTTGATTAAATTAAATTCCTAAATTATACAGAAATTCGTGGCGACCATTTGTTTTCATCAGCAATCAGATGAGATCGCCTCATCTAGCCGATGGCGAAGAATACTTTGACTGCCTGTTATTTACCCGCAGTCGTTAAAAACTTGTTACGTTGAACTCTAAAAGTTAATTGACATTTTATACGGACTTATTTAAAGAGAAATGTTACGTCAATCGCAAATTTTTAGAGAAATGTTTAAGCGCACCTTCGGATTTTTTACGATTTATATGTTGTGAGGTTTGATAAAATCACACAGACATTCAATTTTTTTTTGTCTTTATTGTTTATTTTCAAGGCTATGGTATTTTAGAATTTTGATTTCCAGAATTCCAAATTTAATAGCAAATTTGTAACATGCTTTGCAGATACATTGTTATGGAACTTTAACTATCCGCTGGTCCGTAAAGTACCGCAAAAACAGGCCATCCGCGGTACGCACTCCTGCTTCATCTGTAATCATCCAAATAAAAAGTACTAGCACTTCGATGATATCTGTGTGCATTTTCGAGAAAAATGGCAAAGGAACAGGTGCATAGAGTACAATTTGAGGCTTTATATCTCAATAATAAAGGGTTAAACTGGAATTTTCAATAGTGTAACACTTTCGTATTAGTTTTATTCGCGAAATTCAAAAATGTAATCTAAATGTATCCTTAATGAGGACGAAAAGGACATTTTTTTAATATATCCTTTTCCAAGTCCTTTTTCAAGGACTTTGGCTATGCCAGAGAATACCTTGACTAAAGATGCCTAACTTTTATTATTAGGACTTTTTCGATATCTCCGAACATTTTCGAGAAAAATGCCCAGGGAACACGTTACGTGCGACACCCTGTATACTAGTGAACAACAGGTTACGTCCACCTATTTTTTATTATTTTTCAGAGCTATTCGCAGGTAGGAATAATTCGTTTACAAGGTCTTATGACGCTCACAAGGCTTAACAATCTAACGGGTATTTTCACTCCCCTTTCTCCCTTCTTCTTTCTTTAAATCCTTTATTAAGAAACTTTGTGTATTTTAAAACGAACAACTGATTACTGACACCAGTAGTTTTTCGGGTTTCGTTGCGTTGAAATAATTCTAAAGGACCAAAAATAAATAAAATGTTGTAATTACAACAAAAATAATTAAAATGGGTCACATGAAAAAATTAACTTCTGAGGAAGAGAGCAAAATTAAAGTGTTACAGTTAGAAGGATATTCTGCACGTGCAATTGGGGAAAAAATCGAGACTATTCATGATGCAGTGCGTCGATTTCTAATAAGTCCTGATAACTACGGTAAAAAAGGGCGGTGTTAAAATCGCAACAACTGATAGGGAGCGGCATAAAATCTTGCGACTTGCCTCCAATTCATCGAAAACTGAAATCAGTGCAGAAGCAGACACTTCCGCAAGTGTGTGGACTAAAAGACGAATAGCAAAGCAGTCTCCCAATTTAAAACGATTAAAGTTAAGGAAAAAATCTGAGTTAACTGCGTCTCATAAGGATAATTGCAAAAAATATTCGGATGGGAAGATCGGCGGAGGAACGTAATTTTCTGTATTGACGGACCCGAAGGATACGCTTTTTATATCCATGACATTAGGAAGGAAAAACGATATTTAACGAGGCACCCCAGGGTGGTATTGTGGTTTGGGAAGCAATAAGTTATAATGGACATCTTGAACCCAGGATGTTGAGTGGAAGGAAAATCTCTGCAACTTACATTTCCTTGATGGAAAGTGCTGCTGCCGATAGAGACGAAGTTATGGGGACATTCCAACAACACAACGCAGCTATTCATACCGCGCGACAGGTTTTTGAATAGTTTTCAGCAGACAGCATAAGCCTGCCCTTAACATGGCTTGCCTGATCACCAGATCTTAATATTATCGAGAACCTGTTGGGATGGCTTACTCGGAACTTTTACGAAAAAGGCCGATAATTTGAGAATTTAACAGATTTGAAAAACACCATAAAATTGATTTGACTCAAATGCCAATTAATCTAAGCAGAAGTCTCTACAATTCAATTACGGACGTGATTACTCAAAATAGAGGTCATGCTAAGTATTAATTTTGTTAAAAATATTAAATGATTTCAATAATATAAAAAGTAAAATGTATACAACTTTTTATTCATCCATATTCCTTAAAATCTGTGGCAAGTTATAGTAATCAGTTGATCGCCTTAAAATACACAAATTTTCATAATATAAATCCTTTATTATAAAAATTTGTGTATTTTAAGGCGAGCAAAAAGAAAAAGTGAAGAAAATGAATGAATATTACCGTTAGATTTAATAGGCATTGTGAGCCTAGTAAAACCTTGCAAACCTGCGCACAGTTCTGAAAAATAGTAAAAATTTATGGTGGACGCAACCTGTTGCTCGCTAAGTGTATTGTTTATATTAATTATTAATAGCTCAGTAAACATTAAACAATTCTATTCCTTATACTTTAATTGACGTATCAGTGGTCATGTGCAAGATGATTGTTTGCAGTAATACCTCATAATCTCATCCCCACACACGCATTCAATAGAGCCGGCAATAATTTTGATTATTGTTGATAAAATTAGATAATTTTTAAATTATTGTTAAATTGCCGATAAGACTGCTGGGAATGTGTCTAGTATAAATAATTTACTGACAAAATACCCGTAAATTTTACCATATTTATGTCCATGCTTTCTTGATTATTGTTTGTACTGGAAACAGCCAAGCAGCTAATTGGAAATATTAGATAAAACAGAATACAGAGGCCAAGTAAGGAGAACAGCTTTTCAGTTACTTTTAACACGCAAGAGTATGATAGAATCAGTTAAAAGTATAGACAACTTCTGGAACGCACATATTGTTGAGTTGTATGAGTTTTACTTTTGACCAATGCCATAATGGAAGTGGACAGTTGATGGAATTCGCACTCTATGACCTCTAGCACTATTTTTTTTTTAATACTTTTAATTTTGAAGCTCTATGTCTATACATACAGATAGTTAAGTCAAAAATGTTTTGCTAAAGCTCTGGATAGATTAATTTCTGAGCAGATCATTGAAAATGTGGAGACCCAAAGTCTACTAAAGCCTTGTAAATATGTTTTCATAAAGTACACAAACTGTGCAGTAGCTTTTCTAAACGGATAATAATCATCTTTGTGTTCTTGCTTTGCTTGACTTCTTTAATGCATTTGATGTGGTCAACAACTCCATTCTTCCTTAGTTTGGTCATTTAATAATCTTCCTAATTTTGTAAAATGGGTTTTTACAGCAATATTTCTTCCTGTGAATGTTAGTCAATACAGATGCCGTTGACCTTTTGAAGAAGTCTTATTCCATTAAAATGATGTTTAGAAGGAGCTTCATAGAAACTTCTTCTTCATAGAAACTTCTGCAAGCTCTTTTTGTTGAATTTACTTGGTTCTTTGATAAATTCAATCAGAGCCAGTTTGAGTTCCCGCCAAGCTCCTCTCTGGCCCTGTTAATCAGTCTGTATCGAATGGAAACCATATATGTATAGCATTATTGATTTCACATGAAAATTAAAAGCCGAAGCTTTTTAATGCTGAGATTTTACTATCTTGATTTATTTACTTTTGTCGAGAAATCATTTCTCGTTGGATCGAAAAGTATAGCTTATTGTGCATTATATTCATAAATTCATTCGATATCGGAAATTACACTTAAATTAAAGAGCAGCATTTTTGTTTGATTTTTTCAATTCTTACTGCATTTTTTAGTTTCATAAATGCACTCGTGCTACTAACACTTATCTTCAGCTTTTATTTTAAGTCAATTGTACAGTCAAGTAAATTTTGAATTATGTCGCAGAGCATAGAGCAGCTGCGACAAAGTCGAAACTGTTGTGATAATGATCCTAATTTGAAAAAGAACTCTTTGGAATGACACTGATAGGGACCGAAGAAAAAAAGATTAAGATCTCTCAAAACCTACATATATAATTCAAAATGATCATTCTCAATAATTTTGTGACTATAAGACAATCCTTCTGACTGATTACAAAAAAAAAAAATCAATTGCTGTATACTATTATTTCCATTTATCGCATTCAATACATTTTCAAAATTTTCAATTATTTATTACGTATTTTTTCTCCGTATCTATCAGAATTTTATCATAAGCTAGCAAATTCCTGCAATTTATTACGAAATAAGCGAAAACGTGAGCTCGCTTGTAAAGGGGATTATTCACGTGTATTCAAGAAAACGCAGAATAATTTTTCTGGTATAATACGCCTAATATGAGGAAAATAAAAATAAAGCGCAATTTTATTTGAAATGGAGTTTATGTGAAGTTTTAAGTTTTTCGACTCTCATCGAAATATTTACACTTCATTCTGTTTACACACTTTTCAATGTTATTATGTAAATTTATTTGCAATCATGGGAAGTAATGCGACTTTGAGCATTTTATTATTATTAAACGGGTTACCGCCTCTCAGCTAGTCACCGTGACCTATAAGATTTTTTGTGACATTCTAAGTGCCCTAGGGCACCCATTCGAACTAAAAGTCTTTTACAAAACCTTTAATATTCTTGGGGACCATTTTACAACATCCTCTGGCAATGGGAATGCCTTTGCTAGATGTTTTGTCCTTATTCAGTCACACAAGACGTGCTCCAGCAGAAGCGACAGATTTCATTATCGATATTACTCGTCTTTTCGAGATACATCTAAGTGAGCAATGCCCAGAAAATCAGCCCATTATGAGCCTTAATTCGTTTTTGCTAAGCGTGAGGAATGCTTTTATCAAAAATAATATAACATGTTATATCATTTTTGCTTTATCTTCTGTTACGAATGAGCCATGAACTTTTTCGCTTGCCTCAACACCGGGGTATTTTACTAGTGTGCCAATATAATTCCCAAAGCCTAACTTGCTTAGTAAGGTGGCATTTTGGGTGTTCTAAAACAGGCTCAGAGCCAATAAACCTAGATATGGTTCCTTCCTTTGCAAGGCAGTCTGCAATCTCGTTGCCCTTAATGCCTTCATGTCCTGGCACCAAAATCAATGTAACCTTATTTGTGTCGGTCAGTTGATTCAAGACAGTAAGACAGTTGCAGACCAGCTTAGACTTGAAGGTAAACGAATTTAACGCTTTGAGTGCTGCTTGACTGTCTGATATATAATTTTGATCCACGAATATTCTTATGAATTTTTTCGCGAGTGCAGATTTCTATGCCGTATTTTTCTATCTGGAAAATAGCAGGTGAAGCCTCCAGTGCCTTTGCAGATGACTTTGGCCATAGTAGAAGAAAAATAGAACTAGGAGTTAAGTTAAAATACTTAATTTGAAAGGAATTTTCGAGACGAATTTTTAATCTGTCTCCTTTTGGATAAATTTTCTGTTAGCGAACTCTCTAAACTTACTTATAGCATGGCATATGCATTGATCACAAGTAGAACTCATACAACTCAGCTATAAGCTCAGCTTACTTTTAACTGCTTGCATCATAGTCTGCTGGTTCCCTGGCTCATTGTACTCCAAACAATAAGCAAAAAAGCATGGATGTATAAATAAATTGCCAGTAGTTGCACATTTCCAGCAATTAAATTTAATAACAATAATTTAAAAATTATCTAAATTTATCTACAATGGTAAACATTCAAGAAAAATAAATAATAAAAATTATTTACGGCTCCATTGAATGCGTGTGCGGAGATCAGATGACGAGGTATTTACTGCAAAGTGCAAACAATTATCGTGCAAAGGACCATCGATACGCTAATAGTTTACAGAACTGTAAACAATTGACAGAGACTTGACAGCTATACAAAAACAAATGTCAAAATGACAAAAAGTGTCGCAAAATTCCAATAAGATTGGGGTAAACGCAAACTGTTTATTACTATGTAAATTGATTTAGGTAAAAGTAGTAATACGTTTTATATAAAAATTAACTCGAGGTAGTGAAATCTTTCATTGCATAACTTTTTTTTTTGCTAAATTCCTCACTACCCACTACCCATAGTTACCTGATTTTTCCGGCTAATAGATTGGTTCCATCGGAGTGTATTAATCCTGAATATCTGCATTTACATGGACAATTGAAGATATCGCGAACTTAGTATATATAGGTACTACATCTAATAAATATTATTGTTATTAACTAACCTTCGCGCTTAATTGTTTTTTGTTTTCAAATCTTTACAACAAAAAAAAATATTTCAAAAGACCTTTAATATTGAAAAATGAGAAAAAATTCAGCAACACTTTATATAAATAATAATCAGGATTAATGTGAAAGTGGTATTTATATACGTAATGTCATAATTATTGTTTAGAACTACAGCTGACTCAACTGAACTATAACCAAGCCTTATCAAACTGATATTTTGCTATCAAGAGTCAAAAACTTTTTCACTTTTACAGTTAATGTTTTCTGATGCAGCTGCGTGCTCGCACCTTATGTGCTAAAGTTCAATGGCTTTAAAGCTAGAATATAAATATCAGCTTTAAAACCAGAATGCATTAGATACGGGGAACTTCTCTATCTATATCTATTAATCAACTGATATTGTTTTGATAATTTTTTCAATTATACATTTCCTATATTTATGTACTTAAGCCATACATTTAAAAATAAAAACTTAAATAGAACTACTAATTTTGATTTTATCCGAAATTTTTCCAACCTGATCCTTTACAGAAATGAGAGCGAGCCAAGTGAACGAAAAGGCTGCTATAATTTATGTATATGTGATTTAAAATGTTGCGTTAGGTACGTAAGGGATTTGCTATGTTCAATACTACTACAGCCGTTATATCGTTAGTCTGTAAAACTGATAACTTGGCAGCATATCCTAAATTTTAGTAATTTTATGTGTTATAATTGCTCGCAATACACTTTACCTTTTCTGTCTCATCAACAATTCTCTTTTCGAGAACTTCTGCTTTTGATGTTGTAGATGATTGCGGATCTTCGGTTGAGTATAGTCTTCCTTTTTACAATTACTTGTAAAGTAACAATTTTCACCATCAGTGATAAGACAATCCAAAAATTAATGAGATTTAGAGAACACAGTACTAGTACTTGTACTCATTTTTGAAACGAATGCAAATCGTGTAGAATGCGGAAGTACTGATAATTATTAGAGCTGAAAATTGGATCTGGATTTGCTAATATCCAGTTATCCGGATACCTGGATCTGAAAACTATCCGATTCCTGAAATCCGGATCCGAACTGTCCGGATCCAGACTAATCAAAAGTGGCTCAAAATTTCATCCAGATTGCATTGCTTCATTTGGAAAATATAAATTTCACGTTATTTCCATTTTTCCAATAAAACAATGCAATATGGATGAAATTTCGAACATTTTTTGCTTAGTCTAGACCCGTATAGTTCGGATCCGAATCGGGATAGTTTGGATTCGGATACTCGGATTTGAGGAATTTGGTCCTAATTATTGGAGTTGAGGAATCAGATCATAATTATTCCGCAAAATCCGAATAGCAAATTATCCGGATACTTTCAGCTCCAATAGTCATGTGACAAAGGCAAGCTATCCTTCTCCAGCCGGTAGGTGCGAAATGAAAAGCTAAGTGATTGTACGTATGCAAACGAAAGGTATTCTTAATTCATATAGATTTTTATAGATAAATAGATGTTTTTATAGTTGGGAGATGAGCAATAAGTCAACAATTTGATGTTAAACTGGTTTAGTCATTCCCCCTTTTCTCTCCCATTTCCACTGAAATTACCCAGTGACAAATTAGACATTTTTCTACCCATCGACTGTGTTGGATTTGTGCCCGAGCAAACCCTTTTAACGGGTCACAACAGAGGCCCCTCTAAATACTTAACACTTCTGTCGCCCGTAAGCGCTAATTTTATGTTGAATCTTGTACCAGAATGCAATACTTTAAAATACACTTCATACTATATAGATTTGCGCTTCTACTAGAAAGCTTTCAAACAAGTACAGCACAAAATGTCGCTCCCCATTTATCTTCTAAATCTGCTAATAGGATGATCATGCCGCCATTTTTTAAACTTCAATCAGCACATTATAACTATCAGCTAAAAAGTTGAACCACGTTCTCCTTTTTAATCAGCTGATGTGCTGATGAACAGATTGCATCAGCATTGGTGTTTTCATTGCGCTGATGACGTGTTAATAGAACTTGCTAATTCATAAGCGCTATTCAATAACTATATGTAGTGTCAACTAGGTTTAATACAGCTGTGTCATCATATACCAAATAAATTATTTAAATTTAATGATAAGATTCAAATCTGATGCAAATTATTACGAATATCTGAAGTACTTCCGTGATGCCAATATTTAAACTTCAAAATAATCTGTGAACAGTATTCTTGATAAGAGTGTTAATAAATAATAATACATCAATATACCTTAATGAGGTAATGGCACAATTGAATTTGGAGGCACGGATTGATCCATTGAAGAGGGGGCAATTGGTGTAGCTAATATTGTTATAGATTGCTTTCCTGATACTCCAAGCAAAGATTTTTCTCACTCTGTTCGACAATTTGTGAATTTGTAAACCTCTTACTGTTCATTTTTATAGAAAATTTTACTATAAAAATGATCTTCTGAGCGTAATTTTCATTTCTTCAAATGTAAACAAGGGAATTTGATAAGAAAATTTTACACAACAATGCTTGGGAAATGGAATCACACGATTCATTGAGAGCCTTCAAGCTAAAAAAAAATACAAAAAAAGTGCGTACACTTCAGGTAGTCGCATTTTGATACCATAGATGAAATAAGATACATATATGTAGATATAGTAAGATTGTTGT
The DNA here is from genome assembly GCA_963930735.1 of Dioctria linearis. Classification (NCBI taxonomy): domain Eukaryota; kingdom Metazoa; phylum Arthropoda; class Insecta; order Diptera; family Asilidae; genus Dioctria; species Dioctria linearis. The sequence goes on along the minus strand of OZ005741.1, from coordinate 323,833,887 downwards.
TCCATTTGTGAGGCACAGAAATAATGTTGATATGTCTAAATGTGTTCATACACATGCATAATACTTAAGACCTATAATAAAGCTTTCTAACTCGAAAAATGTTTCTCCTCCGAAAGCCTTGTTACCACAAATTTGTTGATCTTTTGGTAAAGAATTGATGGTGAAATATTTTTTGTATCTTCTTACAATACAATATGACCCAGTTTAGACGGGCTAGTATGCTGCCTCTGCCGCACGAAATCTGTAGTAGCCTGATGCTTCATTTCTGCCCCCAAACATCATCTTATCCACAAGTTTTCGTGCGGCAGAGGCAGAATATTGACCCGTCTAAACTGGTTCTATGCTAAAGTGTGACTTATGTATAGATATTGCATTTATATTGATGGTCTCCAAATCTGTAGTTTGAACGCTTGAAGTTTAAGCCAAAAAAATAGTTAAATTCAAACTCTCTTAAACATTTACAAAATTATCAAATTCCACATATGACATGACAGTATGGATTGGGGCGTTGTCATATTTACGCAAAATTAGAAAATATTATGCACTCAAAAGTGTGACGAATGTTTCAAGCTGGATCTACGAACAAACATAGATACAATGATTTATAATAACAAATTGCGACCAAGATCTTTTTTTTTGTTAAGATCAAGCAATTGCGGCAATAATCAACTTCACGATTACAAACATATTCTCCTGAAATACCCATGCATTATCCGCAAACATCAGACTTTTGATGTGGAAGGTAGCTTAGAACTCGCATTACACCACTTTTCATCTTGAAAGTGTAACAGAGCGTCTAGTGGGGCAATCTTAGAGCGGACAGTGTGTATACAGACAGTTTCTTAAATTCAGCTTAGACTTGAAACCTCATTTCCTATTGAATATTATATTCTCTTATGGCTGTAGAAAGCTAAGTATGTACGCCTTTTGACCCGATCTTCTTAAATTATTTGTTCGAGTTTAAATTTGTGTAGAGGATTACACTCAAGTATTTTGCGCTGGATGTTAAAGGTAGTGTTTGACCAACTAGCTTAGACAAGGCAATGCATTTTTAGTATTCAAAAAACAAAAATTAAAAAGAACAATTTTTCACTGTTTTGTCCTTTCTTTTATAACCTTTATATGTATATTCGATATCGCGGTTTCGGTCATCATCAGTAGACTAAGTTACTGTAAAATAGAGCATATATAAGTTTTTTATTTGTGACTAAGAAGATGTCCAATAAAAAGAAAAGAGCAGAAAGTGTACAATTTTTTGTTTTTTTGTTATTTGGATACTAAAAATTAATGCATTCCACAAAATCTCAACCGGGGTTCACACCAATTTAGCTTTGAATCATCTACCAATTCTACCCATCATTAGAGGCTCCATGATCTCGCTGATAACTGAGGAATACATCTCAGATACATGTCTGCCTTCCTCTCCAGAGAAATTTGATAGTGAAGATGTTTAAGAAAAGTCACAATCCATAGTATGACAAAAGAAAAGGGTTTAGTTGCCTTCCGAATGCTGTACGCGTGTGATGCGATTTAGATATTATTAAATTCTCTGCATTTTGACTTATAATATATTTATATATGTTCAACGTATGTCTACGGTTTCCATCGCACTGAGGACTCTGTCTAACCCAAAATACATGTTCTTTTGCAGTGTCTTGCTGAATTCCTAGTAACTTTCCATTACTAACTGTTGTTATACCCTAGATGATGAAATCTAGCTAAGTTTCATTCCGTTTGTAATGCATAGAAATAATGATGGTAAAGCAGATTGTATTCGGCACCCACGCATCATATTAAAAGTTATTTTGATTTTTGCATGTCCGTCTGTCCGTCTGTTTGTCCTCACGATAACTCGAGAACGCGTTCACTTAGAAGCTAAAATTTTGTACACGATTTTTTTTTTTTTTAATAAAAAGTAAGGTAACTCTTTTTTAGGGATGCCATACAAAAATGTCGCTTTTCACTATATTATTTGGACATTGACCGGAGAACAACGTAGCGAGCTGAAATTTGCTACATGGTGCTTTCATAGCAATAGTAAAAAAAAATTCAATAATGGACTAAATCGAGCAACACCTTCTTGGTGTTGCCATACAAAACTTCTGTTTTTCACTATATATTTGAACATTGCCTGAGAATGCCGAGGCGGACAGCTGAAATTTCCTTCACAGCGTTTTCATAAATATTGCAAATACAAGTACAAAAATGGAATAAATCGGACAACCCTTTTTGTTTTGCCATACAAAAATTTAATTTTTCACTATACATATATTTGGACACTGCCTGAGAAAGCTTCAACGTAGAGAGCTGAAATTTTGAACACATCGTTTTCATAACTATAGTAAAACAAATTTCAAAAATGAACTAAATCGGGTAACCTCTTCGTTGTGTTGCGTCCTAGAAACTACTTCCTAATTCCTTTATAGGGCATACGTTTTATGGTTTAAACATGTTCAAAACACAGATACTACTTTTGCATAACATTCCGGTCTGGTACTAAATTGATGCTGGATCTGCTCTAGAAAGTGTGTTATCAACAAAACAACAAGCTGTTGAAAGTAAAAACTGTAACCTCAAAACTGTATAAGTATGTAGACGTAGAAGAGAGAGAGATGAAAATACTCTGTTTAATATATTACTACAAATCTTCGACAGAATAGTGTTACTCTTAACCTCTAGTTATTTGATAGCGCATGCTGCATTAACCAGCTTCACAATCTCATTTATGGTATAAACAGAAACACCAATCGAAGGTGGGCATCAAACGAATTCTTTCTCGTGCAGTGGGTAATCAGCCTAAGGCAACAAGCAGTGGAATGTGTTTTTTTCTATATTTTCTTCAAAATATGTAAAAATAAATAAAAGGCACTTGACAACCTGACAACTTGTGACAGAAATGGCTGCCTAAAACAAATATATATACCATTTGCGATCACTAGCTAGCTCGAAAGCCTGTGCCTGTAATACTATCTTGAGGTCAGCTGTCCAATTTTAACCAATGAAAACAAAAAGTGGTGATAAGTATGAAATTCGTTTGAGCATGCATTTCTTAGGGGATGTTTGATGAAGCGGGACAGAAACATTCGAATAAGGGAGATAAATAATTTATTTTAATTGAAAGTAGTTTGTTCGAATGTTATACGCGGGTCAATAAAACAAAAATTAATAAACTATAAGCCGTAATTTGAAGAATTTAGTTAAATTTCACAACAGCAAAACATATCATACTTGTGATATTGAATTAAAATTAAATTCAAATATAATTGAAATTATTAAATTATAATTAATTGCTTTGCTTTAGAATTGTATTGAGTTTTTGGTCAAAAATACAATGACTTGCAATGCTTCCAACATAAATATAATTTAATCACGCTAAATATAGGTTATCACACTGCTGGTTTGCTCTATATTCCGCCCAAAAAAAAAAAGAAAAATAAGGAGAAAAAATTAAAGACCGCATGGAAGTTTTTTTTTTAATAAGAATTTAAAAACAGATTGCGTTGATTTCATTCAAAATATCAAATGAACTTTGCTAGTGCTAGAAAAACCTATCATTAAAAGGAGTTAAAAATTAAACAACACAATGTAACAATTGGTGTAGCAGTTCTGCTAGAATATCCATTCTTTGAAACATTTTCAGTACAGCAACAGCTAGAATAGTGTAAAATAAAAACCCAGGCTCATGGGGATCGACAATAGATTGTGAAAGTAAAATTTTATTACGCTTTTCTACGCTTATCATAATTTTTGGTTGCTGTATGTAAGATTTCTAATTTTACAGTATAACAACTGGAATTATTAATATAATTGCAAAAATGTGGATGAATTGTGAGGGTAAGTCAAATGACTACTCTGAATAATTTCCCCGTAATGATTACGATTATAAAATGATCGATATTATCACTATATTTCACTACTTCGCACAACAACATAGCTCCACTTCATCCCTCTAATCGCAAAGGAAATATGCTTACTTGGGATAAATTTCTTGCTAAAGAGTCCGAGAGAGAGAGACCGGCTGGATTCATGCTATGAACTCATGTTAACACCACAACCCATTCTCCTTGAATTTATATATTTAATATAGGCTCGAACCAATTTCAAATATCAAAAACATAACAAAATTAAAGTACGCTTAATAGAGTTGTGATAACCCAGAAAAAATTTTGATGTGTATTGTATTTTCACTATCTATCTAATCAAAATGTGAAAGTGATACTTTTGAACTCGATCATTCGCTCAATCATCAACTCTTGACATGGTCCGACATTAGAACACACTTTGGAACCGGTCGCACGTTCCGATATAGTGAATGACTGTCTTTCCAGAACTGTGGACTGTGGAAAACATGCATTTTGAGTGTGAGATTAATTATTTCAACACAGAGAGTTTTCTCTCCACACTTAACAAGTGTTCCTGTTCATATGGCTGATACCGTACCGATTACGACATACTTGAAGATTATTCAATTTGAAATTCAAAGCCCATGTCCAGGTATATAATTCAGTGTGTACTTGACTGTTTGCTCATTGTGCTACGAACTAGAAAACAGTCTACTGCTCCGAAGTGTGTGTGTTACAGCCGTGTTTGGCTTTACTTGAAATATTATTGTGAATAATTTTCGTTCAGTTTTAAAAGGTAACCTTTGGTCTTTTCTAGGATTTATTATTATTTTGTGGTTTAGTTTAAGTCGTGTTTTTTTCTATTTTATAGTTTATTTTATAAATAAGTTCGTATTATCAAGTGTTTTTTTTTATGATAAAAAAAAAATTTGAATTATCCGTTCATCCCATACATCTCGTAACTGCTGAAATTTGATTGTGCATTTTCGTGAATTTGCTAATTGAAGGTTAAGTGGCATTTTAGTTATGGTACCAAGCCAAGAGATCTTTTGTATTTTTGTGTGCAAAATTTAAATAATTGCCAATCAGATAGATCGAAATAATCAAAATTTGATTTAATTCCATGGAACCAAACGCGGAAAATTTTTAAATAAACTGCTCTATGTGTATTCTTTAAGAAATATTCATTGCTATTTGACGAAAAGAAGTGTAAATAAGTTAAGTTAGTTACATTAGTAATTCGTTTTTTTTCAAATTGACCGTTAAGTAAGAAAGTTTTAATTCTAGTTCTGACAAGAGGGTCATAATAGATACCTATATTGGAAAATTTGTATTACTATCCGTCTAAAGGACTTGCAGCCGATTGAATAATTTATTACTTTATTCATTGCAAAGAAAGCCTGTATTGTGCTTCTTGATGATTCTGGGGGTGAATTAGCAGTATATGTACAAAATAGCGTTAAAATTAGTTCGTTATAGTTCGTAATCGATTGGCTGTATCTGTACAGAAACAATACCCTCGAAGATGTGTGATCCTTTTCTCAATTACTGTCATAAAAAATATTGAATTAGAAAAATCGACTGGTTCTGGTTCAATTTAATTCTGGAAATTGTCTAAAATTTTCTAAAAGCTTTAATTGACAAAAAATCTTTTTTTAGCAATCTTATACATTTCAGTATATTCAGATAGTCACTCCACTTTTGTCGATAAGCTTTGAAGAGTTGTGCCCGCGAAGGTGTTTGGAGGTTAAAAAAAGGTTGAAAAACTGATAGTAGTCTTTTAAACAAACAAACAAATTGGATGGGTAAGGGGAATCGGCGTATTAAATTCCGAAATGTCAACTTTAAGGTGCTATAACATAACTCTAGATTGGAGTTCAATGTACAGATGGTTATAAAATCTATAAAAACGTTTTGTGAACTCAGAAGTAGTTCATGTATTTTCAATGTATGTAGATATGCCTGATTTATTTCCATGGGTTCATGTAAATATTCAACTGGACAGTAATTTAACATATTAAATCCCTCAAAAGTAGAATTAATTTTTAATCCTATTGCATGTTTGTTTGTTTGTGTGATGTAATTATGGTGAAACAATACTGAACGATTTTTTGTATTATTCAGTATATTATTTCCGTAGCCTCCTTAACAACGAAAAGCAAATCTAACTGTCCTCTCTTCTTCATTTGTCATTAGGTATGTGAGATCTGATAGCTTCAAGACTATTTGGCGTATCGGTTGTAGTATTAACAAGTGGAAGATTTTAGTTGTGGGTACCATACCAGAGTTTTGGAATTCTTGTAATTTCGTTCTTTAGGCTATTGAAAATTTTTTCGTACTTTAATTTCTATTCAAATGACTTATCATTTCTTAAAAGTCTCTTAAAAGGATCTAACTTATAATAGTTTACCATTTCAAAAACTGTTCTTAACTCCGAAACTGTAGTTTGTGATTACTTCAATTTTATCAGGTAATGGCTTAATTCCAATCTCGTCTTTGAGCATAATATCTAACCCTTTATTTAGATGCCAGTCATTGTCACGCAGTTTTTTAAAAACCCAATTAAAGTTTTGTAAGCAGCGCTTTGCAGATATGCTTGATATGCCTTTCTATTCTCTGAATACAGCCAAGAAGCATACAGGAAATGAAGAAGTCGTCTACATTTGTGGTCTTCTTCTATAATATCGTGGCTCGCACTGAAAAATCATTTTTCTTGTCCAAAGTTTTTTACATATTTTTACTTTTTTAAGTAGTGGTTTTAATGGCATAAAACAAGAGACAGGACATCAGATTCAAAAGGAAATTAATTCTTTCAGACCGAAATTCAAAGTGTGAGAGCGACAGAGTTCATAAAAAAGGCATACAATTTTGTTCAAGATGACTTTTCTATACACTGTACAGTAAGACAATGCAACAAAGGAATATACCTTAAAGATTCCAAATTGATCAAGTGCAAAGAAATACTAAAATATTTTCGTGTGTACGTCGGTCGTGACATAAACTAATAAAATTCCTTCAAATAAATGAATGATATTATTGTTGTTGTTTACAACATTATACATACAGAGCTTAAATAAGGCGTTGTTAGAATATGCATAAATTTTAATTTAATTGTGTCTATTTCTGTAATTTAAGTAAGAATTCCCTTACTCTATTAGAATTTAATTAACACAGAATTTTAAATATAAAAAGAATCTCATTTAAGTCGTAGAAAACTGACCCTTGATCTTCTTTGATCTAAAGAAAGTATCAATTGCGTTTAAAATTAATTGAATTCTTTTTCTCTGCGTGCTTTCTGGTCTGATCGAGGGCGCTATTTTCAGATACAATACATATAAAATCAATTATAAATTAAATATAAATAAAATATTTTATATATTTTATTCATTTAATTATACACTAATAATGTTCCAAGTGCAACGATCTTTGGTAGGTGCTTTTGTACATATTAATTGGTTCCAGATTCTGCTACTAAATTATTACAAACCATCATACAAAGAAAAATCTACCTGGCGTGGTGTTTGGAGAGAAAGAAAGTAATACTTTACTTATTTATACATGGAAATGGAAAAATTAGCGCAATTATTTGCAATAAAATCTTTCATAAACTTGATGACGGTTTTCAAGAGTGTAAACAATTCGCTACATTCGTCAGAATGTATTTGAAAACAGCACCTCTAAAACTTATCAGTGTTGTTCGTTTTTCACGCAAACACAATTTCACGAATTGGCCACTTGTTATCAATTATTCCATTGAAGCTTCCACACAAAGGATTTGCATGACTTTATTATTTAGTTAACATTTTGTGCTGGATTACGTCTTCCCCTCTGAAAAGCTTTATCATGTGCGCGCACTATTTACATTGACATTATTCACAACCGGTTAATATTTCACCAACAAAATTGCTAAGCGACTTGCATGCAAACACCGCCTGTTTTAGGGGAAAATCAGCTGCTTGGGAGCAAAGTACAAATATTTTGCTACTCCACACCTTAATACCATGTTATCAATCAGTCTTTTTATTAGGTATATCATATTTCTGAATTCATGTAGATTAGATAGAATGCTGCTATTTCATTATTCTTACTGTTCTGTTTCTGTATGATGTGCATGCTCTTGACCTGGTAGACACATTCTCTTGTATATAAAATCATAGTTAGTAAAGGGATATTTGGTGCTCTTTCTTGAGAAAAGGAAAAGGAAGCTTCAGTACTGACCTTTCACGTTGTTAGTAAGTACATAAGTTTCAGTTGCTCCTTCGTAAATACATATATTTTTAAAGATATACCTTTAAGCATTAATTCAATTTTCAAACAAAATTTGAGTGACACGAAAGCATAAGACAGTTACACAGTATAATTATTAGAAGGACCTGTGTCCATAATTCATAATTGTGTCCGGTGTAATTCCATTGCAGTTCCGTTCATTATCGATTGTTCTCTTTAGCTATTGAATTTAATAAGAAATCATATTTGCTTAGTGTTGTCCTTACAATTCGGATAAGTTATTGTATTTTATCATTACCGACTGACTTATTTTATTAAATAAAACTAAATAGAAATGTTCACTTATCCTACTAAAGAAATTACCCTACTTTCTGATCAAAAGACAGTAGAAGACGGTACGTACTGCATAATTTTCTTCAGTTATTTTTAATGACGCATAGCCTTGTATTTTCAGAGATCGCATTAATTGCAAAGACGTCTTATAAGTGTTTAATTGGAAATTATTTTATTGTGTTTGTGTGACATATACTATGTATGTATTGATTCTACAATTAGTTTTGCAAAAATTCCATTAAAGCTCAGAGGAAATATACGAGCAAAATTCTAAATTTCTTATTGAAAGTCAGAAAGGCTGCTCAGCTTGTTGACTACTTGTGTAAAAAAAACCAGACCTCATTATTTTGCTTTTTGTTATCCTTATTGTGTTATAGTGTGTACATATTATCGTGACTACTTATGGGCCTTTTGTATTATTTCCCACTTACTGCACGTACATAAATCCATGGGCCGGCCGGCGGTCGGAACATTTCATGACAGTGATATTATTTAGTCCAACAAAAATGTCCTCTTAGATGATTTTTTTTCTACTGAGAAAAAATAATTTGAGAGCAACTCTAGTGCAACTTGGAAATATTTTAATTAAAAAGTAATCGTTTATGTGTAAATCAAAGCAGGTATAACGCGAAGTTGGGCAGAGAAACTTGCAGATAGTGAACTGTAAAAGGAAGGGGAACGATATCGCTTATTTCGTGAGGACCAAACTCTATCCAATGGAAACATCAGAAAGTATGTTTCTCCTCGTGGGGTCTGGTTAGATCATGTAAACATATCGAGTGATTAGGATGCATTATAATGGCATTTGTATGGTTGTACTAATTCGCTTCTTGTAGAATGCACGCAGAGAGTCTTCCAAAATCTAGGCTTTAGACCTGTTGTATACCATTTTATATTTTATTTTGTGACTGTATAGTAGTTTTCAACAATTGCACCTTGGAATGTTATGCAGTGGAGTCTTCAAGCAAATTGATATAGTAGATATTAACGTTATTCGCAAGGACTATTTTCGATGAATACATTGAAAAGCAAAGATACAAGAATAGAGCCTTGCGTTACGCTGCACTTTAGTAAAAAAGTAGTATGCATATCATTTACGTGTAGATACCTGTTCATTCAAACAGAAAGCTTCTAAATAAATAATTCATGACAATATCATTGTCTACTGAATTGACAGTATTCATTTCCTAATCACTTGTAAGGAAATAGTAAAATAGCAAAGACTCCGACGTGTAGTAATAAAAGTGTGAAAAGTATATTAATGAAGAGAGACAGATTGACTAAAGAAAATTAAATCCCTCACATTTAAACAATTTCTACCACATACTCTGAGTCGAAGTTTCTCAGCAATAAAATATCGGTCTGAGCATTTTGACCACTTACTATATACTTATATTCTTAAAACTACTTTATCAAGCTTTAGAATATTTTCGGATAGGTTGTGAGCATTTTATGCCTGTATTTGTGATAACTTTTTTAAACAAATATTTTTTTATTATTTTAGAATATCAGCTCTACAAGACAATGCCGCCAAACGCCACAACAACAGAACAACCGCCTTCCAGGGAAACGGAAGCTACGGGTGTATTAAACGAATGCGATGCAGAAACAATCGATGGAGGCTTAAATAAAGATATAATAATTCATAAAAAGGCAGAGAAAAGAGAATTAAAATTAGTATGGAGAAATATAATCGCGTTTGCTTATTTACATATAGCAGCTTTATACGGCGCATGGCTCATGTTAACTTCAGCAATGTGGCCCACATTTTTCTTTGGTAAGTGGAGTTTATTGAATTTTCGTAATTTGAACATTTATCGTCTATTTAGTATATACATATGTATTAATTTGCTACGTATTTTATATGGAAGAAGATCAGTCATAAAACATTACGGTGCTCATCCTCATCTTATTTCATATAATATTAGTATGAGCCCGCCTGCTTCACTACTCACAGTCACAGACGCTACGGATGAACTAAGGTAACGCGATGATTACAATAAAAAAAAAAAAAGAATAAAGAGAATCTGTGCACAAATTGCCAAGATATGAACAGAATAGAGTCCAGCGATTTACTCATAAGAAATATCAGAAATATAATTGAAGTAATTGGGTAATTTATCAATTATTTAGAAATGCTACCGTGCGCCCAAAATTATAACTATTTCAGCCTCTTGTAAATACTGTGAGTCCGGAAATCATCTGATCGAAAATCCAATATCCCACCAAATAACTTTAGTTGGTAAAAACTAAGGCCTATCGGTGTTCGGCATAAGCTATGGCATCTTAGCACGGGACAAAAATGTTGTGGGCAATTTTGATGTCCCCAAATCTTATAGATTTCTCGACATGGACGTCCACCATACGATTAACCATTTTACTGCCATTAATCCTCCACTATCTTTTATACATATCAATTTTCTAATACTTTATTCTTCACATTGGAAATTTAAACCAGAGAATTCCTATCGAGATATCATAAGCTTCTATTTTGGAGACTTACTCGTTATTAATTTTTTCTGTTTTTCATGACTGTATGTATGCCGATAATGTTTAGTTATTACGATGAATCCTGTCAATGTGTACAGAAGGACAATACTAGATAATTTTGAGCTGATCAAAAACTCAATACACTAAATATGTTAAATTTTGAAGTTTTTTTATCAGATTTGAATTTTTTCGTTGTGTAAGCTTAATGTGGTTATCAACTCTGAGTTCGCTACATTTTTCTCTTGGGGCACTTGGATCATATTTGTTCGTATACAAAATCCATCTTAAGATGTAATGTAACTCCTTCCATAATTCCGTTATCTGTGGCTTTTTTTCATATCTGTTGTAGTAAATGCCAAGAAAATAGAAATACTATACCCAAATGGACTTATTCCACATTCAAAATAAACCGCTCGAATATGTTCGACATCGAAGGCCAATTTTCCGTGTAGGTGACCTGAGAAGTGCGAATTGACACTAGAGTTTTCATAGTTGACTTGTTAAGTCCCAATAGTTTTTTCGTTTCGTTTGGCTTAGGTCTACCCCACAGCTCCATTCTAGTTCGACCTGAAGCGTTATCTAACCAAAGGCGACTGTGTTGGCCCAAACCGAGATATTAGTGGCAAGGTGTCTTGGTGCCATTCCTATTGTCGAGGATGATGCCTCCGAGGCGATGAGCAAGTTTGTCCGCCTTTTCGTTCCCGCTAATATGGCTGTGACTTGTGTAGGTACATACATTCTTTTTTGGTTCATAGAGCAATTTACTGAGCCTTAATGTTTATCTACCGTTAACAGACACTGTCGATGTGAATACATACACATATATTGACAAAATGATCGAAGTCATCAAGTCTTTTTTATTATCTCTTATCATGATACCAAAATTATAGATTTTGTTTAGCTGTTGTGTATAAAAGTTATACAGCCTATATCTGAAGGCACTGAATAAACTAGAAAAAAAAATAGTTCATAGACACTGTTACAACAACTGTCACTGACCAGTACATTCCCTGAAACTTTACAGTAGTATCTGGTTTACTGGTAGAACGTGCCAACTTAGTGGTATTTGTATTAAATCATTTTCCGACTTGTGTTTCATTCTCATCTGAGCACCTTAGATTCGACTGCTAAAATTGATTTAGTAGCTTGATCTGCAGTCATATCTAAACACGTGGGTAAATGTTCAAATATGTTATACCCACAGCTAATAAACCACACTAATACAGTCAAATAACAGTTGAGTTCCACGACGACGTGGGCAAATATGAGATGATATGTATCAAAAACTTAAATCGATAGTTTTACCCATCGAACTGCCTAGGTGACAATACTAATGACTTTAATTTTATTTGTTGGTGAATAAAATGGTCCGCAAAGGATAAACATAAAACTACACATTGTTACCAAGTTTCATCATAACGGTCAGCTGTTTGGGCTTTAATCGGATAAAATTTTATTAGTGTAAGCTAATGCTGTGCCATTCAAATCAACCATAAAAATTGTTTCAAATTAAAAATGTACCAACAGCTTGAGGAGTTTCAAGGGCTCCGATTTTTCTAAGTGTATATTAAGGAGCCTTAATATACCTACGACTAGCCTCAACCTAAGTGCATTTTGCCATGACGTCCAGATGAATCGGCTTTATAGCAGCTTTTCTATTAAAACGCTAAAATACTATGTCCTGTTGCAAAACATTAACATATCACATCAACAACTCTACCATAAAACAGATAATTTTTCCTTATTTATCATTACTGCGATAACTAATAACTAGTTCGTTATTATATTTCTCTTCTAGCTATAGTTTTATACTACACTTCTGGATTAGGTATAACAGCTGGAGCTCATAGACTATGGTCTCATCGATCGTATAAAGCGAAATGGCCTCTGAGATTGTTATTAGTAATTTTCAATACAATGGCATTCCAAGATGCCGCAATGCATTGGGCTAGAGATCATCGGGTTCATCACAAATTTTCAGAAACAGATGCTGATCCTCACAATGCTACAAGGTAGAGTCAAAAGTTTACATAATACGTATGTACAAATCTTAAATCATTTTTTAATGCTCTTTCAGAGGATTTTTCTTCTCACATATCGGATGGTTGCTGTGCAAAAAACATCCTGATGTCATTGCTAAAGGAAAAGGATTGGATGTATCGGACTTAAAAAGTGATCCTATTCTTATGTTTCAGAAAAAGTAAGTTGTTTTTAATTAATTCACAATAGATCAAAATCAAAGCTTTCGACTATACCTACTCTCAAATGAACCAAAATTCGACCACTGTCTGAATTTAGAATACCATCGATATACTGCAATAGATGAGATCTTTAGTTATTTATTTATTATTACAATTTCGCAAGACTGATTGCTACAGACACTAAAAGAAAAAAAGAAACAATATTACAATTTTAACTAAGTTAAGTTAAGAATTAAATTCAATGATTTCAAATGCAAGTTAAGAGACGGGGGTTTTTAATTTTAAGGCCTGATTCATGCCATAGCTGATGAGTTCTGATTGCTTAAGAATCGAGTCGGAATTGAGATGTTTACGGCACTTTCAAATTGCCTTCAAGATATTAAAGAATAAAATAATTCTGGAAATGTTGCGTCTACTCTTCAGCGTGTGATGAAAAGGAATCCAATTTAATCGATTAAGGTAGGGAACCATTGAGAGTAGATCTGATAACATTGTGTTGAACGGCCTCAGTGCGGTTGATGTTGACTGAAGAATAATGGGACCAAATTGGACAAGCGTACTCTAATATCGCTCTTATAAAAATACAGTTAGGAGTCGATCTTTAGACCATCTTTGGGATAGCACGTAGTCCAACTAATAATGTAGTTTATGTGATCCTGGAAGTAAATATCAGAGCTTAGACCGACGTCTAAGTCCTTGTAATCTAAATAATAAGTTTCCGTCCAGTCGTTAACATACTAAATGAAAAGAAGGAGCGAACCAAGAATACTCCCAGGTATTTCTTATCTCAGAAATCATCAAATATTGATGTCATGACTCTCAATAATGAATCAATTTATTTATACGTCCTTGAAGATGAGCTGGGAGGTATTATAATGTACCACGATATATAAGTTGCTTTGTGGAAGTCTTAAAACGACACATAACAATTTCAAGTCGACCATCAGCTATAATCTCTGTTAGTTCACAGAGTTCACAAACCACTTCACTAGGACTAATATATCAGATAAGTGAAGACCTGGTAATTAGGGCAAAAAGCTCGGAGCTCAAAATCACACCACACATGCAGGTTTCAGCTGAACAGGCACATCGAAATCAATAAAATTTGTGGAACAAAACAATTGCGTTGACATAAAAGAAACGACAATTCGCAAACACAATCGACGGTGTAGACTTAAGCTCTGAGCAACAAAATAAAACGTTCTAAAATCCAAACAAGCTTGTTGATCAAACGTTAACATTAAAACTTGTTGACTGGTTTATTGGTTCATGTTCACCTGCTATGATTTTACAAATAAAACAAACTTGCTAGAATGTAGGCCGATACTTTTACTAGTAGGGAATCTAATATAAAGCATTCCGATTATCTAAAACTTAAAGACATTCTTCTCTTTAATCACAGATACTATATGATTCTTATGCCGATCTTCTGCTTTATATTGCCAACGATTATTCCAGTTTATTGTTGGGGTGAGACTTGGACTAATTCATGGTTTGTGGCTACAATGTTCCGATATACCTTTATTTTGAATGTAACTTGGCTAGTAAACAGTGCAGCACACAAATTTGGAGGAAAACCCTATGATAAGTAAGTACTTACCAATAAATTCTATTATCATTTCAAATAACATGCTTAAGTACAGAAAAAAAAAATACAAAAAACAGATCTCTTGATTTTACTAACGAAAAATTTAATACTTCTAGACAAATCAGTCCATCAGAAAATCCATCTGTAGCAGCATTTGCATTCGGAGAAGGATGGCACAATTATCATCATGTCTTTCCATGGGACTATAAAACTGCTGAATTAGGCAATTACAGACTAAATTTGACAACAGCTTTTATTGACCTCTTTTCCAAAATCGGTTGGGCTTATGACCTTAAATCTGTGAGTCCTGATATAATTGAGCGACGTGTTAAACGAACAGGTGATGGAACCCATCATGTCTGGGGCTGGGGAGATAAAGATCAACCTAAAGAGGAGATTGAGTACGCTCTTAGAATCAATAGAAAAGATGAATAAAAATTAGCTTTATGATAACTAATTGAATAGTTTCCAGTTTGAAACTTTTTTAAACAACAAAATCAACGACAAAAAAGTTACGGGGAATTACAACAACCACATATTTTTTCAAGAAATGATCAAATCATTCTGTTATTTGAAAAAGCTTGACTTGAAGGCTGTTATTAGGTACTATTATTAGTTATTATATTATTAGATTATATTTTGTAAGTAATTATCTTAGCAGTATAGTATTTGAAATTGCAACTGTGCTTTTAGTTTGCTATATGGACATGGATTTTAATCGTTTTTTTTTCAAACAATATTTAATTAAAATCCATAACGTCTCGTGGAGGATGATGGATCAAAGTACTGAGTGTATCTTGGAAATACACGTGAATTTATTTTAAAATGATGACAGACATGTCTGCTCAGGACAAACTTCAATGGTTTAATATACATAATTATGTAAATGATTGAATAAAAAAGGCATGTTATAGTATGTAATAAGTGTGCGCGTACAAAATAAAATTCACACAATTTAAATGTTGTTATCTTTCTCTCAAAATTTCTCTTATTATGTTTTTGGAATATAAAACATTCTTCCAATTCAAACTTCGTCTAAGTAACATGAGGGTCTTTGCTCAATGCAAAAGAAATTTTGGCTGCACATAGGGTATTAAATAGAGTGTTTTACATTGCATGTATGATTGTAAGATCTATGCTCATGTATGCCTCTTTTGTATGGTGGCCGTTAGATGGCGAGCTTGCAAAGGCTTTCTTGCCCAGGAATTACAGCCTCCATGCTTACTTAGGGCAGCGACATACGATTAGATTTTTTTCGTGCGGCTGACCGTCTGCAGTTTTTACCATCGTCGGCGTGATTACATGACATACGAGAGAGTTATTCTTGACTTTTTTATGAAGTCGTTTCAGTAATTTTAAGGGTGTAATAATTATGGCAATGGTTAGTGATATTGAATTTGTAATTAATTTAGTTTTAATTGAAGGTGAAGAAGAAATGAAAAACAATTACAACTTAGATTTTCAGTGTGTCCGTTAACTTGACTTGTGATATTAGGATTAATTTAAACGAACGAAGCAGCAACACTGCAGCAAAAAATAACTAAATAAAAGAAAGGACACAGAAGAGTGTTCCAATTGTTTTCCATTTAAATGTACACGGCGAGAAAAGGAAGGAAGGAAGAGCAAAAATCAAAAAAATATCAAACCCTCTTTGAACATTTTACGAATAAGACAAAAAATGTGAAAGCGAGGATTACAAGCAACGAAATGGAATGGCAAATGATTTATTTTCGTAAATAAGAGAGAATGGGTGGAGTTTTCCCAATGTTTTTCGTAAATAAGAGAGAATGGGCGGAGTTGTCCCAATGTTTTTTGCAGGAATTCTAATGTTTGTTGGTTTAATCCCATGATATTTGAACAGCACGTGTTTCTGTTTACGTTCGTTTCGCTATGAAGAGAATAAGTGGGAGAACTCATGCTGGATTCTCTGATATTTTCGGGAAAAATGAGAATTTTATTTGAGAGGAACTTTACATCTCCTTCCAGCATGTGGGCCAAAGCGAAATTTATCTTTTTCTTTAAAATGGGAGGTAGTGTGACCCGATGTAGGTACATTATTATGAATAGTTTGATATTGAGGAATTCTATAATATTTTGTCGTTCGGGTAATCCTACGTTCTCTCGATTTTTGTTTTTAACTCGTTGTCTCAGTTGCACTACAATAGTGCATAACCAAGTTCTTTTCCCCCATTAATGCAAAAGACGAAAGTATATGAAATTACTTGTTTCATTCTAAAAAAACACCAGAAATTTTCCAACTTTGCTCTACAGCTTCTTAACATGTCATTAGGTAACTTTGACATTGTCAATATTTCATGACAACACAACCAGTTTTCACAAAAGCGCGGGAACATTTTATGAGATTAAAACGTGAAAACTCAGCCCGAATAAACGACTCACATGTTGGTATTATTAAATCGCCTTGTTGATGTTGGTCTGGCAGTTCTTTTAATAATTTGTCGGCAGCCTCATTGCCTGGAATGCCGGCATGTCCCGGTATCCAGGATATCATGGTTTGAGCATTTGCTGTTTCGAGCAAACATTTTATGATTTTATTGAGAGGTTCATGAGGTGTGGGGTTGGTTATTGCCTTCAGAGCTGCCATGGCGTCTGTAAAAATTACTGCCGATTTTTCTTTTTCACTGGCCAGATTTACTGCCATGTGAATCGCATATATCTCTGCCTCATATGCTGATGCGCTTGGAAGGAGATTACGTTTTTGGTTCTCCAGAGGAGTGGATTCCCCTGGCCTGTAAATAACCGCACTGGATACATGGCTTTCGCTTTTTGACCCGTCGGTGTATATATGGAGATCATGCTTTGACGCTGCGATGTCTTCTCTATGAATAGCCCTGTACATTGCCGGTGGCGTGGACAATTTGGGGAGCCTGGAATTGGTGTGAGAATAGATGAGGCTATCTGGAGGTGGGTAGAATCTTTCGTTTGGAGCAGATAATGGATTAGTGGGTAGTGGGATTCTTAGTGCTTTTGTGGTTTGGAGGGCAATATATAGTGCCTAAAAATGTTTCAATTGAGGGCTTTCCGTGTATCCTCTCAGCGTCGTATGGTGTAGACATTTATTAGAAACAGTATTCCTGGCCAATAGTCGCGATTGAGCTAATTTTATTCTTTCTGCTATATTTTGACTGCCGGTTTCAATCCATAGAGCTTCCAGTTGCTGTCCTGAGTATGTTGTTAATGGTGGTCTGTAGTTTCTTGAGTTCATTCTGTGCTGCTGTTCCGTAGAGAGTAATTGCGTAGTTAGTTATACCATTCACTAAGGTTTTGGCAATGCTTAAGGAGCTGGCCACAGATGCTCCTCTCTGTTTGGCGGCGAAGGTTTTCACCACGTAGCTGACTCATAAAAGCCTGTCTCTAATACTCTTTACATGCCCGTTCAATTTTAATGTTTTAACGAGAGTGATTCCAAGGATTTTACATTTATCCTGTGCCACTATATCTTCCCCATCTATTTCTAGATAGTCGGCCTGCACGTCCTGGTGGATGGCACAACCAATCTTTCCGCTTTAACCGTTGTTGGTATCAATGCCCCAGTTTCGCGGCACCAAGTTTCGGCTTTGACTACTGCCTGTCTTAGGGTCTCTGTAGCATTATTGCTTGTTGTCACGGTTATTAAGTTGTCAGCGTATATATAGTGTCGTATGCCGTCTATGTGGTTTAATTTTGCTGACAATGAGTTGATGTATGGATTGAAAAGAGAGGTGGATAGTGGAGAACCTTGTGGGATGCCGTTTTCTAGTTTGTATTTTCCTGTAGTAAAACCGTTAACTATTATTACTTGGAAACTTCTGTGGGATAGGAAACTTAGGGTTATGTGGATGAATTTTGTGTCAATTCCCCATTGCTGCTGGGCAATTTTATGCTTGCGCACTCGGTCGAATTCGATCTCTTGTTGATATAGCATTTTTCCAATTTTGCGAAAAGATGCCTTGGTCTTTTGAGCTGTTGTAAAGAGAGACTATTCTCTCTTTGAAATCTTCAGGGACATTTTTTAACATTCCATAGGAGATTTTAGCGTATCCAGGTGCTGAACCCTTGCAGAGACTAAGTGTATTATTTAGTTCCTGGAGGCTGATAGGGTAGGCTAGAATTCTGTTTGGATCAGGTGCATATGGCATTTCCGTTCAGAAAATGTTTTTTTTTTAAAGGTCTGTTCCGGAGTGACGAAAAGTGTGCCCATGTTTTGGCAAATTCGTTGGATATGTCCGTGGAATAAGTTAGGGGCCTGCTTTCTGTTGTCAAGTTGGCAATCAGGCTTGGGCTCCTATTGATTAGTGCTAGTGGCAATTGACTGCACGAAGGACTCCCAAGATAATCTCTTCGCCACCTTTGTTTCTCTTTTGACTTTTGCCGACTCCCTACGGTAACTTCGCAGGTTTTCTTCTGCTGGGTGCCTTTGGAATTTTTTCCAGGCCTTATTTTTTGCTCCTGATAGATACGAGGATATCTTTATTCATCCAGATGGGTTGGGATTGATTTTGGGATTTGACACTAGGCATGCTTGTAGCTGCAGCCATTCTGATGATTTAACTGATCTGAGCTGCCTCTTTGTTCACGTAATTCTAGGGTGGTCTTTGTTTTGAATTTTTTCTAATAGAACCCAGTGAAAAGGTCCCATTTTGCCGCCGTCTCTGCAAAGCGTACGAGCGGATTGTAAGCAGTTATTTTCACGCTAGATGGTATTAGTATTGGAAGGTGTTCGCTGCCTGTCCATGTTGCTGTATTGTGTTGTGTTTGTTATTTGTATAGGTTTTTCTGTAATTTGTTTTTGTTTTGGTTGGGCTTGTTCTACTGTATCGTTGTTTTCTCAGTGTATTATTGCCGTTGTTACTGTTGTGTAGATTTGTGCATGAGTGTATGTTCTGCTGTGTGTGGAGTCACAATTTGAGCAAAGGACCGTGTATTTATAGTCACCCCCGGATTATTTGCATAGTAATATTTTGTGGCCTCATACATAGTACACCTCTGCTGGATTTTAATTCTCAAAAACTCTTTCTGGCGAAGGAATTTCGGGCACTTAGGGTCACTAGACTTATGTGTGTTGACTTCTTTGCGCAGTACTGCTGACCACTACAGTTCTTTTCGATGTTATCATGCGCGGTATTCTTTTGGCACTCATGGGACTTCATCCTCACTAATACATCGCTTTAATGTGTGTCCTAGTATGTGGCATCTACGAAGAGCTTTTGAAGAATTTACACAAACAAACATGTCGTCAAGCAATGGCGGATTGCTGCAATGGTAGTAGGTTGAATTAATTATATGAAAATCATGAAGTGCGGTAAGGAAAGCAAAGTTCAGGGTTGGCATATTTTTGTTTAAAATATTTATATATTTTGTAATTGTATTGAGTACTTGTAATTCTGCATACACCAAGCACATTCTAACGCATAGTTCATTTGAAATAAATTCTATTTATGCGCATAACACAAGACAACAAATTGGTACATTGATACGCTAAAATGGGATATACATATACCCCTTCCATATAGCTTTATATTCTAAGATTACAGTGATACAAGATACGCTAAATTATATAAACTTTTTGCGCTATTAAACGATTGGCTGGATCGAACACCCCATCGACTGAATTTGTTATGTACAGTACTTAAACGTTTTTACAGCGAAATCTCAAGCTTCCACGAGCTTCAATATTAGATAACTAAACATCTATGCCGAATACATCTACAATTTTGGCACATCGATAGCTAAGGTCTAGGACTTCAAAAAAAAATTATAAAGAAAAATCCGCTAAAGGTTTCTTCTGGGTCAAAAGTCGACAAATTTCAAAAAGTATTATTATTAACAATAAATTCGTTCTATTTGGTACCAGAGCATTATTTTTTTTTGATACTTCAGGGAAATCCCTTTTATATGAGAACTCCTCATAAAAAGGGGGAAAGGGTCAAGAGGCAAAATAAAATGGGTCAAATATTTTTGCATCGGAGGGGGTGATGTGAACGTTGTTCGCTTTGATACATGGAATCGCTGAATATGAATATTAATCCCATGAAGTATTATTTTCCTCGTTTTGATCTTTTAAATTAACAATTAACAGAACCGATTAAAGAAACGTCTGCCTCTGACAAATATTCACTGTTAAAACTGGGTACATATTCTGTTTCACTAACCGCCGGGCTATTCGGCTCCTTCTCAACTGAATCCCACACCTTGTCCTGCAGAATACTGCAGAGTTGGGTAATATTTAAATAAAAAGACTTAAGTTCTACTTAAAGTACATTTTCGTTACTTAAGACTTATTACTCAATACTTTTGAAATGCCCTACTTAGTACTTGAACATAAATACCTGCTTCTATTTACTTGTACTTAAGACTTAGTTTTGTATTCAAGCACCAAGATTCTTACTTAAGTATTTCTCAGTCTATGAAGTACCTACAAATATTTAACTCTTCGTAGAAAAGTGAAACTCCTTTTTTTTTGTTGTATTTTAAAGGACGCAAAGAACTGTCAAAGCATGTGCCGCACTCACGCGTCAAGGAAGAGCTTTAGACAAACTAATAACATACAAACAAGACTCGCTCGAATATAAAATCGACGATGCCTCGACTTGATGACATAACCAAGGGTAAGCAAACAATGCCTCGCTCCAATATAAAATCAACGATGCCTCGAACTGATGTAGGGAAGGCCTCAATTTTTTCTTAGAAATTTATGGAAATTTTTTTGTTAGAAATTTTATGCATTATTGGAATATAAAATCGACGATGCCTCGACTTGATGACATAACCAAGGGTAAGCAAGCAATGCCTCGCTCCAATATAAAATCAACGATGTCTCGAACTGATGTAGGGAAGGCCTCAATTTTTTCTTAGAAATTTATGGAAATTTTTTTGTTAGAATTTTTATGCATTATTGGAATATAAAATCGACGATGCCTCGACTTGATAACATAACCAAGGGTAAGCAAACAATGCCTCGCTCCAATATAAAATCAACGATGCCTCGACTGATGTAGGGAAGGCCTCAATTTTTTCTTAGAAATGTATTGGGAATTTTTTCGTTAGAATTTTCATGCATTATTGGAATATAAAATCGACGATGCCTCGACTTGATAACATAACCAAGGGTAAGCAAATAATGCCTCGCTCCAATATAAAATCAACGATGCCTCGAACTGATGTAGGGAAGGCCTCAATTTTTTCTTAGAAATTTATTGGGAATTTTTTCGTTAGAATTTTATGCATATTTTATGCATTATTGGAAGTGACAATTGATGCTTGGGCGGACCTCTAATAGTTTTTATGAGTGTAGCAATGAAAAGTGAATGTTTTACTCTACGCACAGCGCCGACACCTATAAAAAACTATAAATAGTAGCCACTGGTTACTATACGGGTGTTTCCCACTAGGAGGTCAGTAGAGCGGGAGGTGATATTACTCATCTAGACGAACCAAAAATTGTATGGCAGGGGGGGGGGGCATAGCAACCGTTTAGGTGATACAGGGTGATTATGAAAAAAAGATAGCTTTTTATAAATCACCCTGTATATTGAAGAGTACAGTACAGGGCATACGGTCACAGTTAAGAGCTCATTGTATGCAGAACTTCATGACCTTTCCAACTATCACGCAACCAGCCCCATACAACTCTCCCCTTATAACTATATTTCGGATTTTCTTACCTTTCTTTAAATTTAACCTCTATTATTTTTGCAAAACGGTCGTTAACATACCTTTTTTTATAAAAACTGTAAACTGTAGACTCACTGCTTTAATATGACCTATTACACCCAATGTGCTATCTGAAGCCCTTTAAGAGTTATTAGCTCTAAACCTATTCTCAAAACTATTTTCAAACCTATTCTCAACGATAATTTGTTCCCTTAGCACGTCATTTTAAAAAATATCGTCTAATTTCGATGTGACCTGAGTAGGTTATAAGTTAATAACTGTTTAACGGCTACAGTTAACACATAGGGTGTAATAGATCAACTTAAAGAGGAGAGTCTACAGTTTACAGTTTTTATAAAAAAAGTTATGTTAACGACCTTTTTGCAAAAATAATAGAGGTTAAATTTAAAAAAAAGGTCAGAAAATCGGAATTTTTTAGTTTAGACAACCATAATTGTTGAGGGAAGAGTGGTACGGGGCTGGTTGAGAGGTGGTTGGAAAGGCCATGAAGTTCTGCATACAATGAGCTCTTAACTATGACCGTACGCCCTGTACTTTTCAATATACAGGGATATTTGTAAAAAACTAGCTTTTTTTGATAATCATCCTGTAACTCCTAAACGGTTGATATGCCCCCCTCCCCTGCCATACAATTTTTGGTTCGTCTAGGTGAGTACTATCATCTCCCGCTCTACTGACCTCCTAGTGGGAAACACCCTGTATACATATTATAGTTTTCAAAAGATATTTATTTATTAATATCTATTAACTGAACTCTATAAACTTCATTATATTACTGCAAACGTATAAAGATTCTAAGAAATTGCTTCAAAAAGTTCTCAGTACTTTTTATAGACTTAGTACTTAGTTACAAGTACTTTTCATATATGCGGTACTTCTACTTACGCTGAAGTACTCCGGCCTTCGGTACTTGTACTTAAGTACTTTTTCTTTTGTACTTGCTCAGCTCTGTAGAATAGCCATATTTGAGTTTTTCATCTATATAGAAATCACACCTGTGGCAACAAACAGAATTCAATTAATTTTATTAAAAAACAAAAATTATTTTGCTTTACCTATATGTAGTTTTATTTTTATTCAAAAGAAACAACTTATGCTACTGAATATCAATCATGTCCAAATTTTTCTGCGTTTTGTAATACTTTTATTCGACATTTCATCAATGTCTGCAAAAAGTTGGAAAAATCCTACCGGTTCTGGTGAAACTCCGTCCGTTATTTTAATATCAGCTCTGTATCTGCCAGATGGGATCACAAGATGCAGCATGTCGTTAATAATATATCCACTTTTAAAGCTAATTTCACCCTAGAATAATATGAATACAATTTTTTTAATTTGTCTCATAATGTTTTTAAATTACAATGTTTATTATTTTACCGTATATGGGCACGAGTGATTTATATTGGTAAATTTCGCAACAGCATCCATTGCACTTTTCAACATCGGAGACCGTCTTCCCTTCCTGAAAGCGTCGCACAAATTAATGTCGTAAGTAACGACAAAACGTCTATAACCGTTGTAAAACTTGAAAGATTCAGCATGCACCTACATATTTATATTATATAAGTATAAAAAAATATAATTTTAATCCAAATTTGTTTCATATTATAATTGTCTACCAAAAAATTGTTCAAAGGTTTAATTAATTCCGCCTTAAGAGTGAGTTCTTGCTTATTTCGATTAATAGCCTTCAGCCTGCATTCATCGTTTTTAATCCACTCTGGATTAAAATTGCACAGCAGTTTAGTCAATTTTACAGCATTGAATGAATTCTGAATGAAAAAGCAGATAATTGAATTAAAAATTCTAATTCACAAAAATATATTACCACTGTTGCACTCTCTGTTCGCTGCATCATTGCTAACAAAAGAATATTGAAAACTGTAAATACACTTAACTTGCCCATTATACCGACAAAATGAAACTAAATTTTGTAAGTTTGTGAATTATTAACAGAGTTGTAATAATAGAAGAACGGTGATTATACTCTAATTTTTATTTCAATATTTTGATAATTGTTTTAATTTCAACTGAAATAATTGATGAAACAAAGATTCATATGAATGATATG
This sequence comes from Dioctria linearis, assembly GCA_963930735.1. Taxonomy (NCBI): domain Eukaryota; kingdom Metazoa; phylum Arthropoda; class Insecta; order Diptera; family Asilidae; genus Dioctria; species Dioctria linearis. The sequence goes on along the minus strand of OZ005741.1, from coordinate 323,809,461 downwards.
CTCGGTCACTTGGTACGGATGTAGTTTCTGTGAGGTTTAATCACAAAATTGAAAATTAGGTAGAGATATTTAAATTGTGCAAAAAGGTGTTTAGTGTGCTTTAGCTGAGAACTCAGGCCGTACATTTCTATCATACTAGTAATCTTGCAGGATTTTAATTTCAAGGGCATTTAATAATCAACATTTTCAGTTCTGTGAAGTTTTCAGAGTTTTTAGGGACTTAAAGTTTTGTTAATGAATTGTGAAGGTAAGAACTGAAGTAGAGCTCGAAGGTTTTTTGGACTCTTAACATTTAAATATGTCCCAAATTAAAGATGGAGCCTTAGAGCTCAGTACAATTTTCAGTGATAAATTTTGTAGGCATATTATAAACACAAACAAACACTAATTTACTCTTAAAATATTTTACCTCAACAGCTATAAGCTCATTTATCTTGTCTTTGTCTTGGAATATTTAACAATTATTCATTCCAACTCGATTCTTACCATCGTTGGGAGAAACCTTAAGTTTATTCAACCAGATTTAAGATATAAGTATGGAGCATGAATATTGGAACTGGGTTATTTTAAACTCCTAGCATTATTATTCTCCACGTAAAACCCTTTAGCCCGGGTAATAAACATCGAGCATCGTATTTGGTATGGTATGTTTGTGTTAAGTTATCAGTAGTATACAGCATCAATAGAATACCATCAAGAAGCAACAAAAACCTAGTTTCTTACTATCAGACCTAACATCACAAAATCCTGCAGAAATATTCTTAAATATCAAAAGGCACATCAAAGTTAAACAAATTTCCATCATTAACGAAATATTAGACTATGCAAACGGTAAAATAAAAATTCAAATTACTTTTAAACTTCATGAATAGTCAATCCTCTCATTCAAACTTCTTACACGAATTTCTCTTTAAATCGAATTATTTGTACACTTCGGTTCCAGCCTTCGAGCTGGTAACAACTCATTAAAATTTCATTACTCCAAAATGGAGCCTACCACTATAGTGAACAAGTTTATTCATGTTTTAATCACTCCAAAATGGAGCTAACAAATTAACTAAACAGTAAACCAAATAAACTAATAATAATAACAACTAATATACTTATACATCTAATTTTCCTAAAAGTTCTAATTACATAAATTAATTTTCTAAAAACAACTATAATACAAATTAGTACGGACGCGTGGCGTCGATAACCTCATTAATGTGGAAACTTGTTTAACCACTCCAAAATGGAGCTAACAAATAAACAAAACAAATAATATTCTAAAAGATTTAAATATATTACCTAACTTTTTTTAAGAAAAAATTACAACTATATATTTATAAATAAGGGCGCGTGGCGTCACATACATAACCACACATTGTGTGAAAACTTTTAATTGGTCCCCCAACTACAACTATCATCCCACTTTTTGGCGTTATACCTCATAGGGTCGAGTCAGGGAGAGGAAACTCCAGCACCCAATTAGTGGAGCCCAAAGTTTTCTATCTCCAAAACCAAGAAGAAGAAAGAAAGAAAGAATTATTTGTACTTCATTTGGCACTCCCTTCGATTTTTCATAGAAAACTTCTCTTAATTCGGAAACCTCCCCAAGTCAAACAAATTTCAAAAAATTGTTTGAACTTTTTTCTTACTATTCACACTCTTCTAACTCGAATATATTCAGATAAACCCTTGCTACATGTTTGTACCGCTTGCTATGGCTCGATTTTTATGATTTTATTAATTAACCAATGCTTATACCTCTCAAGTTTATGAAAGAATTCGTATTAAAAATAAAAATTGCTATTTAGTAGTTCAAAGGACATCTATTTATAACCATAAATTATCTCACTGCCTTTTAGGTTTGATTCTGAGAAAATAGTCTAGTTATGACTTTTTAATAGTATTATTTAAATCGCTGGACCTTTCTTTCATCCTTTTAAAGTTTTTTTCATTTGAGTGATATGCGCCATACAGTTATAAATCCTTCCAAAATTATCCACCAAAAATACAGTAGATAAATAATAAATTTCTTCTTTTTTTTCTTCTTCTTCGCAATACCTTTTTTGCTGTAAATTGAAATGACTAAGTCTTCCTGGCGCTAAGAGTATGTTTCTTCTCTTCGTTTTTTTTTTTTGTATATAACTTGGAGCAATGAAACGGGTCAATTAGAAACGATAAACTTTTTATTTATAATACACGACACAAATAAATGTATCAGCGTTCTTGACTAAATTCGATAAAAATAAATAAAATCTAAGCTCAAAGAAATATCCAAGGGTATGGATTATTGTTTTAATGATTTACTTCTTCGTATCCGATTTCGCTTGCTTTTCTATGTTAACTTCAATTTTTTCCCAATCTGCCATTGATTTCTCTTTGATATCTATTGACTTTCCATTTCGGTAAGCACCTAGAAAATATATAAAAATGGGAAATCAATACGAGGAAGCTGTTTAACAAATATACCGGCAAGATACTTTGAGATTCCGTCCTTCATTTCTTCTAGAACTTCCTTAGATGTGTATAAAATTTCGTTTTGAACAGAAGTATCGAAATTCGCTGAGTCGTAGACTGCAGCGTATAGTGAATTTCGGTCATGATTTAAAGCAGCCTGTGGAAATTTTGAGATGCTCAATGCTAGATTAACTGCTTGCCCTAACGCAGTACCCGTTGCTACAATTCTATTGGCTATACCATATTCGAATGCTTCTTTAGCGGAAACCTTTCTGCCGGTTAAAATAAGATCTAAAGCACGAGAAAGGCCAATCATTGCAGGCAAGCGTGCAGTACCTCCATCGACAACAGGAACGCCAATGCGTCGATTAAAAAATCCTAAAATGGCGCTATCTTCCATTACTCGCAAGTCGCACATTAGTGCTAACTCAAGACCGTTTGCAACGCAATACCCATTTATGCTACAGACCAAAGGTTTCTTTATATGTCGTCTAGTCGGACCCTTAGGAGACATTATTATAGTTAATTATCTTAAAAATTATTCTCTATTAATCTTACAACAGATCCTTCAGCCTGCATTAAAATTTCAGTGTTTATATTCTCGCCACCCAATTCATTTATATCATAGCCTGAACAGAAAGAGCCTCCCACTCCGTAAAGTACACCAACAGAAGAAGTTTCATCTTGTTCAAATTTATCAATTGCCTCGCATAATTGTTTTGCGGCTACAGAGTTCACAGCGTTCCGTTGGTCAGGTCTATTAATTCCAATAAGAGTAATGGGGCCATCTTTCTCAAAACAAATCAATTGTTCTTCCTTTGAGGGTTCGGATTTTACAGGTGCGGTGGCGGCTTCTTCATTTGCTGTTGGGTCTATCAAATAAAAAATTAAACAACTTTCATCTCAATGAAATGAAATAAGAGTAACGTTTAAGGAATCTCAAAGCTCACCACTTTTACCCTTTTCTGCAGTATCTGTAGCTAAAAATCTGACAGATTGTCTTATAATTGGGAAACCTTGTCGTCGGAGAAATTCTGTTATAAATGTTTTAAGCATCTTATCTATTTTTAATTACAATTCACTTAGTATTGAACGCTCTTTTAAACGTATGATCTTCTTATTACAAATTAAAACTAAACCGGCAAACTAATTTGACATTTAACCACGGAATTTTGACAGATACAGAACCATTTGTTGGACCATTTGGATTTGGCTTGACTTTCGACTTGACATTTGACTGGACTTCTCGATTCGAAGAAACGATACTTCGAGAATCGTCATGAATAATAAGATTTGGTATAAATTTTAAATATAAATTGAAATGGTCGAAATATTCTAAATATTAAAAATAATCAATTTTCACCATTTGTTTTCTCCCGATAAATAAATATCGTTCCATTCGGAAAAAGTCAGATTTTCTTCATGTGATTGTAATCAGACAGACCATATTGAAACTCTTCGCATTAGATAATAATAATATGTAAAAGAACAGAAGAAAAATTAACAGGGGTGCTAAATTTAAAGAAGAACTTATCGTTTTCACAGTATACGTAAGAATCCAAAATGTTTGTATTGCAATTGCAACCCTACGAAGGAGTTTATTTATTTAGAACTTCATCAAAGATCTGACTACTAAGTTTACAAAAAGAAAGAAAAAAAATTATACATATGTAAGCAATGATAATGACCAAAAGTGAACAATCAATAATAATAAAATGAAAAGTAACCTTAACTAAGCTGATCTCTTAATTGACCTTTTGAAAGATGAAAGTCAATGCAATCAAACTGGTTGTTAAAGAGACGAGACAATGATGAAATCGGCTCGTGAAAACCATAGTTCGTACTATGATGAGGAACGACGAGGAAGTCGTGGTTCCTCAAGGAGCGCGCAGGAATAGATAAATTGAAAGTATTTAAGAGCTCAGGAGAATTTGTCGCTCCCTGTATACACTGAAACGCAAAAACAACTCTGGAAGTTTTTCGCCTATTTTCAAGAGAATCCAATGGAAAGAGTTTAAGCCTATCAACATATGGAGGTAAAATAATAGGGTTATGCCAATGAAGTCTACGCAGAGCAAAACGAACGAATCTCCGCTGCACAGCCTCAATACGATTTATGTATACAGCATAAAAATGAGACCAGACCGGACTGGCATACTCCAAAATAGGTCTAACGAATGTACAGTAAAGGACCTTCGTTATAAATGGATCATTAAACTCCTTTGACCTTCTCTTTACAAACCCCAGAGTAGCATTAGCCCTGGCAACGATTGTATTAATATGATCCTCGAAGGAAAGACGTGTGTTAAGGAAGACACCCAAGTCCTTGGTTTTGTCAAGTCTAGATAATAAGCATCCGTCTAAAGTATAACTGAAGTTCAATGGCCTCCTTTTACGAGAAAAGGACATAGCAGTACATTTGTTGATGTTGAGAGGAAGACAGTTAATAGCACACCATTTATGAAAGGTGTCTAAGTCCAAATTGAGAATTCCACACTCGTTTTCATTAGAAACAATACGGAAGATTTTGGCATCGTCAGCATAGCAAAGTATTCTTGAATTAGTCAAAATCAGAGATACGTCATTAATGAAAATAATAATTACCCGATTTGTCCCATTTTCGAACTTAATTTAACTTTTTTTTTTAAAGACCATATGCAACATTTCACGGCGTTCTCGAGTGTGGATGGATGGAAAGATGGACGGATAGCTGGACGGACGAACATACAAAAATCAAAATAACTTTTCATTTTATGAATGGGTGTCTGTCTAATCCATTTTGCTCTACGATCATAATTTCTAGGTATTATAAACGGAATAACAAATTTGTATACCTTTTAGATTTCATCTAGGGTATAAGAATAATCAATAGTTTTTAAGAACTGATTTTGTCAGATTAGAAACTTTTGCTTTTAGTTGCGCTTAGTAATTTTCTATGCTTCTTTAAGTCGGAGGGCAAACTACTTGGATGTTGAAATGAAATTTTCGCGGTAGGTATGACAAGGAGCATCTTTTTGCATATATGTATGGAAGGATATAAGAATAGGAAGTTCATATAGAGGAGCAAAGACATAACTAAATAAAATAAATCCTGGCGCATCGTTATTTCGATGAAATATAAAAGATAGGCATCATTTGTACTGATGTAGGTCCAAATCATAACCGCCGGTTGTTGTTTCAAAGTTTGGAGTACTTATACCTTATACCGTTCTCCTGGTTTTCGTTGGAATTCGTTGCTATAATTATCAACTATGAGTTTTAAAACTTATTATTTTTATACCCTAGTTGAAATCTCATAACTAAGTTTGGCAGACTAAAATGGATTGAACACTTACGCTTAATATTAAAAGTTATTTTGATTTCTGTATGTCTGTCTGTCTGTCTGCCCGTTAATCTGTCCGTCCCGTCCGTCCTGACGATAATTCGAGAACGCGTTTTTTTAGAGAGCTGACATTTTGCACCCGCTTCTTTAAATAAAGACCAATGATAGACCAGGAGGGTGATTCTGTGCTCTTTGTCGTTCTATTTAGTCGTGAATTTTGACATATTTTGTCGAGTTTTTTCTTTTAACACAGTTCATTTTGTGTCTTCACTATTAATACCAGAAAATGAACTATAATGAATTTTCGATGAGCAAACGTCAATTCAATTCAATTCAATTTCTTTTATTCGACTTCAGAAATAATACATATTTGTTTTTAACTTATAACTTATAATTCTTAACTGTATATATATGTTATGAGCTGAAATGTATTGCTCAGCAGCTTTGACTTTTATAATTTTATTTTCATACAGACGAGCAAATGGCATAAGATTAATTGACAATGTCACTAATGTATAACCTGATTACAACTCACACTTGCGACCGGTGTGAATTGAACCTGTTGGTTTTTTTTTTTTTTTTTTTTTTTTTTTTTTTTTTTTTTTTTAGTAACAAACAACAACACTTATAGACTAAAGGAATACATACTGAAAGTATCCAGCTCCTGATACACTTTTCATTTATAAAGGAGCTTACGGTTAAATACTTTATCACAGGGAGCAAGAGAACGATTATAGACTCTATCTTATTTGAGGGTTACAATTTTACATTTAGTTTTGTCTTAAGATTGTTTTTAGATACCTTATAGACAGTTTTATCCTCTGTTTTGATTAACTAGTGAGGATATTTTGTAATATTTCGGAATTTTATGTTTATCGTTCAAATCTTGCAGGAGATCTAATGAGTTGCTATTAATTAGGCTTACGGGTGAGGGGTAGTAGCTGTCCCCAAGTCTTGAATTTATGTTATCCCTATAAATTTCGTTAATTAAGATGTTCTTGAGGCTAGGAAGATTATTCAGAAATTTTGAGCTGAGGTTGAGCATGTATCTAATTAATGGGGTTATATTTGTTTTTTCATATATGTAATTATTTGAATATTTTTTTGTTCTAGATTGGAAATGTTTTCTTATGCAGAGTCTGAGGATCCATCTTTCCAAGATCTCTATATGTTGAGCTATAGTTGGGGATATTGTGAACCAGCAAATAAAACCATAAGTAATAGTAGGTCTAATTAGTTGCTTGTAGATTAGAAGTTTAGTGTGGGTTGATAAGCTGCTATGCTTTAGCAGAGGCATCAGGAATGAGCAAACGTCAACACGACTAAATAATCGACAAATTAGTCAACTGTCAACTGCTCCCAGAGGTTGTGACAAAAATTTTACACTGGTAAATGGATATTCTACACCTAATTAGAGCAATACAAAGTGCTTAAATTCAAAATAATATTTTGAGTTTGTAATGTGAAGTGTCATTTTCAGTTCATTCTATGTAATGCAGGGCTTGCTGAACTGAATAAAAACACGAAAAAATCAGTAGAAAAGTTCATTTCATTTAGTCGTATATTTTGACATTCAAGTACGACAAAAGATCAGAATCACCCTCCAGATCAGCTGTGCTGACATTACATTGAAATTATGAATTCATCCAAGCGCAACGGAATGGCTCGCAAAGTGATGATATGGAAGGAAGTATTGCAATTAGGACTTCATACTTGGCGCGCATGCCATACACTATGGAATAATCGTGCTAATGCATCCATTTTCTCTGAAAATTCATAGAGTAATCCGTATAAATGTAGGTAGATTGTTTTCAGCGATAATGCGGCATGAACATATCGGCACGAACTTGCTATGATCTGAGTAATTATGATAAAATCAAACGTTGTTGTACTATATATAAAATTTTGGAGTGGAAAAAACCACAAAAACAAATCCATAATGGGTAAAGTTTTCCTGAAAAAAGTTGAGCAATAGTTTTTTTAATTTGGATGAACGATTTCTAATTAGATTTTAATTTGTTTAGCTTCTGATCAAATATAATAACCACGTAAATGCATCGAATTAAGATAAAATTTTGTTTAGAAAATAGTAGTTTCATGTGAGCTTTGCTATAATAAAATTAAATCTAAATTTTCACATAATTATTTCAAGATTATAGATAAATAATAATAATTGGAATTTTTAAAAATGCCGTAAATTAAGAAATGGTCTTTGGCTCTTATATTTCAACTAAATGGATGGACACTTTAATCTTATTCTCTATATTATTATATTTACGTTTTACAATAAGGTAAGTATTTGTTTGTTTGTTTTTTTACTTTAAACGTTGCGTCACATTTGCTAGAGCTACAGCGAAAGCTTGAAGGGCTTTAAATGGGTATTGAAAATCGAGGGTTTCCATCGATTCGCCCAAATTGCATCACCTGTGAAAAAATGAAATACTTTTAAATAGCGAAAGATTATGATTGAGTAATAGTTGGAACATTAATAGTGAACTGAGTGTAATCTCTCTAAGACAAAGATGGTGCTTTTCACTAGGAAAAGGAAAAAAATTAGAGTTTAGACAGGTAATACTAAATTAACCCTATATTGTGTCGTACTAAACTCCAAGCGCGTAGCTGGAGAATAATATATTATACGTGTAAATATTGTTACGTGCAATAGAAAGAGACAACTGGTGAGATCTACTGGCAATAAACAACTTCAGGTTCGGAGAATAAATGGCTTCAGGTTCGGAGAATCGATTATGAAATCTACAGGAAAGTTCAGGAATAGAACAAATAGAATAGTCAAGAAGCTTTTGGAATAGAACACTCCAGAATAATCCGGAGAGTTTCTAGGGTATAAATATAACAGTTGTCATCGCCAGAAAAAGAGTCTTGTTTTAGACGTTGCAATGTTAAGAAGCGAAAGTAATAAAGAAGCGATAGTGTGTAATTAGATTGCGATAATTGAAAGTACAGTGTTAGCGATAATTAGAGTTGAGTTGATTAAATGAATGTTTGTGAATTTTATATGATTAGATTGAAATAAAGAACTTATATATTAATTATTTAATATTGTGTTTTAAATAACGAACCAAAGGCCACGCTCGCAACAACTGGTGTCAGAAGTGAAATAAATTCGCGAAATAAAGTGGTGGCAATTGACTAAAAATTAAAAGAGTGATTAATTTTGAGAAATTGTGTTAAATTGTGAAAGTTCTGGAAAATAATTTATATTCATCTATAAGAGAATTACTAAAATAATGGGGCGCAAAGTGGACGAGCTTCGAACGCAGGATTTGAAAGTGGAGTTAGGGAACCGGTCATTACAAACAACAGGCATAAAGAAAGTTTTAGTCGAGCGACTTAGACAATCTTTGATAGAGGAAGGAAAGAATCTTGAAACATTTGTTTTCGAAGAGAACTTGGAAGAAATCGAAGTTGAAGAAGCGCCTGCGATGAAAATGGAACAGCTTTTGAGTACTTTAATGAGTAAAATGGAAGCCCGTTTTGATGAGCAAAAGAATTCTCTCGAGGAACAAAAGAATTCTCTCGAGGAACAAAAGAAATCTATGGAAACCCGTCTGGACGAGCAAAAGAATGATTTTGAGGAACAAAAGAATTCTCTGGAATCCCGTTGGGATGAACAAAAGAATTCTTTGCAGAATTGTCTAGAAACTTGTTTGGAGGAACAGAAGAAATTTCTGAAAGTTTCATTAGACGAACAAAATATGAAAATTGAAGGAATACAGCAGGAAGTGTTGGAAGTTCCACAACAAGTGTCGGGAGTACAACAAAATGTCACGGAACAGCTTGATAACTTTAAAGCAGATCTGGAAAGAATAAAGCATCGTCAGCCTCTAGCAACTGAAATATCCGGTGCAGGTAGAATGAAACCTCCCATATTTGATGGACAAAATTCGTGGCATATCTTCAAGAGACAATTCGAGGCAGCTTCAGAGGTAAATGGATGGAATGATGAAGACAAAGCTATAGCTCTGGTGTTAGCACTTCGAGGTCCTGCGTCAGAACTCTTACAAACTGTACCGATTGAAAATCAACGTAATTACTCTTCATTAGTACAGGCGATAGAATTACGTTACGGAAATGAGCACATGCAGCAAGTATATCGCCTACAGTTGCGCAACAGGATTCGAAAACATGGCGAATTACTACAACAACTGCAGGCAGATGTAGAAAGATTAGCGCATTTGTTATACTCCAACGTGAATGCGGATTTTCTCAATGAAGTGGCGACGGAGGCATTTGTGAACGCTATTACAGATCAAAATTTACAGCAATCATTAAGGCTAGCAGGAAAGAAATCAACAGCAGAAGCACTAGCCTATGCATTAGCATACGAATCCGCCAGACAAGCTTCACGGAGTGCAGTACGAGTGAGAGAAATTTCAGTGGAAGAATGTACTTGTAACAGAGTGCAATCATCACAGAGCCCGCCTTCACGTGGTGTCCCTCGATGCTGGAATTGTAATAAACCAGGGCACCTTCAAAGAGACTGCAGAAAACGTCGACGAGTGGAATCACCAGAACAAGAGGGGAAAGAAGAATGCCAAAGATGTCGAGCCAGGGAACAAGCTTTTCGTGGAGAGACTAGATATCAAGCAGCGACTAGTCGCATCGCCTCTCCTGTTGAGCAGTCGGAAAACTAGTAAAAACCAACTTTATGAGGAAGAAGCTGGTTGGTGGAATCGACAGCCCCGAAGTCATCATCCAAGTAGGTCAGTTACAGAGAAATAATAGCAGTCTTGTTATATATGGAAGTGTAGGAAAATATGACTGCGCAGTTACTATCGATACTGGAGCTTCAAGATCAATTATTAGAGCAGATCTTGTTAAGAACAAATGGCTTCACAACACCACCAAATATCTACTAAGAACAGCAACTGAAGCGGCAGCACAGGTGTTTGGAGAAATAACTTTAGATGTTCAACTAGGCGAACTACTATTTCCTCACACTTTCCTGGTTTCAGACATAATGGATGACTGCATTCTTGGAATAGACTTCATGACCACATACAAAATAAATCTGGATGTCGGAGAGCGGATTCTCAAATATGGCAACATAGAAATTCCTATGAAACTAGGAGAAGAAGCAGATCATCCTGCGAAAGTAAGGTCGATGATTTGCGAAAATATTACTCTTTCGCCATGCTCCGAGAAACTAATATGGACAAAGCTTACTGATGACATCGGGACCTGCCGATTCTATCTGGTGGAGCCTAACCTCACAAATTTACATCGAACATCATCGTTGGCAAGACTTTAGTGAAGGCAGAAGGTGCAACATTAATTCCAGTCAGAGTGCTTAACACATCCGAAAACGAGGTACAACTAAAAGAAGGTGCTATAATTGGAAATTGTGAACCCGTTTACCAAATCGTCAATTTAGATAATGGTAGTAATGTCAAGGAGACAAAAACTATACCAGCTACTACCCAACAGGTTCAGAAACTTCTTTCGTCCAGTGCCTTAAGTGAACAACAACACAACGATGCCAAAGAGGTGATCGATGAATTTTCGGAATTATTTGCAATGAATGATGATGACTATGGTAAAACGAATCTTGTCCAGCATCGAATCGATACAGGAGATTCCAGACCCATTCGACAGACACCACGAAGATTGCCATTAGCCAAACAACCAGAAGTTGCAGACATGATGAACTCCATGAAGAAACAAGGCATCATAGAGGAATCTAACAGCCCTTGGACATCGCCGATTGTTCTGGTTAGGAAGAAGGATGGCAGCACCCGATTCTGTGTAGACTACCGCCAACTAAATAACGTGACGAGAAAAGATAGCTATCCATTACCAAGGATTGATGACACATTGGATACCCTTTCCGGAGCGCAATGGTTTTCCACGCTGGATTTGAAGAGTGGTTACTGGTAAGTGGAAATACATCCCGAGGACCGAGAGAAAACTGCTTTCTCAGTTGGCAGTGGCTTATGGCAATTCAAAGTAATGCCATTTGGGTTATGTAATGCTCCAGCCAGACTCGAACGACTAATGGAATGTGTTCTACGAGGTTTAACCTGGAAAACATGTCTTGTCTATTTGGATGACATAATAGTAATCGGAAGGGCATTCATGGAACATAAAAACAACTTACGGGATGTACTTCAAAGACTCAAAGATGCAAAATTAAAGCTCAGTGCGAGTAAATGTGCTCTATTCAAAAATGATGTTAAATATTTAGGGCACATAGTTTCATCACAAAGAGTGAGAACCGATCCAGAGAAGATAGAAGCCGTCAAAAATTGGCCAGTTCCAAAGGATAAACATCAATTACGGAGTTTTCTTGGTTTAGCTACCTACTACAGGCGATTCGTGAAAGGTTTTGCAGGTATAGCAAGAAGCCTACATCAACTTACCGAAAAGGGAAAGCCGTTCATATGGTCGGATAAATGCAACGAAAGTTTTGAAAATTTGAAGCAACAGCTCTGTGAGGCACCAGAACTTCACTATCCAAAGCTGGGAAAAACATTTACATTAGACACGGATGCCAGCAATGAAGGTATTGGTGCAGGAAGAGAATGGTCAAGAAGTTCCAGTAGCTTACTATAGCAAAGCACTTTCAAAGTCAGAGAAAAATTATTGTGCTACAAGAAAGGAGCTACTTGCCATTGTAAGTTCAACAAAGCATTTTCATAAATATCTCTACGGACAGAAATTCATCCTTCGCACCGACCATGCAGCGCTTAAATGGCTTCTGTAGTTTAAGAATCCTGAGGGACAAGTGGCGAGATGGATAGAGCGACTCCAGGCTTATGATTTTGAAATACAACACCGAAGAGGTCGTATCCATGGAAATGCAGACGCCCTTTCACGACGTCCATGCAAACTTGAATGCAAACAACAGCAACTATACAGTTGGTAACCGTGGAGCCATCTACAGGTTGGGGCAACGAGGACCGACGAACAGCACAATGAGAAGATCCGGACATTTCACCTATTCTTGCTTGGAAAGAAGACATGGAAAGACCAGACTGGAAGGATATTTCGGAACGGAGTGAGAAGCTGAAAAGTTACTGGGCTCAATGGAACTCTCTTCATGTTGAATGTGGTATATTAAAACGCAAGTGGGAAGCACCTAATGGCGAATCTCTCCGAATGCAGATAGTCGTGCCGGCATCAAACGTCAAAGATGTTTTAGAAGAAATGCACGGCGGAACCTCTGGAGGACATTTTGGAGTGAACAAAACCATTTCCAAAATACGAGAAAAGTTTTATTGGTTACATATGCGAGAAGATGTGGAGGAGTGGTGCCGCAGATGCACTGTCTGTGCTGCTTGCAAAGGGCCGCAACACAGAAGCAGAGGAGAAATGCATAAGTATAATGTCGGAGCCCCCTTTGAAAGGATAGCTATAGACATCGCTGGACCTTTTCCAGAAACGGATGGCGGTAATCGTTATATATTAGTTGCCATTGACTATTTCAGTAAATGGCCTGAAGCTTATGCAATCCCTAATCAAGAGGCAACCACAGTTGCGGAACAAATAATAACGAATTGGATCAGTAGGTTTGGTGCGCCTCACGAACTTCATTCGGACCAAGGACGGAACTTAGAATCGCGGACTTTCCAGGAGATGTGTAAAATGTTGGGAATAAGAAAAACTAGAACAACTCCTCTACACCCACAATCTGATGGCATGGTAGAGCGCTTCAACAGAACATTGATCGAGCATCTAAAGAAAGTAGTTGACTATCATCAACGCGATTGGGATCGACATATTCCTGTATTCCTAATGGCTTATAGATCAGCCGTTTATAGTACTACCGGACAAACCCCAGCTAAAGTCATATTCGGAAGAGAGATGCGTTTACCTAGCGACCTCAAATTCGGTACCCCCAGAGGTGAACAAAAGTTACCAGAAGACTGTATCGGGGCTCAAACAACAATTAGCCGATGTACACGAGGCCACGAGGACGAAATTAGCAACAAATACTGATCGGATGAAGACCCGCTATGACTTACGCGCTAATTCCGCAGGATTTAACGAAGGTGATCTTGTTTGGCTGTACAACTCGAAACGACGTAAGGGACGTTCTCCAAAATTGCAACAACACTGGGAAGGACCATATTCAGTAGTAACTAGAATTAATGACGTGGTATACAGGATTCAGCGTGGCACAAGAGGCAAGCACAAAATTGTTCATTTGGACCGCTTGTGTCAATACTACGAGCATCAAGACCGTGGACCACCTGTTGTTCGGGACGAACAAGTTTAAGAAGGGGGCAGTGTTACGTGCAATAGAAAGAGACAACTGGTGACATCTACTGGCAATAAACAACTTCAGGTTCGGAGAGTAAATGACTTCAGGTTCGGAGAATCGATTATGAAATCTACAGGAAAGTTCAGGAATAGAACAAATAGAAAGTCAAGAAGCTTTTGGAATAGAACACTCCAGAATAATCCGGAGAGTTTCTAGGGTATAAATATAACAGTTGTCATCGCCAGAAAAAGAGTCTTGTTTTAGACGTTGCAGTGTTAAGAAGCGAAAGTAATAAAGAAGCGATAGTATGTAATTAGATTGCGATAATTGAAAGTACAGTGTTAGCGATAATTAGAGTTGAGTTGATTAAATGAATGTTTGTGAATTTTATATGATTAGAGTGAAATAAAGAACTTATATATTAATTATTTAATATTGTGTTTTAAATAACGAACCAAAGGCCACGCTCGCAACAATATTTATACAGGTGAAAGAAAATCTTTGGCGTTAGCTTGGGCCTTAAACATAAAGTGGTATGATGTGATGTATAGGCAACCATAGTAAGATCAATCTAGTGCTACGGCTCCATAGTCTGGTGGACGGCACTCAAGAAAAAGTATAATCCGGATGAATTATCGAAAATCGAGAGAGTGGGTGTAACTGGGTGCCTATGCACCAAGTATCACGTGTTTTCAAGGAAGCTCTACTGCAGGGGAATACGGCTGCCAGCGCAGTCAGGCCAAAAGCAAAGAGTTGGTGGAAAGACAGGGAGTGTGGATATTCTTATATCTTTCGTACAATAGATTGCATTTATGGCAATGTCGTAACCAGGGACCGAATCAGTTATGACTTTTTACGAAAAAAGCCAACTTTACTTGTTATTCCTGACCGATAATAATTTGAAACTAAAAAAACTAAGCTGAAAAGGCTTTTTATTTTATCTGACAATAATAAAAAGCCAGTTTGGCTAGAAAAAATAAAAAGCCGGGCTCGCTTTTTATATTTTTACCGAAAAAAAGTATCAAGCCGTTGCGCTTGCTTTCCCAGCTTCAAAACTATTACAGACCAGAAATAACAAGTAAATTAAGCTTTTTTCGTAAAAATTCATAACTGATTCGGTCCCTTAAAGAAGAAGCCAGCTTGGCATTTTATAATTCCGGCTTCAAAACCTGTTACTTCCAGCTCGAAAAAATAAAAAGTCAAGCTGGCTTTTTATTTTTGCCAGAAAAAATAAAAAGCCTTTCCATGTTAGTTTTTTTTTAGCTTTTTTTTTATAAAAAGTTAAGTTTTCAAAAGCTTTACAGGAATCGAAACGGGTTTCACGAGACATCTTTTGGTATGTTCCATTAAATTCCACCATCACGATTTATTCCACCTTTTTTTGTTTAAAATTTTCAAAATACCAGTTATTTTCGGTACCAGGGGCCGGATTCACTAACTTGGAGGGTTGTGGAGTTGTGGAGATGAGAGTTCTCTTGACACTTAACTCTCCACTCGGAATTCTGTAACTCGGGGAATTTGTATTGAGAATTACGAAACTCTCTATTCCACTCGGCAGGACTCTCGGCTGTGTTAGTTGTGGAGAAGTAAGAAGAATATCTCTCAACTGATAATACTGTCTGCTTTTGTTGTGTTTTGTAAAGAGACCTATGTACCTAGGATTTTCAAATTAAATTATAGATTCACTGCATATCCTGGCTATGTTTACAAAAAATTACAAATTACAAATTATGGAAATTCATGCAATACTTACAGAGAAATAAGGATTTTGGTGGTTCAATTGTAATTCACGCGAAATTGGTTAATTTGGTCGTCTTCCAGTAGAGAAGAGATGATATAAAATTTTTTAATATGCACGTTAAAGCTTGTATGTAGGATGAAATCGCATCCAAATTTTGTCCTCTAATTAGATATGTAATTAGTTTTTCAGTCCGCTAAATGGTTTTGGAGATAAATGCAAAATAAGTGAATCAGTCCTTCTTAACATGAAAAAATTGCCTGTAGAGGATTTCTGACGAAAATTTCATTCCCTCCGCCATACCCACCATCTAGAATCCATTGGCATGAACAAAAATTTCCTAGTGTTAACTTTAATTATTGCTAATATTAAATCAAAACCAAAGCCTAAATTTACGCGTAACACTTGAAAACAGCAAAATCATAATCATTTAGGCGCACCACAGTCAAGGAAGAAAACAGCACTACCAAGGCATGCTGGTAGTATCTCCTAATGCCGCTAGGTTGCAGTCAAGGCCAAGGACACATCCAAGACATAAGCCAGTCAAGACTGAAGGCTGAAACATAGTGCGAACGTGAGCGCATTCGGCGTTTGAGCTTTCCTGTAGAATACGTGAGAAGAAGTTGGACAAGTTCTAATGGTGAAGTCGGCTGCGCCCACTGCGCTGGGGTTGCTCTAGTTTCTACTCCAGCGCAACTTTGTAACACAGTGCGAGCGCAAGCGCAGTCGGCGTTTGAGATTTCCTGTAGAATACATGAGAAGAAGTTGGGCAAGTTCTAATGGTGAAGTCGGCTGCGCCCACTGCGCTGAGCAAACGCTGGGGTAGAAATAGCGTTGAGTGATGGTTGCTATCGAGTAGACGTGTATCGAATTCGCTCCCGCTTAATTTAACGTTTAAGTATTTTATCACGGGGCGTGTTATTCTGTCTCCAGCAGTGAACTGATTCGAGAATTATTAATTAATTAATTTCGTTGTTCTGTGCCTTTCCATCTGATTCCTAAGGTGGGGACGATCGATGCTGCATTGACTAGTGCATCAGTCTCACCTCCTGTATTAAACAATACGAGTGGATTAATTGCAGACGAAAACCTTATCAACAAGTTCAATAGTTTGCTGCTACTATTCGAATCCTGATTGCAAGCGTCATTTGTTGATGTCGAGAAACGCTTGCTACTCGTATGTAAAATTGATAACGCTGACTGTCAGTCAGACTTAGAGGTAAATCATATCAAACTTGCTAGAGATAATGATGATCTGCGGCGTATCAGTCGGCTAAGCGAGGCGGTCATCAGGGGCATTTCTGAGATGCCTAACGAAAGTACGATCAATCTACTCAAAGAGTTATCAGTCATACTTCATCATGAGCTATCACCTTATACGGATGCCTTTCGCAAAAAAAAAAACAAAATAAATCCACATTGGCTGACCGACCATTGATTGTTCGCTTTTCTTGTATCAACGAACAAAATGCATTTTTCTCAGCCTTGCGGACACACAAACAAATAAAATTAGGAGAGCTCAATGAATTCTCCTCTGATAATGTTGTTTACATCAACGAGAGTCTCACTTTTAATAATCACCAGCTGCTACGTGAGGCCCTTTAATTGTTTAAATCAAAAAAACTTTCATCTGTCTACACGGTAAACGGTCTTGTACATGTAAAAATAAATAAAAATGAAACTTCATATAGAATTTTAAATTCCTGCCGTTCCTACAAAAGCGCCATTGAACTGAATGTGGATGCTGATGAATGACGTAAAACTTACAGATGGAAATAATATCTCCGCTTACATATTTTTACCTAATATTTTTTAGTTATCGCCTTAAGTAAATTCTATTTACCTACTCTTTATCTTTTTCAGGTGTCAGGTGGAAGATGGATGAGTTAAGAGAGTTGTTCTCGGGGACGGACCTGCACGTGGTTCTTATCAGTGAGTCATGGCTTACACCAGATATTCCTTCAGCTCTTGTTTCAATACCTGGTTACAAACTCTTCCGTTGTGACAGGGAGCGAAGTGTTGCGCGTGGCACTGCAATATATATTCGGGAATGCTTTAAATCCAAGATATTATGCCACTTTCGTGATAGTGTATTAGAATTCATTTGTGTCGAGTTAGATACTGGGCTTGATAAATGCGTTCTTTGCTCAGTCTACTGTCCGCCAGGACTATTTAATCCCGACAGTGTAGGCACCTTTTATGTTTCTCTGTCTGCTCTACTTATAGATACTCTCACATTATTGTCGCGGGTGACTTTAATGTAAATATCTTTCGTAATGACAATCAATCAGACGAATTTCTATTTTTCATCCAAACTCTGCATCTTAGAGTAGTTAACTTCTCCCCTACATATTTCAATTCTGAGTCCCCTTCACAGTTAGATCTTCCACTCACCGCTGACCAGTCTTGTATAATACGCCATTGGCAACTCCACCTCTCTTGTAAAAAAATTTTAGCCGCGCCGACTTACTCTTCTTAGTTTTTTAATTAAATATTCTATACGCAGTAGCGTCCTTTTGGAATGCATTCAGGTCTCTGCTATTATTCCTCTTGACAAAAATACCAATAAATACAATATCTCAAATTACAGACCCAAGGTTTTATTTCCATTTTAGTAGTTTGTACAGCTTTATGAAATATAAATGCATTATAGTATGTACAATAAACTTGCAAAATTCTCTTATTTCTGTATATCTTCTAGTGAAGCTGGAAAACAAATTGACTGTATTTTCACCGGCTTGATGCAATACCCATAGAAGAAGTTATTTCTTCTCGGTATTTCTACTCTCTTTGTAAATTGACCTACTGGACTTCCCCAAGGCTTTTGACTGTGTACCATACGATTGTATGTAATAAGCTGGTTACAAAATACAACTTTTCACTTTATGTAGCTAGGCTTTTGCATAGTTATTTGACAGGTCGTTTACAAACAGTATACTCTAATGGCAGATACTCATTCTACCTCAGTATCAATCGTTCCACAAGGATCAATTCTTGGCCCATTGATTTTTTTGCATGTACATAATCTATTTCCATAGTGAGCTTCATCTTTATGCAAACGACGCGCAGGTATCTTTCTCCAGACCTCTTGGTCGTATTGAGGATGACATAGGTTGCATATATAATCTTCGTAAATTCGATCACGTTTCATTTTATGTAAACACCGTGTTTGGGTTTAACCTTTCCTCTTATTTAGACTTCCGCTCATTGCTGATGATAATAAAAATTATTAAATTTTGTTGCTCGGGTTATCTTTTTATTGATTTTCAGTTCTCTACGTCTAAAAGAACTCTTAACTTAATTTTACCAAAATCTCATGGATTGTTAACTAAGCTCCTGTTCTTCAATCAGACTTTTAAGCTTTATAATGCTTTGCCGCAGGATATTAAACAGTCAATAATGTCGGGCTCTTTCGGTGTCATTAAAAGGAAGATATTTGACTTCTTTATCTCACGTAATATTGCATAGAGACTTAAATATTCCTTCCCACTCTTTTTATGCTTATTTTGAATTTTAAAAGATGCGAATCTTAAATGTATAATAATAATAATATATTAGATACCTGTTTATATAATCATACTTTACGCGTTGACTTTCTTATCTGGTTTTATTAACAACGCTATTAAATATATTCGATCTCATGGAATTCCTTGACAGTACTCTCTCTAATTCTTGTTGCATCTTTATCGTAATAGACTTAGGCTCATCTCTTTAGAAATTGAGATAATTGCAACAGCTCTAATCATTGTATTGTATTCCATTCGTATTCAACCACGCTCTTGCAGTGATTTCCTCCAGGTTCAGCAAGACTATAATAATTATTATAGTAATGAGCAGGTTTCACCAATGTTCCGTTGTCTCAATCATCACTTCAATACAGTTGCTTAAAGTCCAACTGAATGATCAGTTTTATTTTAATAAATAACATTCTTAGGGTCGGTGTCACAGATTTTATTATAAGCTCAAGCTCAAGCTCCTTTATTGGGCTTAAAACCGGCTCGAAGGACCACAGTATGCGAGGATACTCACTAAGGTAGGGAATTGATCGTAAGAGGTGATCTAAATTCTCCCTGTTTTAATAATTGTACATGCAACTAATGAAATATAAAATTAAATGTATGTACAACAATCAAATGTAAATTGAACACTTATAATAAAAAACGACCGTTTCGGAAATTACCATAGCTATTTCATTTCGGGAATTTTTCAAATAACCGTTGTATATCATGGTTATAAATTGAAATGTACATATAATAAAAATTACAGAATATAAAAACAATAATTTAGCCGCTCCAAATTAACTTGAAGCAAACAAAACTTTGGCTTTTTATTGACTAATTTGAAAATTATCTCTCAAAATCTTTAATAAATGTTGTTATAGAAAGTTAAAATTTAGGCTGGCTGCAAAAAACTCGCCCAACATCCAAATATAGAAGCACTTAAGCTTCGTTAACCTATCACAACAGTTAAAAAAAAAGATGGTTAAGGCTTATAGCTCTTAGAGATTAATTTAAGAGGTTGAAAGAAATTTTTTAGCTTGTGACACTTGTTTAAAGGATTCTGCACAAAACACGCACACTAAATTATTATTTATTTGCTTCTTAAAACTCCGATCAAAAAATTTTCTTTTTCCTAAAATGGGGAAGCATTTTATTACCAGAACGCTGCGATGTAATATTTAATTCTCACCAGTTCAGTTGAGTTCCAAAGAATACTTGGGTTCGTTGGTTAGGCTCATACATACATACATACTTACATATATCAGAGAAAATCATAGGAAATGTTTTCTTTGCCAGGATATGAAAAATCTATATTGCGCGGAAAATATTGTTGATAAATGGCGGAAGAGTTAAATCGTCTATAGGGCGTGTATCTTTTTTCCGCTCCGTAGATCGAACAGATTTTGTAGAACGCTCAGAGGACTCTGGAAAAAAGATACAAATCCGGAGTGCTCTGAGTATTCTGGTAGTTTTTTTTTATTGGCAACACTAATGATTTGTGAAATATCTATTGATAATACAAAATTCTTTATAAAAATAAATAAATAATATAAATAAAGTTATAAAAATAAGTAAGGGTGAAGGAAAGGAAGGAAAAATGGAATTTAAAAAAGAATTCACATTTTCGATAGGATTTTTTTGCGCTCTATTGGTATTACTGACGGATTGCTCCAAATGCACCGTAGTTTATCTACGATCAGTTAGAGCATGCTGAGCAATAATAAAGATACACGTTCATAGCGCTCAGAGAACTCTGAAAGTAAATAAAAATACAAGAAATCGGTGTTCAGAGCGCTCGGAGTGCTCTGAGCAGAATAAAGATACACGCCCCGTTTGAGGAAATGATTTCAACGTTTTTCCTGTTTCAATGTAATAACTTTTGGCCTTGACTGTAGAAGTGTACACCAGACCAATGTAAAAAAATAAATACATCTAATTGATTTTGTGTGCTCACTGAAAAGCAGCGATGTGGAAAATACTCTTAACGACACTACGATTAAAATTAATTGTGTTTTGATGTCTGGTCTCATATAGCACTTAGGTGAATATATTTACATCATTAGCTAGTAATTTCCGTTTTATTAATTAATTGGAATCAGGGTAGGAATGACACGGAAGGTATTGATCCGATACATTTCCACATGGGGTTATTTCATTGTGGCAACTGTTGATAATTTCATCAAGTATTCGAGAAGGCTCCGTATGGCGCCCGTCGGAAACCAAATTCTGTAATTTGTGTTAAATGTCGAAGGCTTTGATACTCCTAGGGAGGTTGAGCTGAAGGTTAGCGACCTTAACTCATTAAAAGTTTTCTCGTTAAAAGTTTAGCGCCACGAACCGTAAAATGATACCTCGGCTCGGAGCGAGATTGATTCAACGTTGACGACTTTGACAATTTTTTCAGTTACATGATTATGACAGAGGAATGTGATAACTCTTCTATATACATAATAGGCAATTAGATGAAGTTCTTTGAGAAGAGAGTCTATGAAACAATATTCTTCGCGCTATTTTCGACACATACAATTTTAAGTCCATCTTAGGCTAGTCATAAATGTAAAAGAGCCAACGCGGTTTTTTCGTTTCCTACTGAACAGACAATATAAAATAGGCGGCTGATATCTATTTTTGAAGACACACCGGAGAAATGGAGTATTATTGACTGAATTTATTTGGAAAATGTATATCCAGATCAAAATAAATAACGTTACGGTGCGACACTTTCCCCAATGATAAAAGCCGAATCACACCGCCACGATAGCGATAACGATATCGATAAACTAGCGACACAATTCCTTTCACACCATCGCGATAGATTACAGCGACAGTTACATGTATATGTCTGGCGAATAAAGACATTTCGGAAAACATGAACATGGGACAAATTAGAGTTTCCCAATTGTATCGACTTGTATTAATGGTGGACATGTTACGATTATGTGTCAATTAAATGTGTACTAGCTCGACTTATTTCTTTAATTTGAAAAAATTTGTCTTACTGACCATCGTTGATATCGAATATAAATTTTTATATACCGACGTCAAAAGGTGCAGGTGTTTTAAATGTTTCGGCTATAGAGATGAAATTTGAATACGGTTTGTTCGAAGAATACCACCAAATGTTTGCCTGATAAATATCAAAGAACACCTCATACCTCGATTGTCGATTAAGAATTACTTTTAAAATCTTACTTGATGCGTCCTTTCGCAGCAAGGTATATGCTCGACAAGAACCTCAGAAATATCAGTACAATACTCTACATAGCCTTATAAGAAGATAATTGAAAATGCGTTTGGAATTTTGGCGCAATTCTTGTCAATCCTACTGCAGCACAGCCTGAAACAACTATTAAAATTGTTCAAGCCTAATACGCTCTTCATATTTTATTACAAACCGCGAATGAGAACGATAATTATTACACTCAACATTTAGAGCCCTCTTAATCAGATATGAGGCGTTTGATAAATTTTGAAATTAATGGAAGAAGACCAACGGAAAAAAATTTCCAATCCAACAACATTTTTGTACTTGCACTATAACCTCTCTTCGTTTAACACCTCCCACTTGTATTCTAGGTTTGATTTAGGCTCTAGAGAAGGACACAATAAATCAGGTCTGGTCGCGGTGTCCATAGGGCCAAGTCACCAATACTCTTAAGCTGTAGTCAACTCCATGGAAATATCAATCTCCACTTTTTCCTTTTTATACCCTAGATGAAATCTATAGGGTATACTAAGTTTGTCATTCCGTTTGTAACACCTCGAAATAATGATGGTAGAGCAAAATGGATTGGACACCCATGCATAATATTAAAAGTTATTTTGATTTTTGCATGTCCGACCGTCCGTCCGTCTGTGCGCACGATAACACGAGAACGCGTATACTTAGACAGCTGAAATTTTGTACACAGACTTTAAAAAGAAAAAGTAAAATTAAGTTCGAAAATGAGACAAATCAGGCAACTCATTCGTGGGGTTGCAATACAAAAGTTTCGTTTTCCACTATATATTTGGACACTGCCTGAGAACGCATCGATATAGAGAGCTGAAGTTTGGTACATGATGTTTTCCTTGTACTAGCCAATAAAATTTCAAAAATGGACTAAATCGGGCAACTCCTTCTTGGTGCTGCCATATAAAAATTTAGGTTTTTTACGTATAATGTGAAAACGATCAGTCCAAGACATTTTTATTGTACTAAACACTTCTTCAGAATACGAAATCCTATAAAATTGGTTATAATCATTTTTTCTGTCCGACGAACTGTTCTAGAAATACATGGGAAAAGCCACTTCAGAAATCAAACTTGCACAGAAGGGTGACAATACGAAATTTCATACTGGCATTCATCTCGGGTATCATAAGAATTGGTCTTAGACAATTCTAGCTTTTTTACTTGTTTTTACTATTATTATATTGTTATAAATTCAGGTCATAAAAACTTGGGTATTCCTTTATATGATTTTAATTCATTTTTCAACACCCACTTGAATTTGCACTATCTCACAGCTCACGATAAATGACTAAAATTGTGCATGCTGCAATAGACTTTTGAATGGATGGTCACACGCTGCAGAAATTCTTTGTATCACTCTGATCTATCGCATAGGTGTGCGCGTTTACATTGGAAACTATGTGTAGCGATCTATCGCTGTCGCATCGTTATCGCTATCGCTTCGTTACCGCTATCGCTACGTTATCGCAATCGCTATCGCGGCGGTGTGAAGCGATCTTAAAAGAGACGACTTGGCTGAGGAATCTCAAGTATTACAAGAAGCGCTTCGTGAAATAACCTCCGTATGCTTTGCAAGGGCGGATTCAGACATTTCCTGAAGGGGGGGGGGGCGAAAAATATAAAATTTGAAATAAGAAAAAAACCGGGTAAAAACAAAAAGAAATCAAATCAAAACAAAGAATCTATATTATAAACCATAACGTAAATTTGGGCCATCGAATACTTATGTATATTATATTACTTACTATATATTATTTAGTGACAGTTTACAGTTATAGAAACATGAGCACATTGTTAACAATGTTATATTATACATAGAGGTATAAGATTGAATGAATTTCAGACAATACAAATTTTGATACACCCTGAAAAGAAAATTTCGTGAAGTATGTATTTACCAAAGCTGTCGTAAAATCTCGAGCTGAAAGATTGTCGTAGTTTTGGAGAAAACTACTTAAAATCTATATAATTTTTGTAGTACCAATAGAACGTGATCGTTCACTGCTCACTTATCTAATATTTCAAAGTTAAAGTAATAATGGTACATACTGTATAATCAACGGAAAGTATAACATAAAATCAAATTTTTCATGTTGAAAAATTTTGAAATTTCCTTAAACTACCAACACTGCTCACGACACGATCTGCCATATAAAACATTTTTCAATATGGGAGAAGAATATTCTTTCTAATGGTATTTGATAAATCACATAGTGGAGGCAAATTTATATGAAAGTTTATAGAGAATTTATGCAGATCTTTAATTCTTAATTCTATCTGTAACCATGTAACTAAATTTTTTATTATTTTACTTTATTCAACTATCGAAAATAATGCATTTTGGTCTTTTATAACTCAAGCGCCTGTAGTTGGACCATCAGTTGTGGACCGCTCTGTATAGTTTTCTCTTTCCGTTTCAGAATGAACATTTCATTAACATTCAGATATCGCACTTTGTTAGTGAAATTTTCGAGAGGTTCTAATTTGGTAGGGTTACTATATAACCCTATTTGCTTTAAATTAAATATTTCCTGGAAAACTGAATCTAATATTAATTACCCCGCCTATGATGATTTTCCCAACATACTATGTACTTCATCAAATACCCCGAACATTTTCCTTGCACTGAAAATTCCTTAATGATATAATTTTAAATTTTTTGAGCAAATTTAAGTTTAAAAAAGAATATACTTGATAAATATAAAAAAAAAATTTAATTCAAAGTTCGCCCTAAAAAACAAAAAAAAATATTATCACTTCACTTGATGAATACTTCCATCACTATAGTTCCCTTCAATTTGCATTTAATTAAATTTTGAAATTATATTACTTATGTCTATAAGTTTTAAAATTTTTGAGGTACACAAAGAAAGTAAAGTCTGGGGCATTAAACTGTATTAAGTATTTTGATAAACATAAGGAGCTCCAAATTTCAATATCAAGAAATTGTTATTTACTGTAGTCTTAAAATTTGAACTGGCCAGGGGGTGATTCTGATCTCTTTGTCGTAGCCTAGGCGTATATTTTTGTCACATATTTTAAAATTTCACCTCAAATTTGTCGTACTTTTATATTCACCATATTCATTTTGATTTATCATCTTCATCAACCACAAAATAAACTAAAATGAATTAATGTCAGAATACACGCCTAAAAGTACGACAAATTAGTCAATTGCTTCCGAGGTTGTGACGAAAATTTTATACTGTTGTAAATGGATATTCTACACCTAATTAGAGCAATACAAAGTGCTTAAATTCGAAATAATATTTTGAGTTTGTAATGTGAAGTGTCATTTTCAGTTTATTCTACGTAATGCAGGGCTTGCTGAACTGAATAAAAATACGAAAAAATCAGTAGAAAAGTTCATTTCGTTTAGGCGTTATATTTTGACATTAAAGTACGAGAAAAGATCAGAATCACCCCCCAGATCTTGCTTTCTGTACCTGTAAATTAAAAAATTTGTACACAAATGTAATACTTAATTTCAAAATTTTATTAAATGTCAAATGAAGGGAAACTCAGAGCTCTTGTGATATTCTCATTAAGTGAAGGGAGGAATTATTTTCTACATTTTTTAAAAAGCTTTTTGTTTTATATATTTTTTATGTCATTTGATTAGAGTATAAATTTTGATTTATTAGAGCCCCGATCACCCCGCTGTATCCGCCATTGACGCTTTGTGGACAAGATCTCAGTTACAACCAAGACTCTTGTACTCTTCAGGAATGTGAAAGACAATTATACTTCAGTTTCAAAACATCAATCGTCAGGTAAAACAAACTAATTAGTTCTTAAAATTAAATAATAATAGTTTGTTTTAAATGAGTTTTATTATTTAATATTGGGTGCTTTGACAATTCTTCCTTATTACTTCAAATATTCTATTTTTTACAGAATTGTAGGGGAAGTGGGAATAGTTGCAATAGGGGCAACTTGAAACAGTGTCCGATTTTAGCTCCTTGAGAAAAAATTTCAACCAAAAGTCGTATGTCCATGTTAAACATTTCTAACCAAAAATTGTGTGCCGCTCCCTCTCTCTCCCTCCTCCAAAGCTCTCCTCCCTCATGAAGTTTCATCACAGGTAAGTGGACATTTAGAGATATCAATAAAGACCAAGTCTAAAGAAAAAGATGACCCGGAGAAAGGTCAGTCCCAGATGCCAAAGGATGAGAGTGCCACCAGAGATTCCTCAGCCAGGCAGCTAGCGGCATGCACATTCCTGATTACTGAGGGTCTTTGGAGCTGTTCCCACCCTCCAAGATCTCCTTCCTTCACCCCCGCTAACTGCTCTATCTATCTGGCTCTCCAGCTAGGCAGAGCCATGCCTAAGGCTTCCAGCGACAAAGTCATCTCGCAGATGCATGGCCCTGTCTAGCAAAATGACCAAGACAGACAGGCCTCCGTGATACCCGAACTCAGAAACTTGAGTGAGAGCACCCGCCATTAGCATGGCAGAAGGCCAGAGGGAAAGATAAAAAACCGAAACATTAAAATCGCGACATCATCTTTAATTGAAAACTGTTCAGACCTTGGAATAAGGCCTGAACCTGAAAAATCGAAGAATGTCTTGAAGCGTATTAAAATTCGAAAGCGAAAATGGTTGGATCACAAGTTTTCACCGACCTCCACTGGACATGAGACCCCGAGTCCTAATACTAGCTACTATCCAGAACTCAGAATCGTCGAAGCCTCGGTCACCAGCAAAAGCAACCTTTAGATCATCGTGAACCGACGTAGGTGGCCCCACGTTGGGCGCCATTTGTTATGCGCACAGCACATGATGCGCACAACGTGATAAAAATTTCAAAATTTAAAACTTTATCGAACTGAAGGTTCGGGTGGGGCCGAGTACTGTAAACTCAAATAAACTGAGTCAAATGTCTGTCCCCATCTTAACTGGATATGAGACCCTGAGTCAAGCAGTTAGCTAAAAGCCAAAAGCTCGAATCATCAGAGCCTCAGTCCCTAGTAAAGATGTCTAAAGTACTCAAGATGGTATCGGCCCGACGTTGGGCGCCATTTGTTATGGTATTTGCAATAGCTGACAGCTCACCCAGTGACAGTTGAGCGAGTCGGCACGCTAGCACCTCGGCTTGATGGCGGAGAGTGCGTGGTGGGTCCACCAACAAAAACCTGCCTGTTACTTAACCATGAATAAAAATTTCATCGTGCCAAAAAAAAAACGAACCGAGAGATCTACAAAAATTTCACAACACACCTCAGTCCCAGGGGGACCGCGCACGCTCCTGACCTGAAAAATCCTTAGATCGGAAGGAATTATCCTTTTGCCGTCCCCAGCCGCCCATGATATCCTGACACCATGATTAGGATGTCCCTGTGTACTTCACCTGTATAGAACAAAAAGAGACCTCAGGAGAAGGGTAGAGAAGAGAAACGAGCCAGGGTTTACTTCATTTATATACTTTATTCAGAATCATCTTCGAATACAAACATTTCTGGTTTTGGTTCTTATGATCACCCCGAAGCTGTATGTGTGGATGCGCGCTAGTCCTGGCAGATGATCCTTGATGAGATTGGAATCGATCCAAGGGGGTTATTCGTAGATGGAACTGTTTGATCTATACTTTCGTTGTGTATTGGACTAACACTTCCCTAAAAGACCTTCTGGGGAAATTATCTGTATAATCTATTGGAGAGAAACGCGTGCGCAGAGGAAACTCCCGTGTGGACGATAACAATTCGTTATCTCTACAATTCTGATACGATTTCTCGGATTCCGATAGTCTGGCGCAGCGCCAGCACTAGGTAAATTCATACATATTCAATTAAAAGTCCTCGATGACTAAACCTCTCATGGAGTTAATCTTTTAACACTAATATTAGAAACTATAATGAGTTTTATATATGTATATTTCGGGTTCTTCTGTGTACCGACAGCACTACGTAATTTCATATAAAATCAAATTCAAGTCTTCTGTGACTAAATCTCTCATAACGTTGATCTTTTAACACTAATATAAGGAACTATAAAGAGTTTTCGGGTGCTTCTATGTACCGACAGCACTATGTAAGTTCATATAAGAGCATTATATAGTCTTCTAAAGGGGTGGATTGCTTAATACTAATATGCGAAATTGTAATGAGTCTTTTATCTATTTCAGGTGCTGGTATGTACTGAGAGCACTAGGTAAGTTCAATGTACTTAATCTAAAGTTTTCGATGATTATAAATGATCTCATTCTATTTACTCTAATAGCAAAGATAATAATTGTCCTTCTGTTCGTTTCAGAGGCTACTGTATGAAGATAGTACTTTGTAAGTCGCACAGTTTATGATAATTCGTTTGACGAACACAATTGCGATAATATAGTTATATTTTTTTGCAGCCAGATCGGGACAACGTGAATATTGTTGTTCTTCTTTCGGGTGCACCTGCGAAAGGATGACCATCTTAAAACTAGTAATTATTTCCCATTGATTAGATCATGTCTTGTACATTGAGCAAACATGATGTGTGGGGTCATGTGACTTCGTTCTTTTGAGGTTATCTTCCGGCAGCACCACGAGGATGCCTGCTGTAGGTGCTCCGCTGAACGGACTATACCAGTGAGGCCACCGACCAATAATTTGTTTACTGCCAAGCTAATATGCTACCTATTTAAATTGTTTTTCTTGGGCACTCCAATGTTAAATTATATACTGTAATGCATGCATATTCGTTGAAGTAGGTAAGTATATGAATGTAAGAAGGTCTCTTTATCAATTTATAAGCTGCTGAAAATGACTTTAACTTTAGTATTACTTATCTTTTATGTCTTGCCCAGTGCTCCTCAGTTTGGATCCAGCACTGCGTTCGTACCTCTACATCATTTTGGTAGGATAATGGTTTTTTTCCTTTTAGCGGGAGAGTGACTTCTGATTTTTTTTCTTTTTGTAAAATACTACTCATTTTAATAAAATGTTTCCTTAGTTCTCCGTCTGCGCCTTTTTTCCTTTACTTTTTTCTTCTCCAACTTTCCACTCACTTCCTCAATTCCCCAAAACTAAAGACTGACTGCCCAGCTGTCACCCTTTTCGGTCTCTCCGTTGGTCCGTTTCTCCTAGTTTCTTAGCATGCTGCGCTTTCCCAGTGAAAGCTCTGACTCATAGATGTCAGGGCAGTCACGTGACAGCGGTATACTATGTTTTACACGTGAGGATACCCCTGCTGCTGCCGTGCCCACATCATTGAATAAATAACTAATAGGAAGCGGGTTATCGTGCGAATGCAGTGTACGTGTTTAAGCAATTCAATGACAGTATGACTTAATGTCGGGGGAGAGAAATGACAAGAGGGCTTACTGCCTATTTTGCGTCAGTTCAACATTTCTGACATTTCATAATTTTTGAAAAGAAGTTCGGATTTGAATTCGTGATATTGTGATAAATTAATAATTTAACAGGACTTTTACTTATTAGTAGTATGAAATAACTGTGCAGTATTCTTTTGTGCACGATATTTTATGTAATCGAGACTCCGGAATCTTAAATATTCGTAATGAAGTGCGCTGTGCTGTACTGCAGGAACAAACGGCATTATTGTCGTGAGAAAGCATTCTTCAAGTAATCTTAATAGCTTTACTAATTAATATAGTGTCTTAAACAAAATAAAAATGAAATAAATATTAATAAAAATAAACAGCCATTGCAAAAAATTTTACATTTTCCAATGCTGGTTTTTTTGTTTACAATTGAATCGCAATTGCTGCCTAAATTATGTCAGTCATACAAAGGCAACGCCGAGAAATATTATCTGAAACTAAGGGGGCGCTAAAAATTTGTTTATTTTACATAGCAATTTGGATTATAAACAAGTGAAAAAGCTAGAATAGGTCTAAGACCAATTCTTATGATACCCTTAGATGAATGCACGTATGAAATTTTGTATGGTTAGGGTTACCCATTTGAGCAATTTTGATTTTTTGCATTGGTTTCTCGCATATATTTCTAGAACGGCTCGTCGGACAGAAAAAATGATTATAACCAATTTTATAGGATTTCTTATTCTGAAGATTTTTTTCATTTTTTGATTTCATTACTGCCATGACGAAACTTGCCCAGCTCTGTAGAAAAGCCATATTTGCGTTTTTCATCTATATAGAAATCACACCTGTGGCAACATTAATTTTATTAAAAACCAACAATTATTTTGCTTTATCTATATATTGTTTTATTTTTATTCAAAAGAATCAACTTATGCTACTGAATATAAATTATGTCCATAAGAATTTCATATTAATGAGTGCCTTTTGTAATACTTTTATTCGATATTTCATTAATTTCTGCAAAACCTTGTAAAAATCCTACTGGTTCTGGTGAAAGGCCGTCAGTTATTTTAATATCAGCTCTGTATCTGCCAGATGGGATCACAAGATGCAGCATGTCGTTAATAATATATCCACTTTTGAAGCTAATTTTACCCTAGAATAATATGAATACAATTTATTTAATTTGTCTCATAATGTTTTAAACTACTGTTTATTATTTTACCGTATATGGGCATGAGTGATTTATATTGGAAAATTTCGCAAGAACTTCCATAGCACTTTTCAACATTAGCGACCGTTTTCCCTTCCTGAAAGCGTCGCACAAATTAATGTCGTAAGTAACGACAAAACGTCTATAACCGTTGTAAAACTTGAAAGATTCAGCATGCACCTACATAGGTATAATATATAAGTAAACAAATATAATTTTAATCGAAATTTGCTTGATATTATAATTGTCTACCCAAAAATTGTTCAAAGGTTTAATTAATTCCGCCTCAAAACTGATTTCTTGCTTATTTCGATTAATAGCTTTCAGTATGCATTCACCGTTTTTAATCCACTCTGGATTAAAATTGCACAGTACTTTAGTCATTTTTACAGTATTGAAAGAATTCTAAAGAAAAAAAAGCAGATAATTCTTGAATTAAAAATCTCTGTAAAAATTCTAATTCACAAAAATATATTACCACTGTTGCACTCTCAGTTCGCTGCATTATCACTAGCAAAAGAATACTGAAAACACTAAATACTCTCAACTTACCCATTATACCGACAAAAGGAAACTAAACTTTGTAAGCTTGTAAAGTATTAACAGAGTTGTAATAATAGAAGAACGGTGATTATACTATACTCTTTATTTTTATTTCAATATTTTGGTAATTGTGTTTTAATTTCAACTGAAATAATTGATGAAACAAAGATTCATATGAATGATATGCACGGTCACTTGGTACGGATGTAGTTTTTGTGCAAAAATATGTTAAGTCTATTTTAGCTCCGGACTCGGGCCGTATATTTCTATCATACTAGCAATCTGTGAAGTTTTTAGGGACTTACAAGTTTTCTTAATGAATTATGAGGGTAAGAACTGAGGTAGAGCTCGAAGATTTCTTGAGCTCCTAATATATAAAATATGTCCCAAATCAAAGATGAAACCTTAGAGCTCAGTACAATTTTCGGTGATATAATTTTTAGGCACATTATAAACACAAACAAACACTAATTTACTCTTAAAATACTTTACCTCAACAGCTATAAGTTAATTTATCTTATCTTTGTCTTAGAATATTTAATAATTATTCATTCCAACTCGATTCTTACCATCGTTGGGAGAAACCTTAAATTTATTCAACCAGATTTAAGATATAAGAATGGATCATGAATATTGGAACTGGGTTATTTTACACTCTTAGCATTAATATTCTCCACGTAAAACCATTTAGCCCGGGTAATAAACATCGACCATCGTATTTGGTATGGTATGTTTGTGTTAAGTTATCAATAGTATACAGCATCAATAGAATACCATCAAGAAGGAATAAGAACCTAGTTTCTTACTATTAAAACTAACATCATATACTATCTCTCCTGCAGACATATTCTTAAATATCAAAAGGCACATCAAAGATAAATGAATTTTCATCAAAAACGAAATATTAGACTATGCAAACGGTAAAATAAAAATTCAAATTATCTTTAAATTTCATGAATACAGTCAATCCTCTCAGTCGAATTTCTCTTTAAATTGATTTTTTTGCACTTCATTTGGCACTCCCTTCGATTTTCCATAGAAAATTTCTCTCAACTCGAAAATCTCCCTAAGTCGAAAATTTTTTAAAAGTTTTTTACTTTTTTTTTACTATTTACCCTCTTCTAGCTCGAATAAATTCAGATAAACCCTTGCTACATGTTTGTACCGTTTCCTATGGCTTGATTTTTATCATTTTCATTAATTAACCAATGCTTATACCTCTCAAGTTTATGAAAGAATCCGTAATAAAAATAAAAATTGCTATTTAGTAGTTCCCATTTATAACTATAAATTACCCCACCACCATTTAGGTTTGATTGTGAGAAAATAGTCTAGTTATGACTTTTTAATAGTATTATTTAAATCGCTGGACCTTTCTTTCATCCTTTTAAAGTTTTTTTCATTTGAGTGATATGCGCCATACAGTTATAAATCCTTCCAAAATTATCCACCAAAAATACAGTAGATAAATAATAAATTTCTTCTTGTTCGCAATACCTTTTTTGCTGTAAATTGAAATGACTAAGTCTTCCTGGCGCTAAGAGTATGTTTCTTCTCTTCGTTTTTTTTTTTTTGTATATAACTTGGAGCAATGAAACGGGTCAATTAGAAACGATAAACTTTTTATTTATAATACACGACACAAATAAATGTATCAGCGTTCTTGACTAAATTCGATAAAAATAAATAAAATCTAAATTCAAAGAAATATCCAAGGGTATTGGATTGTTTTAATGATTTACTGCTTTGTATCCGATTCGCTTGCTTTTCTATGCTAACTTCAATTATTTCCCAGTCTGCCATTGATTTTCCATTTCGGTAAGCACCTAGAATATATATAAAAATGGGAAATCAATACGAGGAAACCATTCGGTTCGACGCCATTGGCGGATGAAGTACTCTCAACTCCTGTCGTTTCCTAATTAATTACGTCTTACCTGCAACACTGTGAGGGGGGTGTTTCACTTTTAAAGTGGGCCAAATCATTGTTAAGGTGAGTTTTTTATCATATACATACCCGCTTGCAATCACATAACCTAACTTTTGAGCTTACCTACTGACCCTCGTGGTGCCTGTTTGAAATTTTTAGAAGCTTGTCTGATTCCATCTGCTGTTGTCTTTCGTTCTGTGCGCTCCCCACTAGCCAAGGTGGGTGACCCAGACAACGACATAGGGGTGGTGGGTCTGCTGTCTCTCCAATCACCACGAACGCTACAGTTAACACGTCTGGCGAAGGCTCATCCCTCAAAAGCAAAGTCACTAAAGTAGCTCGCAAGCATCGCGCTCGAAGCTTCAAGAAAGCAAAGAAAGGACAGGTCCAGAAGCGATTCAAAAAGAGACTCTAACAACTTGTCTGCTTACGACTCCGTGACGACTCGTTCGTCTCTAAACACATCCCAGAACGGAGATATTTCCCAGTCAGTCAATGTCCATATCAACCCAAGCAACTGTTTTCTAACTGAATATCCCAAGTTCACTTCTCTTGCAACGGGCATTTCAAACTGTGGTGCCTCTGCATTAGCAAGCCCGGAAAAGGTTCTATACTCCATCTTGGAGTCTTGGAGTTTGAACAAGCGACATATTCATCGCGAAAATACTCAAGAGATATTCCTGCCCCAGTTACACCGAAGTTACACCGAAATTTTTAAAAACTCATTAAACATAGTCAAGGTTGTCTATGCCAGGGCAAACGCTGCTAACAAAACTGCCTTAACTGATTTCTCCGGGAACCAGCTTAAGTGCTATATCCCTGCCTCTTACGCCAGGAAGCAGGGCATCAGGGATATTCCCACGAATTTAACTGAGGAAGAAATTGTGGAAAACATTGAATCTCCCCTCAAAGTTATCAAGGTCCACCACTTCACCAACAAACTAGATGAAGACAACAGAATTCCGGCACCAGTGGTTAAACTTACCTTCCTCAGCTCCAGTATTCCCACCAAAGTAGCCATTTATGGCTGTAGACGAGATGTCGATTACTACATCCCATCTCCTAGGCAGTGATCGAGGTGTCAAAGATGGGGGCACATGTCACTGCAGTGTAAATCTAAGTTGTCACATTGTCCTTCCTGCTGCAAAGGAACACGAGAAAACAATCATAAAATTGATAACCATCAAAAACATCTCGAGAAGGGAAGCCAGCAAACTAGATCGTTTTCAAAACCCTACCTTCACCAATAAGTTCGCTTTGCTTGATGAGGTAGATTGCGACAAAGTTTTTACAGCCGTCACTCAGCAACCCAAGACCCGTGATGCAACTCACGAGGCAAACAAGACTCTAACCCCACGACCCTACTCCAGTGTAGCGAAGGCTTACACTTTTCACAAACCTACTCCACCCCCAACCGACTTTCACGCTATGTCCAGAGACAAGCCGGAAGGAAGAGTGGGTGTGGGTCTTAGGCCTCTAAATCTCAAAGTTTCAGTTTACGAGAAATTTATCTCCTGGGTGAATGAAGTCATCAATTCCTCAGCTTTCCAAAAGTCACCCTCTTCATTCGTAAGCCAAGTCAAAAAAACGTATCGATCTTCTCAATGTTTCCACTGATATTATCACCATCAACCATGCTGTCAGCTCAACCCAAGACCCTGTCCCCTCTAATCCATAATATTATTCCCCAACTTATACTGTTCCTTACACGGTCTTCTTTCCTCTCACACTCCGATGCTCTACTATTATTTTCTCAGCCCAATCTCTTGACTGTCACTTATACCCCCTATCTTCCCCCACTATGAAGCTCTTACAATACAATATCCAAAGTTTTTCTGCCAATAAGAGCTACCTCGAACTTTTCAATGCGCATCACCATTTCGACGTCATGTCTCTAAATGAGACATGGCTCAAATCGAATCAATTTGCCTCTCTCCGAGGCTTTAATCTAGTCAGGTGCGACCGTCAGGATGCCCATGGAGACACACCCCTGGCAGAGCGCTCAGACCTATCCTACAGCAGAATCCCCATCGACTCAGCCTTTGACTGTGCTATAATCCAAATGTCCAATTCCAATCTCAATTTTGTGGTAGTCTCAGTCTATGCGGCACCCGCTATCGACGTATCTACCTTCAAGGATGCCATAAAAGACCTTCTCACGTTTCTCTCCAACTTCACGTCAGTCATTCTCTGTGGAGCTCTCAATGCGAGGGATCGCATGTGGTACCACAGGACTTCCAATCTTAAATACACCCTCAAGTCCTCCAACCTAAACATAATCCTGCCTGATGGTCCAACTTTCATTCCATGCTAGAACTCTTCTGAGATTAGCTCCACTCTTGATCTATGTTTCACTCCCCCCCCCCCCCCCACTCGATCAGCCTCAATATTTAGCGGCATCAAGTTGGCAACTCACACCACTTACCAGTTGGCGCTTCTCTGCTCTCCAGTCCGTCAGGATGGCCATGGAGGCACACCCCTGGCAGAGCCCTCAGACCTATCCTACAGCAGAATCCCCCTCGACTCAGCCTTTGACTGTGCTATAATCCAAATGTCCAATTGCAATCTCAATTTAGTGGTAGTCTCAGTCTATGCGGCACCCGCTATCGACGTATCTACCTTCAAGGAAGCCATAGAAGACCATCTCACGTTTCTCTCCAACTTCACGTCAGTCATTCTCTGTGGAGCTCTCAATGCGAGGGATACACCCTCATGCCCTCCAACCTAAACATAATCCTGCCTGATGGTCCAACTTTCATTCCATGCTAGAACTCTCCTGAGATTAGCTCCACTCTTGATCTATGTTTCTATGTATGTTGATTTCAAGTCAAGTACTCAAACGGACTGTATGACACCAGCATTTAAAAGAAAATAAATTTCTAGGGGAAAAATATAGGTAAATTGATATTATTAATTCCTCTTATAATTTCAGTCTTAATTGTCCTTATTTTTCCCTGTTTTGAGATATGGTAAAAGTATCCGCAAAAAGATATTGATAAGGACGCTGCTCTAGACGAGATAACATTAACAAATTTTAGAAATAAATAAAATTTCGACAGAAATTCGTGTATTTTTTTAGAACTTCAGTTTGAAATACCTATGTATAATATATTACAGCTTATTACACTTAAATGTCACTAATATATGTAAGTGAATCAAATGTCACAGTATTTATTAACATTACTGTGACAATCTTAAATATTGTTTATGTGACATATAATGTGACAATTGACGTCAACCCTGACCACAGCCTCAAATAATATTTGTCACATAATTTTGTCGCCAAATGATAAGAATTTGTCGTCGCTTTGAGGCTTATATGTCATATCTGGCTACTCGGGTAAAGTACTCCATTTCTAAATGTATTTTTAAAAAATTGCCATAAAAAATTTGCGGTCGGGCCCCTGAATTTTATTCTACGCCGCTGGATCTAATAATTCTTTAACAGCTATATTACACTGTATGCCTGCAAGAAAACTTTTGGCAAGCGATTGGGATTACACCCTCTTATCGTGCACTGGATGTACACCGCTATTGTAAGAACAATCCTTACATATGACGTTCTGGTGTGGTGGAATGTTCTTGAAAGAGCGACGCACCTGAAAAGTCTTACTAAAATACAGAGAACTGCCTGTTTAGGTATTGCAGGAGCTCTTCGAACAACACCAACAGCAACAATGGAGATTATGCTCCGGTTCCTGCCCCTTAAAGAGTCGAACTGCTGGTCAACAGCAGATAGTGGTCACAGCAGTATACTGAAGCTCTGTCCTGAAGACTGTATACGGATAGCTACGGACTACATTGTTCCAAGGCTATATTTTGAGAAAGCGTTCTCAACTAGCATTCCTAGCAGAGAGGAGTGGAAGGGTAACCGCGTGGCAATTGACTCTGATATATGTGTCTTTACGGACGGTTCAAAAATGGATGTGGGAGTGGGAGTCGGGGTATACTCAGCGCTTCCTGGAATACAGGAATCGTACCGCCCTACCGGACAACTGTTGTGTATTACAGGCGGAGGTCCTGGCAATTTGCAAAGCAGCAAGGTTGCTGCAAACAACTCACGGTGTACCAGCGATCGGGTCATTAGAGTTTGTATTGACAGGAAAATTAGGGAAATTAGGCGCCTGCTGGGTACCTGGCCACAATGACATACCTGGAAACGAGGCAGCGAATGCTATAGAAGAGGAGCCCGTAGGTTGGTCCCTAGAATCAGTGAAGAGGATTCTAGACGTACATGCCTGGAAGCTGGTGAGGAGAATCGACCACATGTGTGATTTCAAGACAGTTGTGGCCCGAGGTTTGTCCTAGGAGAGGTAGAAATATACATAGGTATTAGGTAGATATTAAACTTTGTACGAAATTCACAATATTTTTTTTTTTATTTTAAGTAAAAACATAATATACACGACCTATCCTCAATTCTTACATTTATAATTTTTTTTTCCTTATTTACTAGTAAACGTAATATTTATTTTTACTTGGAGCAAAAATCTGAGGAGCTAATTACTCACTAATAAACAAATTATTTAATAGAAGAGGGCTGTCCATAATGTAAATAACAATCATATTCAAAGGCGTTGTGCGAAATCATTTCTGTTCGAAAACTCAATGGAGGTGAAATGATCATTGTTCGTGTTGTTATACTCAAAATAATAATAACCATCTAAATTAAGCATAGAAATTATTTCAAAAGATTTCGCACACGGGCTTATTTCCAATAAAATTATATAACTTTCTTTTTAGTTCATCGGCATCCAGAAAAGAAACGCTCGTACTTTCGATTTTAACCAATTCGAATTAATTAATCAACAACCCATTTTTCTATAAATAAATTGTACAGTGACATAGAATTCATAAATAATATTTTTGTTGTATAAATTATCATATTTTAAGATATTATTTAAATTATTATCAATAAACAACATTAGCATTCAACTTTAAGATAGAATAAATACATGGGAATAGTAACAAAAGATAAAGCGAATCAAAACTAACACCATAAAGAGTAGACTATAAAATAAAACAAATATTCTAGATATTTATCTAACTTAATTCTAGTGTTGAGAACTTTTTTGAAAATTGTTCTTGTTCAAATTACATCTTTCAAATTTTATTTATTTTTTTTTTTTACAAAATATGGATCGGACATTAAGAGTTTCTTTTTTATATTTTTGTTTTCAAATTGATTAGTTTCAATTTGCGTGAGTATATTTTAGTCGAAATGAGCTGGCTGAAAGCAGTATCTGTAATACACAATAAATTTATTTAAGTATGTATATCTACTTATCTATAATAAAATCTAGGTATGACTGGTTAGAAATTTTATTGGGTGAAATTTAAAAATTTAATGAGGAAAATATAATTATATATAATGAATATGTACTTAAAGTCTTCGAGTTTGTCTTCATCTCATTATAACAATTATAAAAGTTAGTTAACTTTTTTAATGTAGAACTCTGGAAAGGAAAGGTGGGTTTGTTATATCCATATGGCATAAGGCATGGCGGGTCATTATAAAGGACCTAAGTCGTTTTAAATTAGCCGCTAGCTATTTTTTTTATCAAGTTGCATAAGTATAGCCATTCCTTTATTGAAGATAAGTTTTCAAAATGTCATAAAGGTATTAATAATTTAGTTATACCAGGATCGCCACCGTGTTGGGCAAAATGTAATCTGATTAATGATTAACAATTACAATTAACCATGTAATCTGTAATCAGATTACCTTGTAACAGATTACTAATGTAATCCATTTCCATAATTACATAATGTAATCGATTAACGTGTAATGTGATTACAAGTTAATCTGATTACACATTAATCGATTACATGTTAATCCCACTACATGTTAATCTAATTAATGTGATTACATTTAAGATATTTAAGATATTTGTATTCTAATTCTTCATAAGACTCCCTAAAACTAATTTCGTACGAGAACAATACTATTTTCTTTCAATTCATTTCATTATATTATTAATTACTTTTAAGTAATCTACAAAGTAATCTGTTACAATGTAATTAGATTACAAAATAATCTAATTATATTGTAACAGATTACACATTTGATAGATTACATATTCTCTCATAAGTAATCTGATTGATATGTAATCGAATACAATTTAATTAGATTACTTTGTAATTTGACTAAACTGTAATGGAATTATTAATTAAATTACACTGCAATCAGATTACGCCCAACACTGCGCCACGCCAATGCATTTTCTAAAATAAAAACTAATTTTTGTTCTTCATTCTTTCTGATAAAAATAATAGCTGTGTTATTTTGTGTACCTTGTTCCAGAACTCCCATATACTGGAGAGAATAAACTGTTCTGTCGATTGAAAAGCGAATAATTTGTACTGTTTGCTTCATTTATAAATCTTCTATGAAAATATATGAGGCATTCTTTTGTGTCTTTTGTTCTGACCTGTTTTGCGGACATAAAAGAACACAGCTAATATTAGATTTGGAAAAGCAATTTATATAGGCACAAAACTGTAGATTTTGAAGTTTGATGACTTCCTGAAAACTTGAAATCCGATGCTGGGGAGTTGCACAAGAAGAGTGTTTTTATTTTTTGTTTTTTTTTTTTTTTCAAAAACCAATAACAGTCAAACGATTAAAAAATATGATGTGAGAATGAGAATATGCCGAAAAATATTGCGGATTAGATGGATCTACCTATGTAGGCAATTGCAAAATTTTAAATGGTCGTATTTATCTGCTTATAAAATTTAAAAGTTTTCACAGCTCATCAACATATTTTCTCGACTCTTACTATTTCATTGAAGCATATTGTACTGTTATTGTCTTCTGAAATAGTTGCGAGAAAACTTTGTAGAGTAAATGTCTAGTTTTAGTGACAGGATGTGAAATAAAATTAATATAATTGAAATTGGACAACAAGTTAAGAGGGGCGACGAGGCCACCAGTAGGACCCTGTGGACACCGTGACCATAGTTAATCTATTGTGTCCCTAAATTGAACAGCAAGTACAAGGTTGCAGTATAGCCACTGGACTGCTTATTTTCATTCTTTATGTGATATGTTTTCCATGATTTTTTTTTTACCTGTAAGGCACAGTGCCCACTTAAGTTACGTGACGTGTGATCTGGCGCGTAATTTGTCACTCGTCTCAAAATTCAACGTAAATATATGGTGCTACTGCTATATCTATTTGTGGGATTTTTATAAGAA